>JACEGR010000262.1:0-322607 GCA_014170235.1 Listronotus bonariensis
TATATATTATCTACTATATATTTCTATTTATTTTCTTTCTATCACACCTGCTCGAGGCAAAGGAGATCAACATTAATTTAAACTACTCTATCTATATAAAATAAATATAAAAAAATATAAATAAATTCCTTAACAAAGCTACGAAACCACCGGAGTGGTACAAGTACAATTAAAGCTTCTAACAGAGTATCACATAAAGTATATCTAAAACAATTTTCTGTATATTCTATCATAGTTATTATAAACATATTCTACACATTTAATGTTATAAGTCTTATCTCTAAATATTTGTCGAATGCTGGCAGGGACCAGATTATACAGTTTGGGACCCAGGTACAATATTGATTTCAGGCTCAGTGTTTTAGTATTACAGGGCAATATTAAATTATCCTGCAATCTACCTCTTGTTGCATATTGATGATTAATGTATTCTTTATTATCTAACCTTCTCATGAACTTGCAAACTGTTACAATAAAAAGACATCTCACATTTAAAATTTTTTTAGAGTATAAAAGAGATGTATGATATGTTCTAGACTTTTATATATGATTTTTAAAATATAAGCTGAGCAATTTTTAATGGTCTTAGAGTTGTTTCATATAACCCGCCCCATATCAGCATTCCATACCTAATAATAGATTCTACAAGGGCTTTATAAATAGTTAAAACCAAATTCTGACTTAAAATTTCCCTCAGGATATAAAACTTATGAATCAGACCCTTCAAACCCTTAACCACTTTATCAATGTGTTTATTCCACTTTAAATGTTGGTCCACTATAATTCCTAAATATTTAGTTTCTGAAACTTCATAAATCATGTTAGAGTCATCTAATTTTATATTTTGAAAAGGTGGCCTATTTTTTATTTTTGGAGTGAACGCTATATAATTGGTTTTTTTAACATTTAATGAAAGTTTAGAAGAGTCCAACCAATTTTTAATTAATCTCAGACCCATTTCTGCCCTTTGTTTAACCAACTCCCATGTATCCCCACTACATATCAAAACCGTGTCATCTGCGTAAGATAGAATAGTTCCCTCTATATTTACCTCCACCAAAAGAGAATTTATATAGATTAAAAACAATATAGGGCCCAATACAGTGCCTTGCGGAATGCCCATCTTTATGATTCTGGGTCCACTCATAGTTCCATTCAGCCTAAGGGCTTGTTCTCTGTGATCTAAATATGATTTAAAAGGTCCAACACGGGGCCACGCACACCATAACCAGAAAGAACTTCCAACATTGATGTATGAGGCACCGTGTCAAAGGCCTTAGCCAGGTCAAGAAAAACCGCCATTGCCCTCTCATTAGCGTCCATGCACCTCGTAACCTCAACTACCATTTTATATATTGCATCATCTGCGCAAGCTCCAGTTGTAAATGCAAATTGATTTTTTGATAATATATTACTCAAACTTAAAAATTCAATAAGACGGTCTTTCATAGCATTCTCCAGTATTTTACTAAAATTATTGATTAAACTTATGGGTCTATAGCTATTTATATTTGCTTTGTCTCCTGATTTCAATATCGGGACAACAACAGATGTTTTAAAATATTTTGGTATTTTGCATGTTTTGAAAATAAGATTTATTATATGAACAGATACTGGTGAAAACTCTTTATCAATTTGGCAGAAATTCCATCCATACCCGGAGCACAATTGTTTTTAAAAGAAGAGATATATTTTGTAATTTCATTTTCATTAGTGGGCCTGAGGTACATGGAACATTTGTTATTATATGACATTTTAAAAGGCTGATCCACAGGCTTAATTCTTCGTGCCATACTTTCACCCACCTCTATAAAAAAATTATTGCAATAATCAGCCATAGCCCTATTATTTTCAAATGATTCTCCCTCATGTAAAATTTGGATATTATTATTTGCCCCACTAGCCCCATTAGCCAATTAGTTTTAACTTTTTTTTTGACTCAACTACACTTTTTCGAGATAAATAAGTTAGGTACATTTTATCAAAACGATAATTCTTGTCGATGAAGTCTTTGGACTACTCGTACGAACAACATTAGAGAACAAGAAACCCAAATATGTAAAAATTTATTTTATTTGTTTATAAATAAAAGCATAAAAGCCTTTTTGAATTTTTGACATAACTCAGTTAAACGCGTTTGGGATCAAAACTACAATACACTACACTACAATTTATACTATGCCAAACACACCTCAGCCTTAGACTAAGGGTACATCGTAAAAATCGAATCGGATTGGACGGATCGCATAGAACCTAATACTGTGGCCCTTCGTCCTAGAATTTATCGGATACAGATAATCCGGTTCTAAATTTTTTTAAATTTTACAAATAAAAGTATATACAACGACAAAGAGAGCAAACAAATAAAAATAAACTTCTAACCTTAGTTTTGTGGTATTTTTTAAATCATTTTATTTAATTTTAGAAAATAAGACAAAATTATTATTTTGCAAACCACTAAAGTAACATTATCACAATATTTTAACAACTATTTAAGCTTATTTTATATTCCAATATTTCGTTTCTACACTTATCAGCTGTTTTACTTAACTGTGATTTTTCAAACCTTTTCCAAAACTGTTAGTATCGTACACTACATTTATATCGAATAGTTGAAGCTAGCTGGAGTTAAAGCGGCTTTTAAAAGTGGCTTGAAAAAGCTATATAAACGCGCTTGAAAGTGACTTAAATCGTTCAAGTCAAGCCTGAAAATAAGTAGGGTTGACTTTACTGAAGCCGATTAGAAACACGATATAAACGGTTCAAGCGGACTTAATAATTGCCTAACTTCAGATGAATGCTTCCCCGGACATGATTTTGACATTTTATAAAAAATATAAGTGGAAAAACAGGTGAAAAAGTTAAAAACTTTAAAACACACTCACACCAACAACATCACACAAAACGGGAAAAATTAAAAAGTGAGATTTGTATATCATTTGATGTCTACTGTTTTCAAGCCAGCTTGAACTATTCAATATAAACGTAGTAAAAATCTCACCTCCGATTGAATTAAACTCAATTCAAATCGCTTGAAAAACAGAATTGGTTTATGGCGTTCAATCCAATCCCTTACTGAATCTGAAACGTGTATATTGCAATTTTTTGTTGGATTAGGATTTATCGGATCCAGTATAACGATGTACCCTTAGTCTCAGAAATCAAGGTGTTCTAACATTTAGTGTATTCCTTTTACCTTGTAGAACCGTTCTCTGAACTGTTAATAGTGTCAAGAACGGTTCTACAACATGAAAAAATGTCAAAAAATTGTAAATGGAACACTTTTGGTGTCGTTCTGGGCGGTTCTGGAGCATAAAGGAATACAGCCTTTGGCTGTAGAATCTATGGCAACCCTACACGTGATTTTAAATTATGACGTCATGAGTGACGTTTTCGCCGCGACCACAACGACCGCGGTCGTTAAAGGCGCATTCAGATTCTACAAATTTGTTCCTAATGTTTAGTTTCGATAAGGTCTTGCTTATTGCGCATGTCGTGCAATTACCGGGCGTCGATTCTGAATGCGCCCTAAGTGAAACGGCTAAAGGAGCATTTTGAGCGTTGTGAGCGCTTAGTGGAACGCACCTCATGTATTAGTAAATTCAATGGTGCCAATGAGTAAATTTAAAATATTTCCTAAATTCCACATTTTCTTAATATTTTTTTACAAAGTTGGCAGAGCCTGCCTGCAATATGTAAAAAAGTACAAAAGTTTTTGAAAATTACTCATTATATTTTCTTTGAGTTTCTAGACTTCCAAAAACAAGAGCAAAACCAGGCCCAACAACAAGAGGAACAAAAACGAAATCCGCGTTTCTGTAATATTTGTGAAACGTGAAGTTCTGTGTTTCCCACACGCTGGTTTTTTTCAAAATATTCTTCGATTACCATAAGGTCTTTTGTTTAACAATGAATTCCTTTTCTTCTTTTGGCTTATTTAGAAACCTAGAGACAATTTTAGAAGAACTAACACATACCAAGGTTAGTTTTTTAGTTTTGCTATAGAAGTACTTATGTGTATCTTATCGGTAATAAATATTTTAGGTTTCGGGTAAGTCAGGTGCTCGATCAGGTGCTTCTCAATATTTAAAATTCTAATTTTCATAATAAGATTTGCTAAGAACAAACATTAAATTCGAGAAATATTTTGACCTTTAATAAACTTGTTGGGTGAGGTTATATCATGAAAAAAATCTGGAAACTGTAAAACCAAAAACAGAAATAATTCTACAGAAAGCAAGGAACTGGTTCGCAGCAAACTCTCTCTCTTTAAATTTGGACAAAACCGCAAACATTAAATTCTCCCTAAAACCAGATAATCAAGAAAACAATGAGGTTAGATTCTTGGGTATGCATTTGGACAAGGAGCTCAATTTTAAAAATCATATCCTAAACCTAAATTCAAAACTCTCAAGCGTTATATTCTTGCTTAGAAAAATATCTGAATACACCTCACAGATGGTAGTAAGACAAGCCTATATGGCTCTATTCCAGAGCCACATCTGCCACATTACGTATGGAATTCTTTTTTGGGGTAACTCAACTAATTGGACATCAGTCTTTAAACTACAAAAAATGGCTTTGCAGACTATTGCGAGTGTGTTCTAAATAAAACGTAAGTGACGCACATCCAAAAATTTCGTTATAAAAAAATATCAGTAAACAAACTTAGGGGACCAGGGAGTATAAAGGGGTGCTGGGCGGGGTAAAACTGGTAAAACGAGTTATTGAAACTGAACATCACATGAAAAATTAATTAAAAATTACATTTTTTGCACATATTTTTGAGAATAAAGATAAAAAATATAATAAACATGAAAATAGTTAATTCATAACCTAAAAGTAACTAGACACATAATTGCCGAGCAGCAACGTCATACTCCAGCAAGCAAGCAAGCAAGCAATATTGGTTATAGGTACCATGCTAAATATGGAAAGCATTTGGCAACATCGGAAGAGTGATTCTACTTATGAGTGAATTAAAGGAAAGATTTCACACAAACTGGATTCATAAAGTCTGGTGTAATTAAAGGATTAAAAAAAAGCGTTGACTAACAAGAACTAACCTGACCACCCTTTATAATCCATCTTTTATTAATAAACATTCATACAACGTTGCCAATTGTCCATATTAAAAGTGGACAAATGCCAAAAAAAAAAAATTTTTATTATAAAAAATAATAAAAATAATTTATAACTGCGCGTTCATATTATTTTTAAGGACAACTAATAGATATCATGTACGTCAATATATTTTAAATAATCGTTAAAATAGCAGAAAACCGTATACTAAAAAATGACCTTTGTTCTTTTAAGTATTTTATTGAAGTAGTCCATAGTTGCAGTAGAGTGTTGCATCAAAATTTCGAATTAATACAATTTCCAGTCATCTCCATATTATATATATTTTGTATCACACCAAACAGTTAAGCGGACATGTTTCGACTGCTGAAGCAGTCATCATCAGTGCAAAAACTAAAAATATAGAAAACACCTTGCTTATAAGTATTGTTATGGCGTCAAGAGGGGAGAAAAAAAAAAAGAAAAAGAAAAACCTAACATTACTATTAACCCATTGTGGAAGGAAATGGAAGGGATCGCGTGGTGGTTTAAAGAACCCGTTTTTTAAAAATAAACTATGAAAGTTATTAAAAAAAGGTTATTTAAAAATAAGGCTTACCTTATGAGATTAAAAGAAAAACACAGTAAGACATTTAAGTGACCCATACATACGTAAAAACTAAACAAAGAAATTAAAATAGAGAATGGTTAAAACATTTTAAAATAATTAAAACTATCTTTCAAAAAACAATGATCCCATTGCTCTTAACAGACTTAAACACAAAAAAAAAACATATAAAACAGGCATGTATATCAGCTGCGTGCCTGACTTTGACTTCCTATTCCAACACCGTGAGGTCCAAAAACAAACAATGTAAACTTACAAACTAAAAAGATTTTATCCAAATGGATAAAGTTTTTCTTTTTTTTTTCTCCCCTCTTGACGCCATAACAATACTTATAAGCAAGGTGTTTTCTATATTTTTAGTTTTTGCGCTGATGATGACTGCTTCAGCAGTCGAAACATGTCCGCATAACTGTTTGGTGTGATACAAAATATATATGCATGCCAGTGCTTATTTGCATCCAATCTTGTCGATTTCGAAATTGATTTACGTTAAAGATGTATCAAGTAGTACAAGATCTAGCTATATTAATGGACCCCATATCCGTTTTTCTACGGAAGAATTTTTTTACAATTAAAGTTATAATATTATACTAAATATTTCCCGCGGGTTGGCAAACCATATCCTAGGCTGATATAGTGTAATTAACAATTTTATAATTAAAATTTTGGAAATTAATACTGTTAATTTTTTTTTTTATTTATTTATATACCTAAATGTGTCCTCCTAAGATCTCTACATATGGAAAACTTTTTAATATTAATTTTACAAAAAAAGTTATGCATAGTCTAAAACCTAAAAGCAATCATTAGATATTCATTTTTTTTAGTAGTAGGTATACAAGGTATCTAAAAAAATGTGAATTTTCTTCAAGAGGAAAGTACCCCTACTTTTAAAAATATTGAAAATTATTATGAAGGAAAAATTTTTAGAAATAAAAATTACTCTCAAATATGCAAACTTATTCATTTGTGAGAAAAAAGTTTTTCTTTAATTTTTTATGCGATAACGAGAGTTTTTGTGTGGTATTTAAAAAATAAAAATAACTCTTAAATGTGCAAACTCGTTCATTTACAAGACAAAATTTTTTTTTGAATTTTTATGATAAAACGATGAAAATTTAAATTGGTACAGTAGTAATTACCGCAGCATATCTGGTTTGTGTTGTATTTCAAAGGTCTTCGAATCCATAGTTACAGAATATTTAATGTGCCACATGGCTTTTTCCTGAATGATCCTCTCAAACCAATTTGGTATTTTATACTAACTTTCTTAGCAGTGCTAACTTATGTTTTTTTGGGCTATTCGGCCAACGTCGTAGATTTTGTTTCCTTGACGTTTCGCCAGCGCGAGTAGTTGGCATCCTCAAAAGGTTCCAAGTAGACTACTTGCGTACTTGTGTCCCGGCGCGGAAGCAGCGAGTATTTATAGGCGGATTGGGTGGGCGGGGCCTTTTCCGCCTTTTGGATATTGGTATCCCTGTTTTATTTATCTTTATTGATTCTTCTGTTATGTTGAAGTTATTGGTATATTTGTGTAGCTCCGCTACGGCTGATTTATCAGTCTGACTCAGCCGGTAGTTAACTTTAGGTTCTTTATTTCTTGTGTTAATCGATCTTTTGGTACTTCCGATTTACACACTGCCACATGTACACGGTATCCGACAAACACCAGGGCACGCCAAAGGGTCCCTCTTATCCTTGGGCGATCTTAAACACTCTCTAAACAAATGATATCAAAAAGAAAATATGCAAAAGCGAAGCAGTGGCACCAAGCCGCTACGGTCTTCCCAAAATTCACAAGGCAACGTTTCCTTACGTCCCACAGTCAGTGCTATCGGATCGCCGGAGTACAGCTTGGCCAAGCATTTAACATCGCTCCTGCAGCCATACATTGGGCAAACTGAAACGTACGTTAAAGATTGAAGTCACTTCATTACTAAAATCAAAGACCTAAAACTTGAAGATGGACACCCTGGTAAGTTTCGATGTGGTATTGCTCTTTACAACTGTACCTCTAAATGACGCAACCAATCATATTAGTGCAATATTTCCAAAGGATATATCTGATCTTTTTAAACATTGCCTGACGACCACATACTTTACATGGGACCAGAAGATCTATGAATAAACTGAACGAGTAGCAATGAGAAGCCCACTAAGCCCAGTAGTAGCAAATTTCTTTATGGAAAAGTTTGAACAGTAAGCCCTAAATACAAGAAAAGTAAAAGAGTGTTTAGTATCAAGAGGATAAGAGGGACCCTTTGGCGTGCCCTGGTGTTTATCGGGTACCGTGTACATGTGTATATCGAAACGACCAAAAGATCGATTAACACAAGAATTAAAGAATATAAAGTTAACTGCCGCCTGGGACAGACTACAGCCGTAGCGGAGCACACTTTTTCAGTCACAGAGCACCACATAAAATTCTAAAATACCCAGATTTTTGCTAATACCTAACATGCCAGACTGTACGGGGAAGCCATAGAGATACACAAACATACCAAAATCTTCGAAGCGCTCTTGTTGCAGGATAGCAAGTTGACTCGATATATTTTGACTTTCAAAAGCCTTTGATAAGGTAAATAATGAGAAATCTTGATCCTAAAACTTGAGCGTTATGGAATTAGTGATCCACTACTATCCTGGATCAGTAGCTATCTTCGTGATCAAACCCAAATAGTTAAGTTTTGTAATCACAAATCTAAAGAGATAAATGTATATTTTGGAGTGCCCCAGGGATCCCATTTGGGTCCTTTCCTTTTTCTAATGTTCATAAATGACTTATGCTCAATTTTCAAGCACAGTAATTTTTTTTGCCGACGACGTAAATATATTTCGCAAAATAAATTCAGAAATTGATTGCACACTATTACAAAATGATATAGATTCTTTAAATAGTTGGTGTAAACAAAATCAAATGACATTGAACATTTCCAAATGTAACGTTATATCATTTACGCGAAAGAAGAATCCAGTACAGCATGGTGATTTTATTGGAGATTTTAATTTGGGTAGAGTTTCTCTGATTCGTGATTTGGGTGTTTCATTCCATAGCGAACTACGATTTACGCTTCATATCGATTATATCATTGATAAGGCATATAGAATGGCAGGGTTTGTTATGCGACAGTGTTGGGACTTTAAGAACGTCGAGGCTTCCCAAAACAATATACTATGCCCTTGTGAGAAGTCACTTAGAGTACTGTTGTGTTGTCTAGTCTCCTATGTATGTATAGTGTTCACATCAAAAGAATTGAGCGAGTGCAATCTAAGTTTACAAAATTTTTGCTACATGAGACACGTTACCAATATTTGCAATCTACCATATCCTGAACGACTTAGGTTAACCGGCCTACAGAGCCTGCAGGATCGTCGCGTTCAGTTGGCTTTGTCATTTGGTCATAGGGTTATCAATAATTTTGTTAATTGTTCAGAACTCCTGGGTTTGTTTAATTTTAGAGTCCCGCCTCACTCTACCAGACAGACGGAGTTGTTCTTCTTGAACCCTATCAGAACAGACATAGGTAGTAATGAGCCAATTAGACGAAGTATGGCATTATGGAACGGACTACCGATAGATCTAAACTTTGTGTTCCGGATAGGTTTAAGAAAGTAATCAGGGCCGGCATTGCAAACGAATAATTGGGCAGTTGATTACCTGTTCGTTTCTTTTTATTATAATGTCCTTTCACTTCTTTCGTCTGAACCAATTTTTTTATTTATCATTGTTTTTTAAAACTGTTTGTTTATTATTTTGTTGTTATTGTATTTTATTCTATGTAGATATACATATATATATATATATATATATATATATATATATATATATATATATATATATATATATATATATATATATATATATATGTTAGTTTTAAGGTTTTAAACATGTTTTGTAGTATTTGGGCACTGCATGTACCTAATGTAAAATTGAATTAAATAAATAAATAAATATTCTTCATTTAGTAAATTATATTTATGGGCAACATAAGTCTGTTTCTTCTTTGCCGATGAATAAATCCATAAGGATCTTTCCCTGTTAGGCTGTCGACGATGGTATATTTAAAATTTCTATCGCCAATCTACTTATTTTAGAACTGGATCAAATTCCTGCCCACCAAACAGGCCCAAACATAGATTTTTTGTTGGAAGTGACGAATTCCTTAGCAAAATTTTGTACTATTTTTTGTCAGTGCTCCCATAATAACATCTACTTGTGAAGAATACTTTAGATGACGCCTTGCAATTTTATAGATATACTCCGTTGCAATTAAATTTTCAGCTTTAGTTTAATTGTTACCGCGTTGATTTGGTTAGATTATAGAGTGGAAAAAAAGAAATATTTCCAATGTTGCCCTTCTTGCGGTAATATTACGTAATATTACCAAAATTACTGGTAACATTACCTCGGTATGTCACTAATTATGAGTTTTCTTTAGTTTTGAGACCAGTAGAGAGACAAATTAATATCTGCTTCAATGTGAGGTTTTTGACTTTTGCATTTTTTTTGTTGGGTGAAATATACCTAGTTTAACACTTGCCAATACTTGAGATAGGGTAAAACATTCAAAAAGGATAGAATACTTGAGTTTAACTTAACTAGAAAGAAAGGGTTATCTGTATTTAAAAATTAATTTGCTAGGTAGGTACCTAATATCAATTTTAAATCGATTATTAAATCAATTTTGCGCGTCTTCTAGCAGGACACTTCTATCCATAAACATAATATTATCGTGTTGAAACTAAAAGGGATTGGTTTAGTATAAGAAGAAAGGGATAAAGCCGAGGGTAAAGCCAATTTAAAAACCACGAAGTATATATTTAAGGAGTCCGAATGTAATGTTGAATGAATGGTCTCAATTTAGGGAGCAGATTTTTTGCCAGTAGAGCGCGCCACTTTTTAAGAAGTACTCGTTTAAACCCTTACACGGAAAGTCTTATTAATTGCTATTAACACCTCTAATATATAATTTTAAATAAATGAATATTATGTAATTAATGTCATTAAATACAACATTCGCAAGCCAGCGCGTGTTTACGTGTTATAATAATAATTATAGCATCGGCAACAGTGTTGAATTTAGAAATATTTTTCCGGGGGTGTTTCATATTCACGGAGGAATCCTGAAGTTACCAAAATAAAAATATTACCGCCAAAAAACTTGAAGAACAAAAAAAACGGTCCTTACAAACCAAAAAAACAAATTTTAAACTTTGAGATTACATTCATACTTATGATTTGACAGCCATTTTCTCCGGGGGATTATCCACCCCTGAATTCAACGCTGATCTGTACGTACTTTGTGTAAAAAACAGTAAACCAAAAATGGTTCCCAAAACAATACATAAAATTGATGAACAAAAGAGATGATAATTACATTCAGTTGATCACGGCTTTAATCCAGCCTGTCAATGTCAAATGTTTCGGACTGGTCGAACACGTCACTTCTTTTGTCGGACTAGTTTACCACAATGTTTTACATCCAATTTTTAAACATTCTCCCAAAAATGGTTAGGGTTACAGTCATGAAACCATAAGGTTCAGACACATGTTTCTGGCATCGAACTAGGCGGGTTAGTAGTAGTTAGGCACAATATTTAAAAATTGCATGTAAAACATTGTGGTAAACTTGTTCGACAAAAAAAGTGACGCGTTCCCCAAGTCCGACACCCAAAACATTTGACATTGACAAGCTGAGTTAATGCGCCGTTTTCATATATGGCGATATAAATATTCGTGGTAGACTCGTCAAAAGGAACCCCCTAAAGGGTTTTAAAAGTGTTCTCACCATGAAGTCCAATTCATTACTGACCCAAGGACTATTCATTTTCCCCACTCTCATAGATTTTTTTCCATTTAGTTGTGAGCTGTCATTGATAAAGATGATTTAGAGATTTCCGTGATGGAACGGAGGTATCGGTCGCTGGAATAAAGAAATGCTTGTAGATTACTGCTGGTTTGATGGTTAGGTTACTCCAGAGATCACTTACAAGAGAAAAGCCAAAAGACACTGATCTCATGAGCCTGTCGCTAATTCTTTGTTAATTCAACCACCTATATTTTTAATGAGTATCTTAAATTTACTTTATTTAAGATTTTTTTTTCGAAAAAATTTGCATATCATGGGTCACACCGCAGTACCTCGTTAGTCGCAAAATATAATTTTTAAAGGACAGACAAGAAATTGCTAAATACCCTTAATTTGATAAAAGAATGCATTTTTTGGGTAACATTTTGTTATTAAAAGACAAAAAATATTTCTAAATCATATTTTGCAAGTAAATATAGTATATTTTAAAAGTTATAAGATATTAAAAAACGAATATAATTATATTTAAAAGTTACTTACGATGTATTATGTTGTGACTCTCGATATGTAATTACTATTTGGTATAATTAAAATAAATCTTAAATCAATATATATAAGAAAAACTAAGGCTAATAAATTAATTTCTTTACCATATTCGTTTTTGTTAAGCTAAGATTAATAGAAATTTATTTATACAGTAACATTCATTTATTTTTTTCGTTAGTCTGAATTATTAACCAAAAAATAAAACATTTTACTTTACTTAAACTATCGTGGTAATTTTAGCATAAAGGCGTTAAAGCTGTTCAAGATTTACTCGAAATATACAATGATGCAAAGCTGAAGTTTGAAGAAAGGAATGGTGTAAAAAATACCCCTTAATAGTATTAGAAGGACTTGATGGCTCAGGTAGGTAAGATCCCAGTAACGGCAAAATACATAGATATATTTCTGGTACACAAAAATTAATTGCTTACATTAAAAAAAAAAATACTTTTTCATAAAATAGCATTTTAAATCTAGACAGACCAGTATTTTGTATGTAATGAAAAAATTTGTTGGCCATCATACAACCTCCTTAAAACTTAAACATTTCAGAGACACAATTCTTGTTTTTTAAATTTTACAGATCATTTTACGCCAGAATATTATTTTTAAAAGAAAATTTGGTGAAATTTGATTTTTAATTTAAATTTTAATTTTTCATTTGGAGTAGCATAATCATTTTAAAATTACTTGTAGTACTTTACTTACTGTTAGGAACTTTATATTGTCAATGTGCTGATCTTGAATTTAGTAAAAATTTCGATGGTCTAGTTCACAAATGTTGCAAGTTCATTTAACTAACATTTAATTATATACAACAACTTTTCTATGCACACAAGTTGCAAGTAAAATATTTAAGCTTAAAGATGCCAGCTCCATTTACCAATCGTTTTAAGTACTTTTACCAAATTTTTAAACATTAAAGTTCCGTTGTATTCCGAGGTTAAACTCTAACAGCACTCTACTATTTTATAATATTACTTAATGCGGTAGGTAAAAGTGCCATGACGAGAAGAATTGGAAGTAAAATTCAAGCCGAAAAGTGGATGACTCCCCCAGAATCCATAAGGTCTTTAAGACAATTTTTTGATGATAATTTAGTACTTAGATCAGCATACTATTCTCTAGGCAATTACATTGCGGCATTAGAAGTTTCCTGCGTATTAACAGATAAACCCGTTGTAATGGATAGGTAAATATTAAACAATTTTGTTATTTCAATTTTTGTCATTATACTGGGTTAGTAAAAGTACTAAAACTCTTAAATATCTTAAGTTGCGGTTACAAAATTCGGTATCTGGAAAGATGTGGAAGGTTATAAATATAACAGTTATATCGGCTGCGTTGCTATCTATTTTATTTGTTAAAAGGAATGCATTTATTTTTTCGCAATAATTTCCACAGGCCAAATTTATTAGGTTTGCAGTTTTCTAAAATTATATTTTTACTAGTTGCTAAGATATATCTCTTAAACCGCTGTAACGGTTCGATTTTGTCATTAGCAATACATTTGTTTGTTCCCATCATAGAGTTTTAATCAAGAATTTTCAGCCACCTGTATCATTGTTTATTTTGGGTATGAAGATCGCTGTTTAATGAAAATACATACCATCATTTAAATTGTATTATGCATTTTTCAGTTTGCTGAGTCAACTATACAAGGCCGCAAAACAACTTTAAGGCCTTTTTTCACCCGGACTTTGTTATCCGGCTTTTTCGTCCGGATCCTTTTATCAGAGACCTTTTTTTACCTGGACTTACTACTTTTTATTTGGGACCCTTTTACTTGAATCCTTTTTTTGTCTCGACTTCCTTTTATTTGGATCCTTCCCCAAGAATACTCTAGGCAAATTATTTTATTAACTGACCTTACTAATTAAAAAGGGTGATATTTCGGGAACTGTAATTTTTAATTATGTTATTTATTATTATTTTCTCTTTTTGGACTTTCAATAAAAAAGAAACACTTTTTTATTCTTTAACTTTATGTTACTAGTTATTTTGCATTTTTTCTTCAATAATTTATAAACAAAAAAATAACCGTATTTTTCACCTGTGATTATTGTTTATTCTTTTTTTATAATAGATTTAATTTTAAATTGCGCTTTGTTTTCTTTTCCTAGCTCACTCGAATACCTCTCTTTTTTGGTAAAATATTTTATGTTATTTTTTAACTTCTTACTTCCGTGCAATAGTTTGTGATCGTTGAGCAAGTTCCTATAACACCTAGGAGACTTCCAGTTTGTAGTCTGTAAAAAAAAACTGGTGGCGCCAACACGGACTCATTATTCCTCACCCTGAGCTGCGGGTTGATTTGCACGCTCTCACTCTTACAACTTGCTCGGCGTGAAATATACTAGTGCACGGATTAATTATTGCTTTTTTTTTACTTTTTTGAATCTCTTACTCTCTAACTTTTAAATTGGTGTGACTCATCATAGTCACATCAATTCTAACCAAATCAACTTTCAAAGAAAGTGCGTGGCACCACTTAGGTTTTTTTTTTTAATTAAGGTATTTGCTGCGCACTCAGCCAGCGCTGGCCATTGTACGCAGATCCCATTTACAGGGGGATATCCTTTAGAGTGTCGGTACTTTGTCCAGGTCGGTGCTATGTGCCAACTGTAGCATTCGTCCTAGGTCCAGTCCCGCAAGGTTTAGTGATTCGGATTCAATTTTGTAGGTTCCAAATATGTCCTCTCGTGGACCCTCTAGACCCCATACATTCCATAATCACGTGAAACGGGGTTTCTTCCCCATTTCCGCACCACCTGCAGATGTAATCTGCTACCAGACCCAATTTGGCTAGGTGCTTTTTAGTATACCAGTGTCCAGATACCAGGCCTGTAATAGTCCTCAGCTGAGTTCTACTCATGCCCAGTAATCTGGATGCAAGGTCCTGAGAGGGACCCTTAAGCATTGCCCTGGTATGCATTATCTTTGTCACCGATGACCACAGTTCCTTAAACTTTCTTCTGGTCCAATCCTTGGCCCAGCGCTTGAGGACCCCACCGGACATGCCCGGGGGACAGGGTACTGCCAGGTTTGGGTTATTGCTACCCGCTACCGCCAGTCTATCCGCTGCCTCATTTTCTTTGATACAGTGTGTCCTGGTACCCATACCAGGTTGACCGTATTGGACCCTGCTAATGTATTGAGAGTCTCTGTACAGTCTTTAACTAGCTTAGACTCAATTGTTACCCTATTCAGTAGTTGTAGGGCGGTTCTTGAGTCACTGCATATATATAGGTGTTTGCCTCTGTATTGCTTGTCCAAGATCCATCTGGCACAAGCCCAGATTGCATACACCTCTGTTTGGACTACTGTTGAGTGATCTCCAAGGGCAAGCGCCAGCTCCATCCTTGGATTTTCACTCCACACACCAGCTCCAGTCCCACTCCTATTTTTAGCCCCATCTGTGTACCAGACGAGTCCTTTAGGAGTGAGAATGTCTTCCATATGATCCGTCCATTCATTTCTGTCCGGGATCTTTGTTTTATAATTTCTGTGGAAGTGGTAGATCCTTGGTATGACATCGGAGCCCTCAGGCCGTGAGATATCGTTTCCTCCCAGCTCCCTGAGTACCGCCGCATGACCATACGATCTGTCTTTCCACTTCCCGCCTGATTTGAGTCTAAAAGCAGTTTTAATCGCCCCTTCTTTAGCTTTAATGTCAGGGGTTCTAAGCAGAAGTAGGCCATGTGGGAGTGGTACGGAATGCCCCCGTAATCCCCAAACACTCTAGTCTGAGCACCTTAATCCATAATCGCGGAGTAGATCCAATTGACCACTCTCGGCTTAAGTCCCCAACTTTTACCTATCATCCGCTGGCACGCCCAGAGGCTATTTTTAGCCTTCTCTGTTTGTACACGGATGTGTTCATTCCAGCTGAGTTTTTTGTCAAGGGTCACTCCCAGGTAACGAACCTGGTCCTTGAATGCAATATCCTCGCCTTGTATCTGAAGTGATTCAATAATTCGTCCTTCTCTTTTTGTGAATAGTACTATCTCCGCTTTCCCAGGGTTGACCCTCAGGGAGCGGAGACCGCACCATTCGTCAACTATGTTCAGTGCTTTTTGCATCTTACTCTTTAGGGTTGGGGCGTGATCACCTTGCACTGCAATGCAGATATCATCAGCGAATCCCACCACCTTAACACCCATTTTTTCTAGCTGGGCCAGCAGGCTGTCTACTACGAGAAGCCATAGCAGTGGTGATAAAACTCCCCCTGCGGGCATCCTCTGTCGACTCTTGCCTTGACGCTTGTCCCAGCTAGCGCGACTGTGACATTCCTTATCTTTAGCATGCTATGTATCCAGTCGACTAGAGTGTCGTTGATCCGGAATTCCTTAGCTGCTTTACATATGGCATCAAAGGAGATATTATCAAAAGCCCCTTCAATGTCTAAAAACGCGCAAAGTAACCCTTTTTTCCTCCTTAACGCCTCTTCGATATCGCCGACAAGGGCGTGAAGGTCTGTTTCGGTGGATTCACCGGGTTGATACGCGTATTGAGATGGATGTAACTTTTTACCAGTAGTTAGCATCTCATCCCTTAGAAAACGATCTATTACCTTTTCCAGAGTTTTAAGTAGGAAAGAGGTAAGACTGATCGGTCTAAATGCCTTGGCTGTGTCGTATGAGTTCTTCCCCGGCTTGGGTATGAAGACTACTCTCACTTCACGCCAGGCTTTGGGTGTGTATCTTAGTGCCACACACGCTCTAAATACCCTGACCAGATGCCTCGTCAACTCGTCTCCCCCTTCAGATAGGAGAGCCGGGAAAACGCCATCCATGCCAGGGCTTTTGTATTTCTCAAAGGAGTTAACCGCCCAGCGCACCTTGCTAAACGTAACAACCTTACAAGCCATTTTCCAATCAGACCTAGAGGGGGATGTTTACTTCCCTCCCCGGTCTGATTGTTGTCAGAATCAACCCTCTTGGATCCTGGAAAGTGTATCTCCAAGAGATGATTCATTATTTGCTCGGGTTCTTCTAAAACTATCCCTTGAGGTGTCTTGAGTTCCCCAATTTTAATATGTGGTCCTCCTGCGAATATTCTCCTGAATTTTGCAACCAAGGATAAATTCTCCAGTTCCCCACAGTAGTCTTGCCATGATTCCAATTTAGACTTTCGAACCAGACGCTTATATGCCTTTTGCTCGGCCTTGTACGCAGTCCAGTCTTCAGTCCTTTTGGTTTTCATAGCATTATTAAGTAGCTGTCTGGAGCTGGTTCTAAGTTTATTAAGCTCCCTGCTCCACCAAGCCACCTTTTTAGTTCCTCTATTTACCTTAATAGGGCAGGATTTTTCGTAAGACTGCCTAATAGCTGAGGAGATTCTTGTTACCTCCCCCTCTATCACCCTCTCCGTCCTCAGATGACCCTCGGCAACCCCGAGCATACCTTCTAGGCTAGATTTATATTCCGCCCAGTCAGCCTCTCTAGGATTCCTGTAGGCTTCCTCCGACGAAGCGGTGGCAGTCTCTAAATCAAAAGTGATGCGGCGATGATCAGAAAGTGTATCCTCTCCTCTCACTCTCCAATGCCTCATCTTTTCAGTGACTCTTTTTATCGTTATTGTTAGGTCCAATACTTCTTGCCTTCTTGATGTTACGAAGGTAGGTTTGGATCCTGTGTTAAGAATTTCTAGATTCCATGTAAAGAGGTATTCCAATAGGGCTTCACCTCTTTCCTTTGTATTTGTACTACCCCAGATGGTATTGTGCGCATTTGCATCGCAACCCACCACTAGGTCTAGCCCTTCTTTATTACAGAACTCGACCACTCTCCTTAACTCCCTAGTGGGAGGGGCGTCAGTCGAGTCTCCAGGAAAGTAGGCAGAACAGACTATTAGTTTCCTCCGCCTTCCCTCCTCATTTACGAACACAGTGACCACTGTGAGATCTCTGGTGCACAGGCTATCCATGGCCAGGGCATCTATACCATTACCTACATATATATACAGGTTCTTGGTTCCTGCCCCTTGCCGTTATAGATAAGCCTGCCTCCTTTCGTGTTTAATCCATTGACAACCCCCGTACGGACCAAGGTTCTTGGATGAGGGATATGTTTGTCTGCTCCACTGTCAGGTCTCTGCTATGTACCGCAGAGGCCGCTTTGCAGTGTTGCAAGTTAATCTGGGAGAATCGAATGCACGATGATGCCATGATGCCAGCATCGCACACTCCCTCCCTGGATGGATATTGGGGATAGGGTGGAAAGTGGGGTTGGGAGTTGGGGGTTGGGATTATTGTTTTGGGTATGACCCTCGGGGTGATTAGATCCTTCACTTGGGTCCATCTGCCTCCGAGTTTTTACTACCGCCCTTGCTGACTCCAACTTCGGTCAGCTTGTTTTTGCGATCCGGAAGGCTTGCCGCTCCTTTTCGTTATCTCCACCTTTTTGGGCGCTGCTTTTGGGTTTTTTCTGGCCTCTGAACATGCTGGGTCTCCATCCTATTTGATGGCTCCCCAATCTGTACATCAGCCAGCCCCTTCGCCGCTGGCACTGGGACCGATTTCCCTCCCTCAGGTGGCTTCTGAGTCTGGGCTGCCCCCGCAGCTGACGGCTTCGCAGCAGTCTCGTAAAATCGAGCCTGCCCCAAACCACAGTGCGGTTTCATCCCAATTCCCTTCAGCACCGTCAACGAGGAGGAGTCGATCCCCAGAACCAGGTTGGTGCTTTTGTCTGTTACCTTACGGTCCCAGACTCTCCACAGGTTGGTCGCGAGACCAGGGTTTTGTCGTCCCAACCTTTTCAGGATGGTATCAACGCTGTCCCTGGTCCCCTGGACAACCGCTGTAACTCGGGCCAGTTTAGGGAGTTTATCTTTCTCCAGTGCCTGGAGTGTCAAACCCTTCCTAAAGGTAACTCTTTTGGTGGCTTCTATAACCCACGCTTTCGAATTATCGTCAGCACAGGTTAGCCAGAGTGCACCCTGGTCCCATCTGTTGCCTTCGAACCTAGGCGTAAATTCGCCTTCAAGGATAGCATCTAATGCGCTTAGTAACGCATTGGCCACCCCTTCGGCATCCTTCTGGTTCAGAGTTACCTCCGGGAAGTCAGTAGGCACAATTGCGACCTTCCTGTTCACCCGTAAGGCATCCCCATACCCCGAAGGATTAAAAGAAACCCTCTCTTTCCTTCTGATTTTCTTTTCCGGGTTCTTTATTCCTGTAGGAGTACCGCCCGAAGATCTAGGCCTTTTCTGCCCAGCCTCTTGGTCAGCACTCCCCTCCGTATTTGTTGTGGTACCAGCTTCGGCGACCCCAGCTCTTTTCAGCTTTTGGAGTCTCTTCCGAGCCGCCCCATTTAACCGTTTTTTCTTAGGTTTTCCGGTTTCAGGGTTTGGAGGTACATTTTTTCAACCCCTCCATTTCCTGAGGTTGAGAGTTTCCAGCCCCCATCCCCTGAGTTAAGGAGGCATTCGCCCCCTCCCCTGCAGTACAATGGGGTTCGGAACCTCCTGTTGTCCCTTGGACTATCCCTTCCATTGGGGAAGGTGTCGCAAGAGCGTTTGATGGCGTCGAGACACCATCGTTGTTTTGGGTGTTGTTTCCAACATCCGTTGTTGTTTTTGTGTTCCTTTATCCATAAAACATCTCTCAACTATTTTTAAACAGCTGTAAAGCCTTTATGGCTAAAGATATAGTCATGCGGTTTTCACTATTCGATAGGTATGACGTAATACTATATTTAAAAAATTTTAAACCGCTATCCCATGATGAGTCATCAGGGTTAAATTACAATTTTAGTCGATAGCGCCCGAACGGTACGACCTGGGATTTTCGCGTTTGCGCAGATCAATTTATGACCATAGCGCAAGTATCCTACGCATGGCGGCCATTTTCTAAGTCACGTGATTTTTGACATATGACAGGTGACATTTGACATTTGACAGATGACACTTATGGTTTGACAGATAGTAGGGACCACGCCCTAAACAACGCGTTGCGCAAGATTCCTAAATATTCAATGACGTCAGAGATTTTAAGATAATAAGCTCCACTGGTGGACGGTGGATGCAGAACTGTCCTTCTTTCCCTATTATAATTATTTTTACCTTCACCATTTTGTCGATATTTTTACTCCACTCATAAAAAAGTTTAAGGTTATGTCAATCATTTAACTACTAAGGTTAACCCTTGCGATCGTGGGGCCCCGGGGCGAAGGTTGGAGCCCTAAGCGTCGGTCCGAGGCGCGACGTCCATATTTCTAGGTTATGTAAGATTCCTATTGACATTTGACAGGTGACAAGTGTGACATTTGACAGGTCGTGGCCACGACCTTGCACAAGATTCCTTGACTCATGCGCAACCCCTAAAATAGGCGTCGCCCAAGATTCCTCGTGGCGTCGTGACGTCCGGCGTCGGCGGCGTCTGTCTGTTTAAAGTACCGCATTGTCTACTCCCCAGTCCACCCGAAGGCAGACCAAGTATATCCTCGGCCGTCCTCCCATCCGCCACCTGGAGACGCGCCCGATTGGTTGCTCAACCACCAACCCAAAGACATAGGCCCCCGGCCGAGTTAGGACCGAGAACCCATAGTTAAAGTTTCAGAGAATTTGTTTTTAAGTGCTTTAAACAGTGTTTTATTACATAGGTTCCGTTTCAGACAATAATTATATTTTAAACTAATTAACATTAAATATTCTATTCTTACACACAACAGTAGTATTATTCTAAAAACTTATTTTTATAAACTCGTCCTTATATTTAAAAGCATTGCAGGCTTTCTTAGGGCGTAAATTTAAAGTTTTTGGGGAAAATTTCACATTGCTACGTTATTGCGCAGAACGAACCAATTTGATTCGCCGTTGATCCTACCTTTTGTATTCGTTGTATTATGCCAGAGTACCGTGAGTGTCGGGTTAATTAAATGATTAAGCCACCCTTTTCCTTGTTCCTATAACGTTTTCCAAGCACTAAAACCTGCAGTTTTTTCATTTCACAACACCTTATAGAAAACGCGGTAGTGCGCCACCACGGACGTTATTTTTAAATAGCTTCTACCTAAATATGTCTCTCCAGCTGGGCATCGAACCGGCGACTTCTGGCTTCTAAGATCAAAGCTTTGTTCTCTACGCCACCGGATAGTTATATTTGGAGGTTTCTGGACAAGTAGAATTAAACATTGATATGCGCATTGTTACGAGATTTCCCGATTTTGCGCTACACTTGATATTTTAGTTATTTTTAAATAAAATGCCCTGTTTATTTTGTTTGCAATGCAATTAGCGTGCTTATTTTAGTGAAATTAAAAATTTTACAAATTTAATCTTAACCTGTTGCCGAGGTATGAATACACTTTTTTAACATTAAAATTTGACAACAGTGCCGATATCACTGTTCAGTTACAAGGTTAAACCGTAATGCTTAGTCCTCATGTGAACAAAACCTGCGCAAATTTGGAACTGTTTATGGAGGAAAAAAACATAAATTTAGGTTACAAGTTTGAGTATGACTATCTTTTAAACTAACAATATTACCAAAAATGCCTGACAAACACAAAAGTAAATAAGAAAATCGGCGAATTCCGTAAAAATGTTAAAAATTTCCAACTTTTTTCCGAAACTGTCGCGGATCTGTCACTTTTTAAACATGGCTTCCGACAGCCCAATGCAATTTTGATATTGTAGTGACGTGATTCCGGACTTCCGAGGTTCCGGAATATTTTACCGCACATAAAGACTAGGCATAACACTATTTAGGCGTTAATGTACTTTTTGCTAAAAGTGTAATAGAGAAAGACGTTTGAAAGTTACTAAATTTGACTCCTCCAATTTAATGTAATACAAATAAATGAAACATTCCATTAAAAAAAGGTATTTAAGAGTTGCGGCACTAACCCAGTATATCTGATCTTTTAGCATGCTAGTTAAACCGGTTGTCAGTTATACATTTACTTTCCCTTTACTTTTTTATTTTTTATGGTACAAAAGAAATACAAATCTTAGTTCGTTGGGTAAATTCTGTAGTCATGTAGTCTAAATTAGTAATTAGATTTTTATTATCTCTTAAGGGGGAGATACCTGTAAAATGTAAAAAAAATATAATATGTTAGTATAGTCCTTTAAGAACACGTCCCTAAAATTTAAGAACATAATTTTCAGTATTTCCTATATCGGAAAGTCACTATAATCAATGAATTATTATGTACGTACCTATTCAAACTTTAAACGCGTTTTCTCAATTAGCAAAAATACAGGTACTTTACTTTTGAGCAAAAATTCAATTTTCGGACAAACCTCGTACATGACTGACACAATTTGATATCTGATGATTGCATTTTAGGTTTTGGACCATGCAGAACTTTTAATAAAGAAAACTTTTTTCGTAAAATTAATAATAAAAAAGTTTCCCATATGCCGCCAACTTACGTAGACACACTGTATTATATTATTTTAATATCTGAGCAAACTACATACCAATTTTTGAAAATATATAATGACTATTTGATTAAAAAAAATCATGAAAATCAATGAAAATTTAAGCATTTACAGGTATCTCCCCCTTCGAATGTACAGGGTCAAAAAATTATTAAATTTATAAATGGAACACTTGAAACAGCCTGCATATTATATTAGCATTAAACATATCTTTGTATCTTAAAAATAGTACATTTAATATATCTATCTTTAATTGTTTTGGAAATATGACCATCAAAATCTAAAGAATAGGAGTATAAATTAAGCCTAGTTCAGACGGCTAGTAATTTAGCCAAGTAGCAAGAGTAATTTAGTGTGTGCGGACAGCTACTACACTCAACTGCTCTACTAATTTCTACTGTCCGCACGCACCAAATTACTAATTAACTCGCTACTCGACTAAATTACTAGCCGTGTTTGAACTAGGCTTTAGGTATTAATGGCAATAATTTGTTATTAAACATTTTTAATACTATTTAAGTTTAACATATAGAAAATCATGCTTTTTATCATACCCTGAATATCCTGAAAGATGGTCAATAGGGATAGTACAAAATCGACCCAAATAAACAATGTTTTTTATTTTGTATCCGGTAAAAAATAAAAAAAAGTTAGGAAGGTGTAAATTTATAGGGTTCCTAATGCAATTTAAATTTTTTTCTTTAGATTTGGATTGCCATATTTCCAAAACATTTAAAGACATATCAAATATGTTTTTTTCTAATGCACTTTGCAAGATAGTTCAATTGGTGATATAATATATAGGGTGTTCGATATAATATAATCATACTTTTTGTCGTACCCTATACATCTTAAAACATAATTAACATCTTTAATCTGTATGCTGATTAAAAAACTACTGAATAAGCCAAATTAAATAAAATTGCTATGTATTTTTTTCGGTAAAAAAAAAATAAAAAATAAGACCAGTGTAAAATTATAAGCTGACATCCGGTAGATGGTGCCTCATTTTGGTTTCAATTGAGGGGTTATACATTTATTATTATACCTAGATAGAACCTTGCGGTTTAACATGAACTATTTTTTGTTCTTGTCTTAACCCCCTGTGTTTCCTAAGTCTAAGTGATATTGAATCTGTTATTTCATTTTAAGAGATCACCATTTAAAACAGTAAAAGTTACTTTTAACCGGGGTACAGACGGTCATGCCAAACTGTCACATTTGTATAAAAAGTCAATGCTAGCGCGTAAATATGGTTGTGTGTATTACAAAATATATTGACTTTTTATACAAATATGACAGTTTTGCATGACCATTTGTTTCCCGGTTTACAGAACTCTTTACGTTGAAGGCAGTAACGTAGTAGTATTCCTTTTTTAAATACTAGTCCTAAAATTTAAACTATTAAATACAAAGTGTCCAAGATAAAAAGGTAAAGGTAAATCTAATACCTACTTTTTTTCTTATCGCGCATTAATCAGTTATTTTATTTTTCATACGACGTTTCCAAGAAAGAAGTATCAGTTTGGGCTTCTTGAAAATGATGAATGGGAACAAAGTTGAGGTTTTTGTGCGTAATAATATGTAAAGGACTGTTTTGAAAGTTGAAAAATTTCATGTATTTCCGGAGATATCCGAAAAAAGGAAAAAAAAATAAAATTTGTTTAAGTTTTTGCCTATTAAAAATGGAATTTTAAAATAAATTTCACTTTTGCATTGTCACTTTTTTCAATGTATTCAAAGGGGGTACTTTACTTTAAATGCGAAGTTTTGTTTTGGTGGAACCATCAGTATCTTAAAAAAAAGAAAACGGTCCTGATATTTCAAAAAATTTAAAAGTCTATTCAACTCTATTATACTAACTCAATGATGGGTCACACAACAAGGTTTACTCTTAATACAAACCTGTTTTCTGGACATTTCTAAAAATATTAAACTCCACATTTTAAATTAATAAATTACTTATATAAACATTTTGTAACTTACCATTTTTTAAATACGGTATCTATATTTTAATATTGAAATTTTAAAGCCAGCCATTTTTTATTTTGAATTAACGATATGGTTTAACCCTGTATATCTCAGAAATTCTAAAAAATAACAAGTTCCTCATTTTAAATTAATACATAAGTTAGAAAAAAAAACCATAGCTTAACACATAACAAATGAACAAATGTTTTATTGATACAATTAACTTTTCGTTTCGTTTAGTTTGGTTTATATCATTATGCCAGTCAGGTAAACCTAACTGTAGGCAAAAATCTTTAATCATGTTTAACTGTTATTTATTAACCATATCAGAAAAGCCTTGGAATATTATAGCCCTCTAATTTGGAACTAAGACGGCTATGATAGGCTAAGGTTTTATCTTTACTGATAACTGAGATACCCCGCAACAGCATCCAAAATGGGAGGCCCTGTACCCTACATGATTTATTTTATACCATGCCAGAATTGAATCTTTGATCTTGTGTAAATATTTTTTCTTTTTAGATTTTGGCATTCAACTACAGCATTTGCGTTAGCACAAGGAGTAGCTAATAATCCTAATAAATTGACGCTACCAGATCCAGCAGATGACATTTACAAGTGGCCTTCGGACCTTTTAAAACCCGACATTGTGTTTCTTTTAAACGTCAGTGAAGAAGTTAGGCTTGAACGTCACTCTAGAAGAAATGCCGCATCTGTCACTTCTCAGGAGGAACTTTTAAAAAAGAATGCAAAATTTAGACAAGAGTAAGTAATGCCTTTTATAATATTGGGAGTTATTTTTTCAGGATTGGAAGTTCGTGCGGTAAAAATCTACCAGAATTAGTAAATTCAAGAGCAAACACCTAACAACTTAGATCATAGGTAGAGATCAATTACAATACTGGGTGTCGTATTTTCGTTGCTATTGTGCGGTATCTCAAATATTAATAAAGATAAAACCTCGCTGTTTTCTCGAACCAGAGACCAGAGCTACTTTTTTGTAAATGATCCCACAAAAAAGTAGTCATAGCCCTCAAAGACATAATTAAAATGTTGCATTTTAAAATTCCCGTTGTATCTTAGCTATTTGACAGTTATCAAAGAGGTAGAAATGGATTCTAACTAAACTTCATTTGGTTTAGTTAAAATACGACATACAGTGTGTCAAAAAAGATGGGAAACGCTCAAATATTTCAAAGAATTTTAATCCAAATTGGACGAAATTCGGTACTCCAGGGTAAAACCATACTCTGAATTCAGTGTAGATATCGGCCATGTCTTCAGTTTTACAATTTAAACGAGATACTTTTTTTATTATTGGATGCCCGCTGTTTTTTCTATTTAATGGTATGAAAGTCTAATTTTTCTCCTTAAGTATTAATAGCAGAAAACATTTTTAAAATAGTAAAAATAATAGGTGTGCGTAGGTATTACAGTTTACACCAACGATGGTTTACATCTTATAAATTTTAAACTGGTGGCTTAACAGTAGTCATAAATCGAATTTCCAGATAAAATAAACAAAAATAGTTATTATTAACTAAATTAACAAAACAGACAAGATTAAACAGAAAAATCCCACACTAAATATTGTAAATATTAATTTATTAACGGGGCATTTTGATATTTAATAACTCAAATTGAACTAGGTATTGCTTATGGCAAAACTGACGAGGCAATAGTTTGAAAGTTTTACACCTATTATGTTTACTAAATTAAAGATCTTAAGCGCAGCACAGTTACCTTATATTTTTTGCTAGTTTTTCCACGGCATATTATATTTCGTCAAACGGGTTTTCACTAAATTTGCTTTTGTTAGTAGTTCTTTCCTTGTTAGATTGGGTTCAAACTCAGTAGCTTTATTAATTAGCCAGTCCATTATTTAATTGTTTGATCGTTACTTGATGGAACTTCATTATCAATGATTTTATTTAAATTAAATAATATTTGATTGTTAAAAAGCTTCACTTTTATTCACAACTTGTGACACGTGTTTTGCTAACAATGTAGCTTCTTCAGACGTGTAAATTTCTTGCTTTCTCTAAGATTAAGTTAGTATCATTTTTATGCGCCGTGAATGATAGCTTGCATTATCCATAATCACCACCGAATTAGCCGGAAGAATATCATACAACCAAAGTAGTCTTCCAACATCCGAATTCATGTCCTCGTGGTAATTTCCTGTACGGCACGACTGAAAAGTTAGTAACACTTCTTTTAAAAATACGTCTTTAACCCCAATGTGCACAATTATTAGTCTCTTTCCTTTTTCCGAAGGCACTTTGATAATCGTTGACAGCAGAATACGGTCATCTTGGCCAAGTTCTATTAAAATGTAGTATGGGTATTTTTTTTTAAATATGAAGAGTGAACTTTTCGGCGAATTGCATTGGTGTCTTCATCAAGAATTTTTACTGTTATAATACATCTGGATTTGGGGGATTAACTTAACCTGATTCCTTTCTGTCTCGTAATAATTTTAAAACTGTGGACTTCTAAGTCATTCCGGTATGTTGTTCAACAACTTCTTGCACAGTAAAACTAGGGTGATCGTATTTTATGGAATTATATACCAGGTGTCAAGCTATAAATTTACACCCTTCTTAACTTTTTTGTTTTATCGTACCAAATAATTTAAAATACCAGTCAGTTGGGTTAATTCTGTAGTTTCCGATTTGGTAATTATTAGATTTTTATTATCTCTTAATATATACAGAGTACGACCAACAGTATGATTTTTGTAAATGAAGCACCCTATATATTATTTCACCATTAAAAAGATATTTTGAAAACCTTTAAAAAATACCACATTTCTAATACCTCTCTCAATTCGTTTTCGAAATGTGGCCATGCAAATCTGAAGAATAATTTTTAATTCCTATTAGAAACGTAATAAACTTACATCCCCCTAACTATTTTATTTTTTAACGTATAAAAAAAAATTAAAACACGATTTTGTTAGGGTAATTCTGTAGTATCTATATTTTTCATCAGAATTCTTTTTTATCTTAAGATATACAGGGTACGACAAAAAGTATGATTTTTTAAATGGAACATCCAGTATATTGTATCACTATTTAAAAGATTAAAAGATAATTTAAGGAGCATTACAAAAATACCATATTTTATGAGTTGTAGAAGTATTCCATTTTTCCATGGTAACAACAGGTAAAAATAAAAAGGCTGGCTTACACCACTATAATTATATTTTATTCCTCAAAGGGGCAGGGTGGGAAATCTTTCGACTGTAGGGACAGTTATTATCAGCCTAAATCTAACAGTAAACAACCATTACACTGTATTTTCCTGTAGTCTTTCATTTTTAGACTTAACCAAACAAGAAAAAGTTGTTCCTTTAAACTTATAGAAGGTCTAAATTTGCAGACATAGGCATTTGAACAACCTGGATCAAAAATCAAAAGGTTCAGTCCCAATAAACCAACTGCCCGCGGTCCGATGCCTGGCACTTTGATGTTTGCCGTCACTATTTCATCGGGCCAATGCTGTCGCGCCGGTAGGGAAAATCAAATAAAGTGGCCGCCCGGCCGTGTGTAACCCGACAGCATTTCCCCGATACGGCAGATTTGTGTCGTGCAGGTGAAGACCCGACTCATCGGTTATGTGAATATTCAGTGCAGTTATGCCGATGAAAATTTCATCCGCCCGGGCGGATATTTACGGCTTTACCACTGGTTATCAGGCGTTTCAAAATTGTTAAATTAAACCCATTAAATAACTTTATTTTGAATTTTGACACTTTTTTAATCCACCGGTAAAGCGAATGAATACTTCCAAATGAGCTCATTTTTTATATTTGAGTTAGAAAAAAATATAACACTAAACTTCTAGGGATTTTATTTCTTGTAAAATGTTTAATAAATAAACAAAACTTTCGGTTACTCATTTTATTTAAATAAAAGAAAAGAACATTGCCATGTTGTGAGCTAAAGTAATAATAAAGAAAATGTACAATTCGTGGCTTCTTTTTAGTGCTTATTTTACTATTTAAGTAGCTGATAATACAAAAATAAAAAATAAATATCTCTTATTTAGTAATGAGCACCTGGTCCAGATCTTTAATTATTTGTTGTTCTATTCCCCATTACCTAAAATACACATACAATATAAGTTTAATAAATCCTAAAAACATAAAATTATATTCTCTTCTGCAAATTATGCATTTGCAGACAATTTTTATAATAAATATAATATATAAATAAAGTTTTTTCATATAAATAAAAATATTGTGACACAAGAGAAATAAAGTGCAAGTGCAATTATTATAGATTTTTGCTATAAACATGAATGTTATGTTTGTTGTTTGTCAGCCAAATAAAAAAATGTTCATAGGCATGTAAGGTAACAATAAAGCAGGACCAACGAGTCCCGAGTACATTTACATGCCAACATTCTTTGTTAAATCTATACCTGTTAGTGTTTCACACGCATTGCCTATGAACCTTTTAATTTGGCTGAAAGGGTATATCACATTATCGACTACTGAAGCATAATATTAATGACATACCCTTGGTTTGGACTCTGTTTAATCTCACACACATTGTGTCTGTTGCATTTCAATTTCCATATCAGTAGCACTGCTTTAAACGGGGGTCCTTTCCCATAGATGCTAAAAAGCAATATAATACCAAGTTACGCTTGTACAAAAAACTTTTATATTTTAATGCAGACAATGAAGAGCCTTCATGTAAAGACCTAATATTCAGTAAAAATATTTAAAATAAACTGCTGCCAAAAAACATTTAGGTAATAAAAAAATGTTTAATGTTTTAATTTATAGTCTAAGCTTGAGCTTTTTATGACTATCCAACAGAGACATAATAAAAATTAAAAAACAAATAATAACCTAATTCTTCTTCTTACCTACATTTTAGGCTTTATTAAGTTTCCATTTTTTCCACCCTTCCTTAATTATGGGGTCCAGAACAGATAATCTTGAAAGCCTACTGATGAGAAAGGAGAAATCCAACATTTTTTTTGTAGGTTCTTCAAAATCTTTTTTCGAATAAGACCATATTTTATCAGCTGAAAAAAATTATGCATTAATGACTTTATTTCAATGTAATTGCTTTTTATTAAAAATTTGAAAACAATTACAAATTAATTTGTAATTGAGTAAAAAAAATAATTTGGTAATTTTTCACCTATTGGGCATGGCCGCCGATTTTATTCAAATTTTTTATAGGGTGGTTTTTTGGGAAGCAGATTACGAATATGAAAGAATTTTTTGTATGCAACGCAACGTTTTGTTGTTGAGAACCTGGGCCTGATAAGTAAAAAAGGACCGGTAATTTTTAAAGAAAATCACTTGTGACGACATATACTTACTGTTAACTTATAAATTTCTCCATTACAGATTTAGTTAACACTACACCGGATTAAAACCAAAAAAAAAAACAAATAAAATTGTATTCTAGTCTAAACGTGCTTACAACACAACTAAAACTAACCTCACAACTCAGACGCCAAGCGAAAACAACCACTTTGACAGAACAGCGATGTTTTTTGGCACGAAATATAAAATCTTATATAGTTCAGTTCATACATGGTAAATTAACATCGGAACAGACTCGGCATGACGGTCAGAACCCGTAAAAGAAATTATGTGTATATACACGTGCCGGTCCGATCCCGGCCCGCCTTTCATAAATATCGGTAGAACGATGCTGGTCCATCAAATATAAGATTCGGGGAGACCGATGCCAGCGTTCTGCCGACGTTTCCAGCATTGGCCCGATGCAATACCGAGCTTTTGTGTTTACTGGGGTGGTGAAAAAAATTATATTAAAATTGTTGGGCCCAACATAAATCTTAAACAATTGAATTTGTTTAAATTAGTGACTTACCAAATAAATAATTAAACTACACAAATAAAATCAAATCTAAATAACTACTGGTCATGTAAATTTCGTCACTCCGTGTAAGGATTTTAATTTTACTTCGTTAAAAAGTTTAAAAAAGAGCATGTTAAAAATAAGAAAGTGTTTTAAATAAATCAGACACCAATGAAGAAATGAAGAAAAGTCAAGAAGAAATGAAGAACAATCAAAAAGAAATGAAGCGGGAAATTAAAACAAGTCACCCAGAAACAAGACAGCATATCGAAAAATTCAAAAGGATTTAAAAAAAGCCAAGAACAAATGAAACAAGAGCTAAAAGAAAAGATGGTAAAGATTCGAGAACATCTAAGGAGAGAATTACAACAAAATCAAGAAGAAATGAGGCAACAAATGTTACTCGAATTAAAACTCACAAAGGAAGATGTTAAAGAAGAGATGCAAGAAATACAACAAGAAGTACAGCTACAGATTAAAAAAATATCTAATACTGGTGTCATTACAGAATGTGGTACTTCATTAGCCGTTATGGAAACCACCCACATTTGATGGTAAAGTACCATGGGTTACGTATTTCTGACAGTTTGAAGCAGCTGCCAATGGCAATAATTGGAGTCCATCAGAAAAGGCACGAGCTCTTGTATTTGCTATTCGAGGTGAAGCCATGGAGGTTTTAAGAAACATTCCGGAAGAAAAGCAATCCTACTATCAATCCATTGTGATGTTTCTTGAAATGAGATATGGCGAAGAGACATCTACAAAGAAGTCTATAAGGCGCAGCTCCATCAGGGACAAAGACAGAAATACAACGAAAGCCTCCAGGAGTATGAAGCAGATATTGTACGTCTAATTAACCTGACATATCCAGCCTACCCGGAAGAAATAAAACAAGAACTAGCTGTGACCAGTTTTATTGAAGGTCTACGTGATTCAGATATGAATCAAGCTTTAAGAATGGCCAGAATTAAAAAAATGTCTGAAGCTCTTGCCTATGCACTTCAATTTAAGACAGCTAAGCAAACATCCAGAAATCAGCCAAGACTTAGAAGAACGAACTTTGTACCACAAGACGCCAATTCAAATGACGAATTGACCAGATTAATAAAAGAATTACAAGAAATCGTACGTAAAAAGCAAACCGATGGGGATAACAGTATGACCTTCTGACGAAAAAATGGCATCCTGTACTGGAAGTGTGGCAAGAGGGGCATATTCAAAGAAATTGTACCAGATCAAATGCCCTGCTAGCGATCCGGAAAAACTTCCAGTAGCCAGCTTCAAGGGCGAAAGCTGGCTAGGTGCTACCAAGCCCCATCAACAACAATAATTAGAGTATCCCGGCTGCAGAACAATGGCTTCTGCTGGTAGAACCTTCCTCAACGGGTACTATAAACCAATAATGAAGAGATCATAATGAGACTACTACGGAGGAGTGAAACAATAATTCGAAAAGTTGTCCTTACAGAAGATGTCCTATTACCGCCAAATTCAGAAAGTATTATACAAGCAAAGTTTGATGACTCAGAAGAAGGTGAAATTGTTTTAGTCGAACCAGTTGAAAATAGTCCGTTATACGCTAAAGGAATTTTACCGGCCAGAACTCTGACGCAAGCCAAAAGAGACATGGTATTTGTCCGAATGATGAACCTAAAGGATTACCCTCAACAAGTCAAACAAGGTGACATAGTTGGTACCTGTCAACCTGCTAACATGATAGTTACCTCTACCTTAACTGCACCTGCAGAAATCCTCACAAGTAAATTACCTGATGCTCTGCAAGACCTGGCGATTTCATCAAAATCCTTGTTAGATCCAGTCCAGGTATCTATGCTAGAGAAATCAAGATGTTTTCTCCCTATCTGAACATGATTTGGGAAAAACCACCAACGCGAATTCCTTTAGCCAAGAGAGACGAAGTCGAAAAGTTATCAGGAGACATGCAAAAACAAGGCATTATACACTGGAAAACAGTTAATTAAACTACCTTTCAGTTGCTTCGTTAATAACCATTCTTTTGTTTTCAGGTAACAAAGCTATATATACCCTTAGTGGGCATTTTAAACTTCAAAAATTAAAAACTAATGGTAATGGTAATAATTACTTATTTTGTTCAAGTACTTGGAAAAAGTTATACAAAACCTTTAAACTTGCTTAAGGTGTTGCTTTTGGAACTTGTTACAAAAGCTAATTGATAATTAGCATTAGTACAAATACATTCTAAAGTTTTAATACGAATTAGGTAAGGACAGTAATGATTAAACAAAAAGTTTTAATAAAATAAACGTTTCGTACAAAATTGTATAACCAAAAATTACCACAATGTAATTGCTGAAAATGTACAACTTAAAGTTTTTTACTTAGTAAAAATACAATGATTTTAATTTGCATTGTTACAGCATAAAAAGATAAACTTTGTTTTTAATTTGTTGAATTATAATACATAAAAAATTGAGTTCCTTTAATTTTTAAACAAATTGTAAATTACTTTTATTTTGTTATAATTCCAAATAGTTAAAATATTTCAGACATGTTATTTATATTTAAACAAATACGTATTTAAAGTATTAAAATTAGTGTTTTTGCTTTAAAAACAAATTAAAAGTAAAATAAATATATTTACTTGCTTTAATTATTTAAAGGCAAAAGAGTACAGTACCAAAAGAAAGTTTTTCTTTCACTTTCAGAAAAAATATTAAAGCATTTTATTAACTTTTTGTGATATTACCATAAAACAAAAAAATAATTCCTATTAATTATGCTTTACTTTATTTAAGTTCTGGTTAATACAAAGTTTTATTATTATGCTTTGATAAGAACACAAATAATTTCTTGAAATAAATTTTAATTTTGTTGTTGTTATTATTCTTTTCCTGTATTAAAGTTTGTTTCCTATTTTTTGAGGTTTTTAATGATTGTTAGTTTTTTATTTCAACGGTGTGAATACCGTTGTTGAATAAAAAGGAAACTTTAAGAAAAGGCAATTGTTCTGTTTCTCTATAGATGTTCTTTGATGTAATGTTATAATGATCACGTACATGGATTTTTCTTTGAGTTTTATGGATTAAAAGCACCCAATAAAAACTAATATAATGGATTTTTATCGGTTGTTAAAGATGGCAACGCCATACACTTAAAAAGAAGGTTTTTATGCGGATGGAAATATATTTTTTAAACAAAACCAAAAAACCTGTCTGGTATAAGTACCCCAAACTAAATTTTGCTGCTTTTCTCTTGAAAAAATATATATCCCCGGTAAAATGTTTACTTTTTAGAAATCTTATCTATACAGAATGTAACAAAATGTCGAAACTGAAGAAAATTTCATGCACTCGAAAATGCTTTGTTTCCAGATACATCTTAAATTAAATTTAAAGAAAAGTTTTTCTCTATTATCCCAAATATCCCTGGTCGAATTTGTTTAAAATTGAGCAGTACTATTTTTAGGTTTAAAAGACCTACTAAGATCTAATTTGACTAAATTTACCTAATCCAGTGGCCTCCTTAGCGGTTATACTAACCAAAACTAATACTTTTAATAAAAAAATTACGGCCCCTTCTCTTAAAGTTTACAAATATTATTTTATTTTAAGATTTATTGTATGGTAAAATATTTCTCGTTCTTTAATCTAAAAAAGAAATGGCCTTAATTCCAAAAAGGAATTTTTTATTTTAAAAAGAAAAATCCAATTTTTATAGACTTAAGTAAAATACATAAAATATGTCTCATATAATACATTATGCATATATAGAATGACTACGAAATAGGTTTACAAGACAGCAAGGATAAAAACATTTACCTTCTAAAAAAACGTATTTCAGGTTAATTTTTTTGTTTTAAAAATATTGTGATTTATGTAAAATATCTTAATTTTATATACAGGAATCGCAATAACTTTAAAAACCAAAACCACTTACTTCAAAAGTTATATCTACCATAATTGTTTAAGGCAAAATGTCAAAGGGTCTTTTTAAACATAACCCGCTTAAATACAGACATAAAAAATGAGTCCCATAAAACCGATTTTGTGGTTATTAAAAATTGATTATTGTGAATTTTATAATAAAATATTGTACAGAACTTTATAACTATAATAAATAATATTTTTATTTTGCTTTTTAAACACCTTTCTTTGCATTTAATAATTTTTCGGATATTTATAAATGAGGAGCTCCAAATAAAAACGCAGTATTTGATAAATTAAAGTTTTCTTACAACTTTTACTCCGCGTTTTATTATTTATGTTTAAAAAGTATTTTAATCAAAATATACAGGGCATGCCTTAAATACATGCTAATATTTAAGTAGGTGATTCTGAGACTCATTTAAAGCTAAACATTTTTTATGGACATATGTCCTAAACGACCTAACTTTTGAGATACAAAGTGCTAAAATTCCAAAAAAAAAAAACTATTTTTTTAAATTTCCTAACTATCTTGTACCCAATTTTGTTTAAATTTGCCAGTTTTATTAATGGCGTTTAGGAGGTTATGTATCACTAACCTAATTACATTTAATAGATCCAGTGGCGTCTTGAGAGGCTACTAAAGGAATATTTATAACAAAGGACGGTACGACACTTCTGTGTAAATGTGTGTAAAATTTCTGGGATTATTTTAGAATAATTTAATTAAAATACAGCTATTATGTTTCTATTTTTCTTTATTCCATTTATTTTCTTTAAAACCCTATAGGTGGATAGTTTTTAGTATAAAATTTTATTAGAGTCAAAAACAATTTTCTAAGAACGTAAAAATTTAAAACCATCTACTTATAATGTTATTATTGCAGAAAATCCTGGGAATGCCCCAACACTAAACTATATTTTTTTACATCTTACTATTTCATATTAAATTTTTTGATTTTTTAAAAACTTGTACACTCAAAATAACATCAAAATTTAAAATACATTTCATACCTTTTAAATATATATGTACTTATAAATAATATAATATAATATAATTTAAAGGCCAGATTTAGTAATTTATTTTATAAATAAATTAAAGTTTGTAGTTTAAAAGAATATTCAATCAGAAAAATGTTATCTATAACTTAAATTTATGCTTCGTTAGTATGTAATAAACTATATCAGGTAGTAAAAGTTTACATCTATTTTATGTATATCAGGTTCATAAAATTCGAAATTAAGTACCGATAAAATGGAGAATATAATGTAAAGTAAAATTTTAATTTTTAATAAAAAAACCTAATTAAAAATACCAGTTGCAGAAGCTATTTTTTTAGTAAAAAAATATGCGGTATACCTACAAGTTGTCAGTTATTTTGTGAAAGTACAACTATAACAAAAATAAATAACCTTTTCTATAACTCTATTTTTAAACGGTTTTACTAAGCTTAACCTGTTTATTTGTTTGTTATTTGGGTTAAATTTAGTAATTTGAATTTGACCCCCTTTCTGACGACAGATCAATCTAAAATTTAGTACACACTCTTTATTTTCACGACAATAAAATATAATACATTCTTGATGATTGTAAATCCAAGATGGCCGCCGATACGGAATGGTGAATAACATATTACTTTACAACAACCTTTATTTGGTTATCAAATAAAAGGGATTTATTTAGAATAAAGCTCACCATGAAAAAATAAAATTTAAGATGGCCGCTGCGCCGCCACAAAATCTGGGATTAAATAGTTTTTTCACAACTACTTGAAAATTGATATTAAATAAAAGGGCTTGATTGGTTGAATAAAGTTCAAGATGATCGCCGTCACCAAATGGCGGATAACATATTTTCCACCACTATCTCAATATAGGTATCTAATAAAAGGGCTTGATTAGTAGATTAAAGCTCCTTCTGAAATAAATAAACCCAATAGAATAGGTTGTATTAACTAAGAACAAAAGTAACTAAAAGATAAAATATAGTTCGGTAAGTTCTAGTTATTAGATCGCACAAATCTTCTCATCAACAAATAATAAAATCGTTGGTTAGTCCTGGTTAATAACAGTAAGGCAATAATTGGCAATAAATAAACGTAATAAAATAAGAAGTATGAACTAACAATAAAACCTTAAACTTGAAAATAAATTATACAATATGAGCAATGCGTTTTGGTTCATCGGCCGGCAATAGAATAACAAAACAAGCACTATTAGTCACGCCTGTTTACATGCTGGTGTTTAGTTAGATTGTCTCTTTTCCTCACATCGCATATGTGTTATATTATTTAACTGAACCTGTATATTTATTTTATGTTAAACATTTAGCTGTTCTAAAAAGCTAAAAATAATTCGGTAAGTCCTGCTATCGGATCGCACCAATCTTTATATAAATCTGGGGTATTGATTAGACAAATAATAAAATCGTTAAGCGCGTGAAAGTTCTATCATAACACTTAGTTACTCTGGATACGCCAACGATCTTATTATTTGTTGAGTGGTTTGGACGGCTAGTCGTCAACCAATGATTCATAAAAAGCAAGATGTATTGCAAACTGCTTATTTTACATATCTTTAAATTAAAACTGATTTTGGTTTGGTACCCCATATTGGTTTGTTAGGCAGGTATTTAACACAAACATCTAATTTCGGATAACAAAATAGTGACATCACGTCAACTTTGATACCTTCTTTGGTCTTTGTCAACTGCTATACCGTGTCTTAAATGTTGGTAGATGGTTTTGGTTTGTTTTTATCTTTACCCAGAATTGTTTTATTTTAAACGCTTGGCCACACTTTGCAAAAAGTTTAAGAGAGTTTAACTACACACATTGTTTAAAAATTTATGGTGTGGTTACTAATACCCCTTAACACTATTTTTTATTGTTTTATTTTTATATATCAACTTGATTTTGTATTTTTTTTGTAGCCTTTAACCTAGTTTATTTTTAAACAGATACCTATTTTAAAGGGATTTAAATATTATGTAACCATTTTTATACGTCTGGTTATTTGGTGTATTAAATTTATAGTTTTATTGTAATATGTATCCCGTAGTTTAATGTATTTAGGTTTTTAATGTAGTAAAACTGCGGAATTGAAATCACAGTTTTTAATAAAAAAACACTGTCAGGTAAAATATGTTACTTTTTTATTTTTATTATTTTAATAAAAGATATTATTAAACAGGATTGAATTCTAGGATCATACACCATACACATATGAGCATTAAAGCTTTAAAACTATTTAAATAAAATGAATATACAGGATGTCTCTAAAAGGTCTTACAAAATGCTACCACAATTTTCTTTGACCAAAAAACAACGATCTAACGCAATTTACCTTAGCCAAAAATTTAATCGTTGGCGAGATACAGGTGTCAAAGTTTCTATTTAATTTAAGTTATTTTTTATTAATTTATTTATGTTTTTGATTACTAAAAATTTCTTGACGGTATTTGGTATTGGAGGATTCTTTAGCCCGTAAAATATAAATCTGCTAAAGTGTGTGTTCTTAAATATAGAGGCAGCCACCTGCAATTATTTCCTTATGTTTAAAATGCTATAACTTTTTTGTGCCTTTAGTATATTTTATATCTAGTAAAAAAGAACTATTTTATTTCATTATTTAATCAAAAAATGTATATCAAATTAGAATTGCTACGAGCAACCGCTTTAAAATTACTTCAGCTTAAAGTTTTCTTTCACACAAAAAAAAATATTTTTTTATTCAACCTTAATTTAGGCCACCCAGGTTTTCTGAAAGGTCTGTCAAAAGTGCTACTATAAATTTCCTTCATTAAATAAACTAATCTAACCCAATTTACCTTTGTTAAAAAGTTGATCGTTTGCAAGATAGAGGGTGTCAAAGTAAAAAATAAAATTAAAACGTTAACACCCTGTATCCTGCAAAAGATCAACTAAGGTAAATTGCGTTAGATCATTGTATTTTGGTCCAAAGAATAGGTGGTAGCAGTTTCCAAAGACCTTTCAGAGAAACCGTGGCTAAATTAAGGTTGAAGAAATACAATTTAATTTTTTTAAAGTAAAATATAACTTTTAATCTGCAATATCATAAAAATGGGTGCTCGTAGCAATTCTAAGTATACCTTTTTGTTTAAAAATATAAATGAATAGAACTTCTTTACTAAAGCCATAATATACAGAGGCACTTAGTTAATGAGTTATATAAATAAGAAGTAGCAAAGGCTTTTCCTTATAAGTAAAAGGTAAAGTTATTTACTTTAAATGTATGAATAAATTCGAGCATTTGCTTATGCTGCGTCCAGACTTGATTTGAAAGAAAAAAATATTATTATTTTTTTAAAAAGGTATTCTTCACAAAAACTTATTAGGTTTTAAAACAAAAACACAACCATTAGATATATTAAATATGTTTAGAATTAATAAATAATAGTTTAAAAAACTAAAAACACACTTTTATATGCAACCGAACTAAAAATTAGAAAATAATTTTTCATTACAAAGAGTTTGTCACTTCAGAGTAAAAAGCGTGGGGTGCATTTTACTATTTTTTCATAACTTTTCCCTCATAGATATTTGCAAATAGAATAATTATAACATTTAATATATTAAGCACCCCACGCTTTTATTCTGAAGTGACAAACTCTTTGTAATGAAAAATTATTTTCTAATTTTTAGTTCGGTTGCATATAAAAGCGTGTTTTTTTAGTTTTTTTAAACTATTATTTATTTTTCATTTTTTAGTTCGATATATCAATTAGTTTTTTAAAAATAAATGCTCCAGTTTATTCACTAAAAAATCCTTCGTCATTTTGTCAAGAGACACAGAGGATCTGTAAAGGAATTTATTTATCCTAGCGGTCCTATTTAGGATAACGGGATACTGTTTTTAAATTATTGCATTGTCATCGGTCCTTGATACGTGTGCAAAGTTTCAAAGCAAGTAAATCGCTGGAAGTTGGTAAAAATTAGGCTCAAAGATTCCGTTACATAGATAGATAGATAGATAGATAGATAGTTACAACCCAAGCTAATAAAAGCGTGTTAAAAATAAAACCCATTTTAAACATACGTTTTAGTTTATTTACAAGAAATAAACTTTTTTCGTTTAAGTACCCACGCAAATTTAAGTTTTTATATAAATACAATAGATTTTATATTTATAAATTTTATAGGAAAATTTATTTCTAATAATTTTTTAAAATGACTCGTATAAAAACTAGTATATTGTACAGGGTGGGCAATTACGCGAGTACCGCGGCTGTATCTCGAGAACTATTTATCGTACTTCGGCTTTCGAAAAAAAAATCTTTGGTAAATATGGCCAGGAGAAATTGCTGAAAATTATTTTTAAGATTCTAAGTCAACCGCTAGGGGGCGAAACGGTAGCCACAAAATAGAAAAAACGGTTTTTCTTAAAAATATTTTCTATTAACGTATGTCACAAATAAGTTTATTAAAATTAGGGAAAAATAAGAAAACTTTTTGTAAATAACATTTTTTTCTGTATTGCGAAATAAGGAGTGGGTGAAGGGACGAATATTATTTGGAAAAACATTTAACAACTTCCGTATTACTTACCCGATTTTAATAAACTTAGTATCGTTTGAAAAAGCATTTAACGACGCTTCTAATAAAGTATTAATATTACCAGTTTATTGTTGTTTCTGGTCTGAAGATAGCGCTTCTTGACAAAGTTGCAAATTTTTGTGAATTTCCCAAAAATTTTAAATGCATTGGTATTTCTTTCTATAAATCATATAAAAGAGCGTTAAAAAATATAAAAAAATGGTAAAAACTTCTCTTCCAAACTTATGACCACTAATTTAAATTACTTTCGAAAGCATTTTTAGGATATTTTTTTTAATATCCACAGAACCTGTTTATGACACTAAAAAAGGCCACAAATATGACCTAAATTAAGTAACACAAATTTTGTTGGCAAAGTAATAATTTAATTTTTTTTTAGTAAAACTATTAAACAAAACGGATATACCTATAATATAGTGTCAGAAAAAGAAGTCAAGAAATCAAATTTATTTCAAACTGAATGGGAAAAAACATATATATATATATATATATATATATATTAAAAAATGCAGTGGCGTATTCTTTCTTTTTCTCAAAAAAAAATACCCTAAATCCTTTATGTAGGACACTGGTAAAAATTACTTTTTGTATGCCAAAAAATGTCTTATAGCAGACGTTTAACAATTTTTAAAAATATCTGTATTTGTATAAAAGTTATTATAAAAACAATATTTTTTCTAAAATTTTAATTCCCGAGATACAGCCGCGGTGCTCGCTTAATTGCCCACCCCGACAATTTACTAATGCACAAATTTATATTTTCACGAATATTGCAGAAAAAATAATTGAATTACTTAAAACCAAGTTAAAAACTTAAAAAAAAATTAATTATAAACATCTTTTTTATATAATAATTCTTAGTACTTACAAAAATACAGGTACTTTACTTTTAAGCGAAAAGTGTTTTTATGAGCTATCTCAGTTATTAGTAAAGTTTTCAAAAATCGATATGGCCTAAATTTTTAAGAAACCAAGAATGACCTTGTAAGAAGTTTAATTAATTTATTAATTTAAGGGATACGTAGAAAAATTTAAAAATAGTGTCTAACTAATTAATAGTAGTTAAAAGAAGTACAGGGTGTTCAATAAAAAAATATGATGTTGTCCCCTTAATTTTTTGTAGATCCTATATGATGGTTTCCGCAAAAACTGTTTTTGTATCTTTTTACCATTTATTTTAATATCGGAAATCAAACATGCTTTTTTTATTTTTTACCGTGCCTTATAAGCAAATAAAGTAAAGTAAATAAAAAGTTAAAATCTAAATCTGTCATTTCTAGTTAAAAAAAAAAACAAGCCATCTGTAAGGAGTTTTTATAATTTTAGTATTATTTTAATATAACAATTAAAAAGTCACAATTGTACACCCTTTAATTTTTAAAAATATAAAACAAACGTTTTAGAAAATTGTTTTGTATGCTAAAATTTTAAATAAGAGTACGTCCAATTATGACCTGATGTTTTTGTAACACATTTTTAACCCCCTCACCCCTAGAGACACTTGGTGTGGTTTTAAACTACCGCATTCCACCAATCCCGAAACGGCCAAATCTTTGCTTATGAACAACGAATTGTAATTTTATTATTTGCGTTTTTGGACAGGAATTTAAAAAAGTGTTAATATGTATTATTAAAACTATGACAGACTTTTTTTACTTTAGGACTTTACTTTTTATTCTTTATATAAAATTTAAATTCTAATTTACTTTTAATTAAGCTTAATTTATTAACATAAAAGTACAATATATTTAGTCAATTTTCATGACTAAAGTTATAACTTGCCCTGTATATTACCCTCAACTTAAAAGAAGGCCAATATTTCTGGTGCTTTGTTCTATTATCATATAACGTCTATTTTCGGACTAACTGCATGTCTAACGCCTTGTTCAGGCACGGCTAGTAATTAAGTCGAGTAGCGAGTAGTTAGGTATTTATTTTTCCTACGACCATTTGTGAAAATAGCAAATAGCACACTGATTTCATGCATAGAAAATGCGTTATATCACACTAGTGTTGCAAAGTACTTTACAGCACTAGTGTTGCAAAGTACTTTACAGCACTAGTGTTGCAAAGTACTTTACAACACTGGTGTGATACATATTATGATGTCATTCTAAAAACTGCTATTGGTTTTGCAAGTGACATATTTATTGTAGTGACAGTAAAAAAAACTTTTTATTTACCTTAAACGGTAGAACCCAAATTAGCGAAAATCATCTTATTTTATATTTATTAAAATTTACGAAAAAATAAAAACATAAACAAAAATAGACATAACCACAAAAAACAACTTTCACTGACTGGCACAGTGTTGTCAGGTAAGTAGATCAAATTTAAAATCTCCCTTCTACCTTTGAGCACGTACTTTATAGAGGCAGCCTTGCCGCTTAACCGTTCGAGCTAAAGCGCCAGAGAAAAAAGCCTATAGATCAAATTCCTTCCTCTCTTTCTTCGTGTACTCAAACAACTAGTTAAATCTTTTTTTTTTAATCCCTAATTAAACCTAAGGCTAATACACACTTTATGAATCCACTTTCTTTTATCCATTCATAAATAGAATCAGACCCTTCCGACGTTGCCAAATGCTTTCCATATTTTGCATGGTAACTGACGTTTGGTAGTCGTTTTTCCTTACTTTAAGGACTTTAGGTTATGCATTTACAATTTTCATATTTTTATATTTTTCTTAAAAATATGAGGAAAAACTGTTATTTTTACTTAATTTTACATGTGATGTTCAGTTTCATTAACTCGTTTTACCAATTTTACCCCACCCAGCACCCCTTTTCACTCCCCGGTCCCGTAAGTTTATTTACTGATATTTTTTAAAAAACGGAATATTTTGGATATGCACCACTTACGTTTTATTTAGAAGAGTGTCTAAAATATGTAAGAATCGATAATTTATATAAGCAGAAAACCGTATTAAACTATTAGCGTTATTACCTAACAAAACCATACAATTTTTATTAAGTGAGGGCCTTTTTAAATTCCAAAATGATAAAAGTTATATAATGCTTCTAGGTAGGTGATTTTCGATGTAAAAATATTGTCAAAACAGTATTATATAGCAGTGAGGAAAAGTATATATCACACTAGTGTTGCAAAGTAAATATCACCCTAGTGTTGCAAAGTTCTCAATGTGTTTTTATTTTTCTGAACAGACAAACTTTAATTTATTTTTTTTGGTGAATAATTTGTGGTCGTAGGAAAAATAGTGTACAGTACTCGTGTGAAAATGACTTTCTTACACTCGTGGGTTTGTCGCACTCGGCTAACGCCTCGTGCTACAATATTCCCACTCGTGTGAAATTAGTAATTTTCCACACTTGTAATGTAATATACTATTATACTGTCCAGTAAATCCACTTACCCTGTTATAATTTGGGACCGGTAAATTGCACATTACGGTACCTGGTACCATAATGTGTTGCCTAGCAACTCTGTCATGTATCATTATAAATTTCCATGTAATCATTGTTGTTATGCCTTGATTAAAATTAAATCTTTATTATATTTAAGCGATTTTTATCTGATATTAGGATATATAGCAATTTCTACTTGTACTTAAAATATATTTTTTTACCAACTTTATTAAATAAAAATGATTAGATTACTACGAAACATACTTCTTATTACATTTTTAAAAGTATTTTGTTTAACTAAAGTTGGTAATTTCTATTTAATTTAGACCTATCTAGCGTTACCTATTTAATACCGTTTAGAAGCTACATCTAATAATTTTTTTTTATTAATTTGACAGTGACAAACGAAGAATAATCATAGTTACCTATGATATGGAGGACAAGGCTTTTATCTACGTAATTTAAGTGAAATTATTTAAAACTTACAACATGTTCTCTTAAAATTTTATAAATAATATTTATTTAATAATTTTTATAAAGATAGTATTAAATAAAATATCATACGATACACGTTCGTTAGGTGGTATTACAGTACTCGTTTATATTCCAGATTCGGCTCCTGCGTCGCCTCGTCCGTTAAACATCTCGTAGTGTAATAAGACACCTACCGGACTTATAACGTAAAATACTAATTCGTGCATGTGGACAGCTACTATACTAAACTACTTTCCCAATTTTTCCTGTCCGCACGCACGAAAATACTGCAGTTACTCGCTACTCGACTAAATTACTAGCCGTGCCTAAACAGGGCTTAAAAGACAAGAAAGAAGTGAGGGAAACAAAAACAGTGAGCTTTTAAAATTTGAAGTTTTGGATGTTATTTAAAACCCTCCTAAATAAATTTTATTATTATATACCATAGGTAATAATAAAAATGGCAAAAAAATAAAAAATTTAAATAAAAAAATTATTTTTTATTATCTTTCTATCTTTTTTTTGGTCTTAATTTTTTAAATGCTTAAATTTGAATAAAAACGAAAAAATGTTCAGCCCATAAAAATTCCGTTTTCTTTTTTAAAGCGTATAACACACTTAAGTTAATCTAGCATAAACTCTTTAAAATTTTCTTTTATTTCTGTTCCTTAATACAAGTTAAAAAACCATAAAAAGATTTTACGTTTTAAAACGAATTTGTTGTTGTTTTAAGCTTTATAGTGTTTAAATGTACTTTTAAAATGTTAACTTTAAAGAACATAACACAAAGTACCTACACAAGCTGGATTGTTAAGAATTTGTAAAAATATCGCTTTTACCAATAAAAACTACTAAGGATGAAATCTATACTGGGACTACGGCTTTTATAATTTTGTATAAATTATATACAGTGCTTGTTTAAATTAAGGACCTACCCTCTCTTTACTTTTAAATTATTTGGTATTTTTTAATAAACATTGAAGGACTTTAGTGAGACAACATAAACCAAATTTTAGACAGGAAATGACAGATATAAATGTCATACTGACAGCTTGGCGCCATTTTAAACAGAAAAATTAAAGGAAAGGGGGAGTCTTATGGCACATCATTTAAAACCTCCTGACGAGTTCTTTATAACCCCAGAATATAAATCAATACCATTACCTACTACAAAATGGCGGTACTTTGAAAATTACCTGAATACCTCATGCGGTATATATTTTTTTAATGACACACCCTGTATATTATATCACCATTAAAAGATATCTAAAAGACCTATAAGAAAATACCACATAAGGTGTATATACCTTTATTAGTTTCGGAGATATGGCCATTCAAATCAGGTATTTAGGTTATTTTTAAAGTACAGCAATGTTTTGAGAGGTAGAAGTATTTTCTTTATATTCTGGGGTTATAAATTTCTTGTCAGGAGCTTTTAAATTATGTATGTAATTTGGTTTATGTTGTTTTACTAAAGTCCCCAAATTTTCACTTGTAATACCACTAGTAATAAATTTATTTCCCGGAATAATTTAAGCACGTGTGGTATTCGGTAAGAAAATTACACACCAAGTTTGTGTTAAATAATATTCTTTTAAATTAATATTTGTAACTTTGACACGAGCTTTAAAATTTTACTACAAAATAAATATTTTCAATTTTACTTCCTATGATAATATTTTACTAACTGTAGTTGTATAAAATTATCATTTAGGGTCTTAAAACCTTATATTATTTTATATTATGTTATGTCTGAAATACTACAACTGGAACAAAAAAACATTTTCTTTAATTATGTATGTGAATGACAGACATGACGTTAAAACAAATTTAATGATTATTTCAAAAACTTTTCACTATAATTCGCTCCAGGGTACCCCAGGCAAGAAAACAACATTTTCGATAAATACTTGTGTTGTCATGGTAATGCAACTAAAACTACACATTTGATTGGTCAAAAAACAGTGGTGTAGAATTTTCATGAAAAATTACCAAACAATTCAAAAGTTGGAGTTGTCCTGACTTTAGACAAGCACTGTATAAAAAGATTTTTGTGTTAAACGGTTTTGTTGTACTAAAAATAAATAATATAAAAAATAATTCGGTAAGTCGTAGCTACCAGATCGCACCAATCTTCTCATCAATCTGGGATATTGATCAGGCAAATATTAAAATCGTTGTATAAAATGTCATGCTCTATCAATTTTGATTGCAATGAAATAGGCGTGCCAACTTTTGGTAGCATTCTAAATAATTAACATTTAATTTTTACCTGTGGCCAAGAGAGCATACCATCGTATATTTATAAAAACCTAAAACAGTGCTAATATCACTTATTAATTATAAATGCCCAAAACCAAATATTGTTAACTCAGCTTAAAAAGTTTTAAAAATACTTTGGCGCTAACTTATTTTTTGCTGATTTTGCTGATGTGTAGTGTACCGTATCCAAGCAACTAATAGAAACAGAAAATTGAAATTTTGTATAGTTACTAAATTTAGTGTAATAAAAATAAATTGGGCAGTTCATTAAAAAAATACGTGTAGCACAAAACTTGGATTATCTGGCAATAGTGCTGATGTCACTGTTCAATCCTACATTTCTTACCCATCTTAAATACCAAATTTGATAAATTTAGCAATGGCGCCTTTACATATATATTAGACGTTGCGGTACTTTCTATTTACCCAGTATAAATATATATATAAAAAAATAAATATTAATAGAAAATCGCGCACCTACAAAAGTTAAAATTAACTTTAATAACAATTTGCAGGGTATGGTTCATTTTAAATAAATAAATGGTAAATATTAATTTGGTATTTGAAAAGAAGCATAATTAAATTGTTTTAAATATAAATTAAGCTTTATTCATTATGTTATAAAATATTGTCTTTTGTAAAATTTATAAAATTAAAATTAGAAAGAAGACGTTATATTTAATTACGACATACATATTTATTTTAAAATATAGTTTTGATGCAAGTTCCCAAAAATCTTATATACAATTTCCTAAAAATAGTTTTATTTGACAATGAAATTATTATTTTAATAGTTTTAAAATAAAGATTTTTAAACAAAACATAAAAATTAACGTACCCATCACATATGTTTCTTGAGGTAAGTTACATACACTTCTGGACCAAAAAAACCGGATAAAGAAAATTTTGTTCAAATTCAATTATAAATAACTTTTTGGTTTCTGAACCGATTTAAATCAACTTTTGGTCCACTTATAGCTTCTTCTATCAAGAATATTATTTGATGTGGGGATTGCTAAAAGCTTTATAAAATTAGGTCTTATACAGGAAAGAGCCAAATGTTACATATTGACCCAAATTTTCGAACGCCTTGTGGAATAATTTAAAGTTACATTTTTTTTAACCAGTGTATTGAATTTCAAAGCCCTATCTTTTCTAAACATTTTTTTATTATTTATATTGGTATCTTTATTTTATAAAAGAAAAACAAATTTTTAAAGAAAACAATGTAATTTAATTATGATGGTCTTCGTGTACGCTATATTATTGCAAACATATTGGGAAAACTTCATTAATTTCTAAAACTAGTAAAGGTAGAAATATCAAATGTTGTTATTAGATGTTATTTTTGGGTACACGCCAAGTTATATTAAAAAAACATAAATTTCAAAAATTAAAAATTAGTAAATAAAATAAACCAAAAATTCCAAAAATTAAAATAAGAAAATTAAAAAAAAACTCAAAATCCACGTCTAGATAAGACAGACTTGCCACCGAAACGTCGATTTTTAGTTTTTTTTTTTACTTTTTTAATTTTTGGAATTTTTGGTTTTTTAACATAACTTGGCGAGTACCCAAAAATAACATCTAATCAATGAATCTGCCGAACCAATATAGAACATATCTTCAATCAATTTTTGTATTTTTTTAAAGGCCTTTAAATGACCTTTTTACTAGTTGTATAATATTTAGGGTGTTTATTTTTAATTACAATTGTCAGTACCCTGTACATTTTAAGAGATACCAAAAGCCTAATTTAAAACTACAAAACCAACTTTACAAACTTATATTTGTATTTATTTTTTATATTAAAAAAATAAAAAATTTAAGAAAGGTGTAAAAGTATAACTACACACAATTCTTCATTGTATACTTAAAAAAAATTGTGTTTAATTTTACAATTAGGATATTGATATAAATAAAAAAAAAGAAAGGCCTTAAAATTTCAAAACACTGTTGAATAAATTATTGTAAAGTTACGTTATTTCACAGGATGGTCGAAATTTTGCGTCAAAATGTAACATTTGGCTCTTCCCTGTATAACAGCCATTCCTATAAAACTTTTTGCAATTTCCATATTAAATAATAATCTTGATAAAAGGATACTACAACTGGACAAAAAGATAATTGAAATCGAATAAAAATTCAAAAAGTTATTAATTATGAATAATTGAATTTTAACAAAATGTTTTTTGTTCGAGTTTTTTCTTCAGGTAGTGTATTTAAGCTTATTGACTTAAAATTAAACCCAGAGTAATTTTTAATAAATACCACATTATTTGACGATTTTTGCAAAAACGTGTCCATTATGGTCCTGGCCTCATTTTGATATACATTTGCATCAATAATGACCTCTTATCCTTCACAGTGAAAATGCCACATTACGTCACTTAAAAAATAATAAGTAATATGTTTTAAATAATTATAAGAAAACCCTTAAACATCGTCTTAAGGTGTCCTTATTTAAAAATTTTTGGCCACTTTCTAAGGTCATATATAACATCAATGTAAAACTGTTTCCACTTTTTACTTCTACACTTTTTTCTCTAAATGGTGTGTTACTGATAAACCTTCCTTAAGATGACTGTTTTAAAGTAAGGTTTTGAAAAGCAGCATAATAATTTATTTCTGGCATAATGTGACCTTTATTTAATTTTCTTCATGATGTTTCATTTTTAACCGACTTTTAAAACGATAAGGCTACTCAATTCGCCCATATGTTTTTTTATATGTTACACGTTTACTCCGGCGTTTGTGAACCGATTTAAAAACTTTCCTTTTTTGTTTAAGAGATTGTACTTTTCGCGGTGATCTCATCAAAAAAAAAACAAGTCAGGATCGTAAGAGAGAAAAGTACTAGACCTATTTTTTCTCTCTGCCGTACATTGTTCGTGCAGCAAAGCTGCTTCTAGGTAGGAAATATGCTCGATAATAAAGGGGCGCATTCAAAATAGAAAACCTTGGGGCAAAATTAACCGAACGGGGGGACGATGGGGGCGAGTCATGGTTAGTTTAGGTTGTTTATTTTTATTCTTTTTAAACCAATCAAGTTACACGTGCTTGTGCTTTTTATTGTAGTCTGTGTTTTTAGTGTATATTTACCGTTTTATTGGTAACAATAATAAACTAAAAGCAAAAAATAAACGTTTTGTTTTTTTAATAAACCGACTTTAAACCAATAATTAAACTTACAAAAAAGTAAAAGAAGAAGAAGCCGGGTAATAACATATGTGCTAAACTGCTTAATGTTAATAACTAAAAAAACAAAAGCCTTTTATACTTTAATACCACATATATATTACTTGACTTCTTTTCTTTAATTTTTTTAAATAATTTTTTACCTTTTAGTGTAGTTTAAGTGTTGCTTTAAGTCGGTTTAATTTTTTTAAACTGTTTATTGTCAGACATTTAACATACCCCATACACGAGTCGTCTCTGACTGAAAGACTGCAAAGACATAAAATCTGAAATCTTTAAATTTAAAGACGAATATAAACTTTTTGTCTTCTTTTATAAGATTGCAACTGCGATATTCACGAAACAGATGCTGGCAAAGATGCTGTAAACTTTTAGTTCCCACTTCGAGTTTATTGCACGCAAACCGTGGTGAAATTTTCTCAATTGGTTAATCTTCTAAACAGTAACTAAAATAAATTATATTAAATGTTTTACTCATTTATGTGCATTTACTGCCAGAAATTATGTAAAATGGTATTACCTACTTAACTTATATTAAAAAAAACACCATGTTGCAATTTATTATAATATTTTATTTTTTATGGGCCACTTGTACAAGATGACGCCTCTTCGTTGACCTTGTAGGGTATAACAAAAACTAAAAGAGATAGAACAAATCTAATTGTGTAATCTCGATTTCAATTTTTGAAACAAATTTAATTTGTTTTGGGGATTCAGATTTATTTTTAAGTTTTGTCAATTTGGCCGGGCACTTGTAACTCGCCTAATATTAGTAAAAAAAAATGTAAATAGAATACATTTAGGGACTTTTACGTAGAAGACAGTGATGTACCCATAATTTTTTCATTGAGTTTAATTTTAAAGAAAAAATATAAAGTTAGGTTTTTTAAAATGAAAAACCTATATATTTTATCAACCATAGAAAGATCGAACTAAATGCCGTAAAAAATGGCACATTTAATATATTTAATTAGTCATAGTTTCGGAAATATAGCCATCGTCAAGCGTTTGATAATAAAATCTAATTCTTTAAGTAAAACACCCTTTATATTTTATTACCGTTAAAAATACATTTACCTCAGGCGAAAAAGTACTAGAAAAGGTCATAAAAAAGTTTGCCTTACAGCAAACTATTGGTATGGTTTTGTTAAGTGCATCATAACTTTGTAAGAAAAACACTTACCTTACACAAATCTACAACTTATGTCATACCCATTTTTACCCTAACCTCAAAATTTTTCCAGAAAAGTAGGAAAAACTGTTTGTATAAGTAAACGTTGTAGAGAATTTAATTTTACAATACAATTTTTAGTAAATGCAATAAAAAATATGTTTATTGACAATTTTTTTATATATTCTGCACTAAAATAACCGACAGACTTATACAATTTTGTTCTATTTTTAAAAATAAGAGTACTTTACACTAGATCATTTTTCATATTTTTAGTTATAACTTGCTCTGTATATTACCAATGGGAGCAAAATTATGTATTTTTTGTTTTGGACCATGCGACCAGATTTCCCAAAATGCCGATTTAAAATTTAAAAATTTTGTTTCATTTTTCTTGTATATTTTTGTTGCATCTTGGGTAACGGTACCAAGTCATGCTTTTTGTGCATGCAGCCGGCTTCATCGAATTATAAAACGTTGTCACGTCAAAATTAAATCAAAATGGCGGTTGAAAATTTTTATTATTTTTTTTTAATAAGTGTTCATAATAACAACTGAATATTTATTGATGAAAAAATACAGTATATTACGAATGGTAAAAAGTATATCTGCTCCAAATTTCAGCTTAATTGAACTATTTTTCTAAAAGATAAAAAACAAAAACCGAAAAAACAGTTTTCTCTACTTTTCTTGAAAAGTTTTAAGGTTGGGGTAAAAATGGTTGAGACATAAGTTGTAGGTTTTTTAATGTCGACAATTTTTAAATTCAACTTTTTTATTAGGATTTACTGTTTAGCTTAAAATTGCAAAAAAACCGTTTTTACCGGAAAAAGCACCCCCTCCATTTATCCCCTAACGCACTATTTAGGTTCGGAAGTGTTTATCTTACAAAGTTATGATGCACTTAACAAAATTAAAAGTATGCTGTAAGGCAATTTTTTTTTTTGCAATCAAGTCTAATTTTAAAGTATTTTAAGTATGTCTCTACACTACCCAAGGAGTCACCTATTTAAATATATTAAAGTTTTTCAATAACACCCTGTATTTATCTCTTACAGTTTTGGAAATATGACCATATAAATCTAAAAAATAGTAGATATACGAACTTAAATTTGAAAGCTCATATTTTAAAAATTGTTTGAGAAAATTATTTTAAATATGGTAAATTCTTAAAGCCACCATATTTAAGTTTTACCACTAAATTTGTTTTAAAAATTAAAATTGATATTGTGCAATCAGATTTATTCTATCTCTTTTAGTTTTCGCTATACCCTGGAAGGTCAACGAAACCCTGTACAATATGGTGTAAAATTTAATAATTTAATCAAATAATGTGTAACACATTTATAACAGATTTTATAGAAAGATTTTTAAGTCTTAAGGTCATTTTTTTAAATCCTATACAGTACCAGATCCGAATAGGAAGCGACTTTTACCTATCAGTTTAACGGCTAAAAACTGACTTACCTAAATCTATAATAATATATAAAGAGGTTAAGTTTGTAACTTTGTTTGTGGGTTTGTTTGTTTATAGTCGCCAATCTTCGGAAGTACCAAACCTATCATAAAAAAAATTTCACAATTGGAAAGCTATACTATTTGGGAGTGTTATAGGCTATACTTTGCAATGATATAACAAAAAGTTTAGATATTAACGCCCAACGAAGTGAGCACTATAAAAAAACAAGGTATTGCTAAACGGTTGACTAAAAAATCATGTGTTAGGCTGTATTTAACTTTAAAAATAACTTTTTGATATATCTTATATAATTGTAACTCCTATTTATTTAAATTAATTATTATGCTTGTAAAATACTTATTTTTAAAGAATTATAATATGTACCATATATAAATTATATATATATATATATATATATATATATTTTTTTTAAATTTCTACCGCTATATTTATAAAGTAAAAAAACAATATCTATTTTAAAGTCGACTTCCTATAAAATATTTTTTTACGTCTGGGGAATGGCGTCTTCAACAAACTTTGCTTCCTTTAAGGCCATACAAAAGAAGTGCTAATTGTCTAATTTTGATCTCGGTAACAAAAGGACTTTATTTTTTTGCTCATTGCCATTATTTTTTTAACACGCTTTTATTAGCTTGGGTTGTAACTATCTATCTATCTATCTATCTATGTAACGGAATCTTTGAGCCTAATTTTTACCAACTTCCAGCGATTCAATGTCTTTGAAACTTTGCACACGTATCAAGGACCGATGACAATGCAATAATTTAAAAACAGTATCCCGTTATCCTGATTAGGACCGCCAGGATAAATAAATTCCTTTACAGATCCTCTGTGTATCTTGACAAAATGGCGAAGGAATTTTTTAGTGAATAAACTGGAGCATTTATTTTTAAAAACTAATTGATATATCGAACTAAAAAATGAAAAATAAATAATAGTTTAAAAAACTAAAAAACACGCTTTTATATGCAACCGAACTAAAAATTAGAAAATAATTTTTTATTACAAAGAGTTTGTCACTTCAGAATAAAAGCGTGGGTGCTTAATATATTAAATGTTATAATTATTCTATTTGCAAATATCTATGAGGGAAAAGTTATGAAAAAATAGTAAAATGCACCCCACGCTTTTTACTCTGAAGTGACAAACTCTTTGTAATGAAAAATTATTTTCTAATTTTTAGTTCGGTTGCATATAAAAGCGTGTTTTTTAGTTTTTTTAAACTATTATTTATATCGGTATTTCTACGCATTTTCCTATAAAGAATTAGTCAGTACAATTCATACTAGCATCCCTATATGGTCCATCATCAGGCCCCTAACATTCCAAACCTAACATTCCAATTTGCTTGTTTATTCATAAAATCTCTAGAATTAAAAAAACCTACTACCCACTAAGGTTTTTTCCTTTTTTTCTCTAAGATCTCTTTAACTTTACCTAAGACACTCAGAATCGATATTTTATTTGTTTACCTCTTTAAAAAGCGCCACAGATTTAGTCTAGATTTTTGGGTGTTGTCATACAAATAATATAATAAAATTTTACTGTTTTTACGCACTGTCTGCTATTCTAAAAGAACTAAAAAACATATTATTGGCTAAAAATCAATATAAGCCAATAACTTATTTTACTCATATTTGACCGGACTAATATTTGTTTACCAAAGGTATCGTTCTTGGTTTATATGTAACGAGATTTGGTGAGAGAAAGAAGAAATAAACGGTCAGTGCCTGTCTTTCTTTACTAGGTCTATTTAAAAAAAAATAAAAGACTGTTGTAGTTAATTCAAGCATAAGGCTTACATTAATGATATGAATTGTCTCTTTGTCATAGCGGTGGGCTTAACAGTGATTTTTTGATATCGTTGATCGCAACTACTGTTATCTAAAAGTAGCTGCTACTAAAAACTGTGATATTATCACTCTTTACGGAAACATGCTAAATTGTTATAAAGTCAGAGTTAACCTTGTTAAAATTGAATGAAGAAAAATTATATCATTTTTAAATACATTTTGTCATTTAATATACATATTATAATTTAAATATTGATTTGCATTAGCATATAAGTAAATGTGTATAAAAAAACAGACATTACACGAAGTTTATCAAATATCTTAATTTTTTTAAACATTTATAGCTTTGATCATATATTTTGGCAACCCATTCGCGATAGATTTATTAACAAATCAAATTGATAAAAAAATAGTTTTTATCCGGTAAGCAAGCCAATTTGCATCCCGTTTTACTAACGTAAACATGCATAATTACCATAAACATAAACAAGAGGTTAGAATCACTGAATCGCAATCACAATCGCCGTCCAGCGATCGCAGTCGCCGTTTAATGTTGTGATTTTTCACTGCTATCGCCAGGCGCAAGTAGCAGCTACCAAAATGAAAGAAAAACTATTTTCAAGTGGTTCCTTTATGTAACTGTTTTCACTTGCTTGTGATTACTTTAAGAAGCATTTGTGACTCTTGTTTTTTTACATGTAGCATTTTAAACGGATCATATACAGCGACTAATTGTTGTGACGCGCTAACGCCAGGGTGATCATGACCAAGAAAAAAATAGGTCTTCACTTTTCTAAAAACCAATAAAGGTTTTTGTAACCTAACCCCAAAACTTTGTAAAGAGCAAGAAAAAAGGTCCCCACTTTTTCAAAAATTAATAAAGGTTTTTCGTAACTTTATCCTAAACGTTGTAAAGAGTAAAGAGCAAAAAACAAAGGTCTTCACTTTTCTAAAAATCAGGGAATTAACCTCTCTAACATACCACTTGAGGTAAACCCCCCTTAATCACTATTTTAGCGCCCCCAATGTTAGCGCCCTAGACTACAACCTAATTAGCCTAATGGTTAATTAGGCCCTGATCATATACAGTGTGTCCACGAATAATCTGAACTATACTTGTAATTTTAATTTTTAGGATTTAAAAAAAAAAGTTATTAATTAGTGATTTAAAAACAATTTATTTAAAAAAAATCTAGAATAAAAACGTTAAAAGAAAATGCCTTATAATACACAGAAAGATTTAAAATTTAAAAAATGGTATTTTGGCATATAAAAAAAATGAATAAAAATATTTTTTAACTACTTATTTAAATACCATAAAATAGTAACAGAAATTTTAACCTTTTGTTAAATAACCTGCTAAACATTTGAACAGAAAAATTTAAATTTTAAGTAAATTTTTAAACTTAATTTTTTCAAAGACTACAAAAATTATTTTAGTGCGGTTTTCGGCATATTTGGACGCAATTACTAGTCTGGTCACCTACATTGCAGCCTTGGTATTAGACTTACCTCTTATATACAAAGTGGTTAAAATTTTATAATTATCAGAAAATCATTTGTGACGACAAACAAATTAGGCAGATTTTTAATATTTCTCGTAAACCTGGAAAAAAAAGGTTTTTATTAAAAAAAGTGAAATTTTGACGTTATTACCCTGTATAACGCTGACTTTCAGTCCTATTATAAACTTCTAATGTTTGGCGTTTTAAGCAAAGAGCAATCCCTTTTTAATGTTGGTAAATACAAGGTGGACAAAAAGTAGGTGTGTGTGATACAAAAATTACTACATACATAAAACGGTCCCTACGATATTTTTTGGCACATTGCGCTAAAAATAATATAAATTGCGTAGTTTTCAATATTTGTAAAGTTTCAAGGGGTGTGTCCTTCAAATTATTTAAGGACATAATAATTTTAGAGCTAGACAAAGAGCCAAATGCCCAATGCCTGACATGGACATAACAATAAATACACTAAAATATGTTTTGTAGTCTTTGAGAAAATGAGGTTTTTAAATTTTATTTTAATTTTAATTATTCTGTTCCATATGTCCAGTAGCTTGTTACGTTTTGGATTACTATTTACATAAATTTTAACTTAATAATGTTTGTATATAAAATGTAGAATACATTATTAGTAAGTATAAGCAATAAAAAATTGTAATAAACTTTTTATTACGTTTTCATGCTTTTTAGGTAGGTAGTTTCAAATTTATATTTTCCAATTTTTTTATTTTTTAAAATACTGTATTCGCGTATACACATATACATACAAAGAGCTCTTTTTATTATAGCTTTTAGCACTTTAGACAAAATAAAAATATTTTCGCTTCTATTTTGCCGACTCAATAGATTTGCTGACAAATAAAATATTCATGGCTGGTACTATATGTTAGTAATTTATCTTTAAGCCTTCGTGACTGTCAGAAGAAAAAAATAAATTGCTAAATGCTAAAAATACAGGAAACAAAAAACAATTAGAAATGCATTATTGCCTATGTTTTTTAGCTCAGCTATTTATTTTATGTTATTTACACTTTCGTATTTTGATGCCTTTAATACGAACTTTTATGTACACGAATTTCAACCAACTGTATGCAAGTATGCAAATTAAACATAAAGCTCTTTGAAACTTTCCCCACAAAAGACTAAATTTTATATTTTGCCAACGTGTTTACCGACATAAAAGTAAAGCAGTACAAAAGAAAAAGGGCAGAGATGCTTTAAGAGACGCTGCCTCGTTTTCAAAAGGCATTGTGTGAGTTTAAATACTGTTTTTGAAAAAATAATTTAAACTGAGACTGGAAGCTATTTTTTTGCACAGATCTGCAGCAGTATGACGTCATGAACCTAAAAATATAAAATACTTACAATTAAGGCATACGAAACAGTAACCGTGTACTTAAGGCCCAGAATTAAAAAGGCCTTTATTATATATAATTTAATTATCTATTTTTTTTTATTTTTTTTTGTATCTCTTGCCGTTCACGATTAATAAGATTATTGCTACTTAATGGTAGGTATTTCGGTACACGCCAGAAAAAAGTTAAAAACACCAAAAAATTAAAACAAGTAAATGGAGAACTAAAAATCGACGTTTCGCTGGCAAATCTACCATCGTTGTCAAGATAAATTGAAAAAAAAATAAAAATTAACTATTATTAAGGTTTAAAATTTTAGAATTTTTAGCTGTTTTTAGAAAGTTTTGAAATATCTTTGAAAATAAATGTCTTGGCACCAAAATGTCGATTTTTATTTCTTCACGTACTTGTTTTAATGTTTTTGGTTTCTTGATAGATTTAATTTATTTCCTGGCGTGTACCCCAATAACTACCATAAAATAAATAAATTCGCCGGACCAATACAGAACATGTCTTTATTTAATAATATTACTGTTTGTTAAATGACTTTTTACCGATATCTTATCTAATAATTGCTCAAACAATAAATTGCTAATTACTAAACTTTAAAATCAATAATCTCTTTCTCTAATATTTATATTTTTTTTAGTTCAGTTTTGTCCACGTCATCCAACATCTGGCCTGGTATTACGCTATGCATACTTAATTTTTATTATAATTTTACTTGATAAAACAATATTGAACGCGTTAACCTTCAAAAAAATTAATTTTAGAAAAAAAGTTTAAGGTAAAAGTTGTCGAAAATTTATTACTTAATGAAAGTTTAAATATAAACAATGTATCACTTAAACAATTACTAAAAGATATATCAGTAAAAACGTTATTGGACAAAATAAACAGTAATAATCCTGATAATCGTAAACGGTAAGTGACACGAAAAAAATTAAAAAACAACAAATGAATTTAATTATATATAATAAAGGTTTCTATAATTGTGTGCATCAAGTGCATGGTTACGGAGATACAGGCCCAAACGGTTTTTCGCAAAATGGCGGTACTTCCGTGTTCTTTGTAAGTATTTTGTGGGCTTAGGTTAATTACGTCATACTTCACGTATCTGTGAAACAAAAAACTTTAGCCGAATTATGCATTATTGGCTATAAAAGAAGGTCTCCTAGTCTTACATATTTTGACAAATTTCAGTATTTAAAAGCTTTGGAGGAAACTAAACAGGGATATAGACAACGTTACCACATTTTTTAATTTTGGTACCTTTTTTTATTTTAAATTTATTTTAATTGCACCATTTATAAAATCGGCATGTAAAATTTATTAAAACTCCTAATTGTGGAATTTTTAAGTTTATACAATGTAATTTTTAATTATTTTTATTTATTAGTTAATATCACTTTTTAATTGGCGATTAAAATGAGGCGCTCTCATTGAAAACTATCTGAACCCTTTTTAGAGCAATATATCTTCTCTTAGTCTTAAGGTATAAGGCCTGTCGGGTAATAAGGCCTAATTAAGAAAAATCCAATTTAAAATAATCGGTGTTCCTTAAGTCCACATTCACATATGGACAATACGCACAGATGGTGATTTAGGCTTGAAGTCGCAATTTAGCTTGCTCGCTATTACTAGTGAAACGCCATTGAAAGTGAGGGGTAGTTGTGCGGTACGAATAATAATAAATAGTAAAACTTAATTAATTTTGTAAAATTTTACCTACATTTATAAATTTGCAGGATAGTTTATTATTTAAATTTGTTTTTAAGACTTTTATTATTTAAAAATATTATCATGGTACAAATATGGTTTTTAAAATTTTTAATTACACACGTTGTTGGCGATAATCAAGGCCTACCAAATTTGATCATAGGCCTTGTTATTCCTCTATTTTTACATATCATTTTTTCTTTTACATTTAGATTTTTTTGTTAGTTTTCTACAACGTTAGGAAATCAAATAAGTAATTTAAACAATAGGTCAAATATATTATTGTTATTTTTAGTGACTACAACCACAATGTCTACCAAATAAGCATTGTGGTTAAAAACTGACTTGAAGTCAGCAGAAAAACGCTGAACCCATATAAAGCTGCTAAAAGTTAGGGGTTTAAAAATATAATCAATTTATAAAACCTTTTTGAAAATACTTACTCAATAAGGAGATAAAACAGTTTTTTAACAGAACTATGACGTTTGCTGAAGTAGGACTTTACGATAAATTTTGCAAGAATATCATTAACCATAGCTTTAACTAACAGACTTGCATTGCTGGTAATTACTGGCTTTAGCCATTACCAAAAACATTCAAAAATATCAAGAATTTAAAGCTAAATTTATGAACTCGGCCAGGGCAAAAAGCCTATAAATATACCGTTGATCATTACTTTACAAGGTAACGCAAGGTCTAATAAAGTAAAGTTAACCAGAGTATCTCAGGGCTTTGTAATTGGACCTACGCTGTGAAATGTCTATAATGACGACGTTCAGAAAATCCCAGTCCCAAAAGGAATTACTTTGATTGGATACGCGAAAAAGTGTCTGAATCGCTGAAGTTATAACTAACCTTGCGGTACACATGGTCACCGAATGGATGCATTCCAAAAACTAAAAATTGCACCACACAAAAACGAAGCTGTGCTCCTGGTAGCAGGACGGAAGACGAAAACCATCGAGATAACGGTATTAGACAGAAAAATACAAAGCGCGGAGGCAACATAATATCTTGGAGTATACCTACTTAAACAGGAATATGTCACTTAAAACACATATAAAAAAAACCACCTAAAAAGCAAATAAGGCATTAAATAATGTTAGTCGACTGATGCCAAAGACAAGAGGACCAAGAGTAAATACCAAAAGGATCCTACTCCCGGTAGCCAATTCAGTTTTGCTGTATGGAGCATCTATATGGGGAAGTGCAATGAAAAAATTATATACAAAAACATGCTTATTAAAGTTCAACGAAGCCTTAACACGCCTTAAAAATTATAAATGCCTACAAGACGGTATCAACACCCATACACCTTTTGGTAAGGTTAAGAACACGAGTGAAGAGAAAAGGCAAAGAAGTTCATTCCAGAGCAAAAGAGACCCTGATTATTTGGACTTAAAGTTAACGGAAGCATGTGGAGATGGATTTTTCCTTTTACAATTGTTTAAATGCCATGGCTGTTTTCAGGTGTATTTCAAGCGCTTTAATCTCAGTGCAACCGATCAGTGCATTTACTGTAAATGCACAGACACGGTAGAGCATACATTCTTTAAATGCAACAGATGGGCACATTTAGAAATAATGCAGAGACCTAACTAGGCATATAAGAACCAGAAAACATTTTAGAAAAGATGTTGGAATCTTCTAAGAACTGGAAGGAGATAAAAAATTACAAAGGAAATTCTTACTCTGTAAAAAAGGACTTGAATTCAAGAAATGAAATATAGGCTATGTAAACAAACGTACAAAGATAAAGAAATGCGGGCGAACGCCGGTTAACAAAACGACCACCTTTTTGAAGTAATGTCTATGGTGGCGGTTCCAATGAGGACTCTTACTTGGACAAAAAAGGGTTTTATTGGGTAAACCTATCTCTCGAGAAAAGAAAATCCCACACTGCCATGCCTACACGGCAGAAAAAAACAATAAAATGAACTAAAGTTAAAAAGTCATTGGAAAAAAAATGTGTTAAATAATTTAAGTGTAAACAAGGCATTATTATTATTGTTAATCAAAATTTCCAAATAAACCAGGTTTTCTTAGTTTTTGGTATATTTTAATTCTGGTCCTTATTACCCTTCTATTGTACAGTGCTTGTCTAAATTCAGGACCCCCACCTAACTTCTAAATTGTTTGGTATTTTTCATGAAAATTTGCGGATTTTAGTGAGACAACATAAACCAGATTTTAGACAGAAAATGACAGATATAAATATCAAACTGACAGCTAAGCGCCATTTTGAGAAAAAAATTAAATGAAAATAAGGGTCTTGTGGCACATCATTTTAAAGCTTCTGACGAGTACTATATAACCCCAGAATATAAATTCAATACCTTTACCTACCCCAAAATGGCTGTACTTTGAAAATTACTTGAATACCTCATTTAGATATTTCCAAATCTAATAAAGTTAGATACACATAATGTGGTATTTTCCTAAAGCTCTTTTAAGGATTTATTTAATATTAATATTGGTGATACTATACAGGGCAGGACAAAAAGTATAGATTTTTTTAATGACGCACCCTGTATATTGGATCACCATTAAAAGATATCTAAAAGACCTTTAAAAAATACAAAATTAGGTTATATGTTACTTTATTAGTTTTGGAGATATGGCCATTCAAATCAAGTATTCAGGTAATTTTTAAAGTACCGCCATTTTTTGGTGGTAAAGGTATTTACTTTATATTCTGGTGTTATAAAGTACTCGTCAGGAGCTTTAAAATGATGTGCCACAAGACTCCCTTTCCATTTAATTTTTTTCTAAAATGGCGCCCAGCTGTAATTTTCACATTTATATCTGTCATTTCTTGTCTAAAATTTGGTTTATGTTGTCTTACTAAAGTTCTCAAGTTTTAATGAAAAATTACCAAACAATTCAAAAGTAAGGAGGGGGTCCTGAGTTTAAGCAAGCACTGTATATTATGGCCTATTGACAAGGTTTTCAAAAATGTTTTATTTTATTTTTGTGTAAGCTAAATCATATTTTTTTTGTTTTTATTTTATGGTAATTAGTATACAAATTTAATTAACAATAAAGTTTGTTAAATTAAATATACAGTTTTATTTTATTTTAAATCTCCCTAAGCTAGGCCTTGTTAGCCGCACCTACCTTTGTCATATTTTGCTTGCTGTGATCATCCAGATTTTATTGTTTAACTTTATATTTATTTCATATTGTTTGCTTTTACAATATTAAGTAAATACAATTTGTATTAATTAGTGGTGTTTTAAATCGCCAGAAGCTGTCAGCTTACTATTATTAATATACTGTTGACCATTAGTAAACTGGTTTTAAAGTAAAATTTAAAGTATTAGTGTGTTATTGTGTATTTGTTTTTAAAATTTCAACAGTTGGATAATTTTAACTTATAATACAGATTTATTTTGTAAAAATAAATCTATACACGGTTATTTTAAGTTTATATATTCCTCTTAACACAGCATATAAAACAAACAATATCTCTTTTTCAAATGAAATTATTTTCGAAAATGCGTTGTTTCGAACCAACTTTTTACCACTCCAGATATGTCCACAAAACTTAGTACACTTCTTTTAACCATTACATTACATTTTTTGCTGCAAAAGTTTCTTAAAAAAAATTACCAGTAGCATTTGAACAAGCTTTGTATTGAATTTTTAACGAAAAAAATAGTATGCCACTGCTTTATTCTCGACTTAATATTATTTTTAAAATACTGATTTACTTTGGAGTTAATTTGGTCTCCCTAATATTTTTGGGTACGACGAACGATTTTTGCTAAAAAAACTACAATTTGAACCTAATAAAAAAATTAGTAGTAGTTATAGTTTTCATTATCATTATCATATCAGATTTTCTCGATTTTCTTTTGCATTAAAATGGCTTTTAATTTTTTATTAACGAAACCCGTTTGTCATTCAAAAACTAACAAGAAACAAAATCAAGTCCAAAGTTAGTGAATATTTTAGAAATAATATAAATTCAGAAAAAAGGCAGGACCTCTTATTTTTTTCTGGAAAAAAATTAACACAAACCTTGTTCGAACGTCACAAGATTAAAAACATTCTATGTTGGGTGGGCAAACGAGTATAAGTTAAAATTTAAAAAATCGAGAAACACTATTTTGAACACTTTTAATTCTGATAATTGTATAATAAATTTGTGAACTATTAAGTAGAAATACAGGTTTAGCGTTTTAAAAACGGTTTTATGATATATTATGTTTGGACCAATGGATGCAGGAATCTAAAATGTGGACAAAATTACCTTATACTTATTTTCAGTAAATGTTGGCTTATACTCGTTTGTCCACTCACCATAGCATTAAGACAGATAATCCAATTGATCCAATTTCTAGCTCAAAACTAACCATTTAGGAGTACAATAATACAGCTGATTACACTTCACAATTAACTACTTAAGTAACAGCATCTGAAATCTAAGTGCTATATTCGATTATCGATTGCCTAAGCTTTTATTAACTTGGGTTGTAACTATCTATCAATCTGGCTATGTAACGGAATCTTTGAGCCTAATTTTAACCAACTTCCAGCTATTCGATTTCTTTGAAACTTTGCACACGTATTAAGGAAACATGACAATGCAATAATCTGCAAACAGTATCCCGTTATCTTTTTTGGATCGCCAGGAAAAAAAATTCCATTATATTATAAAAACAACACCTAGGGTGCCATCTGTTGGCAACATTTCAAACTTTGCTATTAAATGAAGAAGAAATTTTTTAGTTTTTACACAATTTGGTTAGTTGCACCATTGGTGTTCAATTTTTATGAACAATAAAAATTAATAAGTTCTTTAACAATTGGGTTAGTTGCACCATTGGTGTTCAATTTTTATGAACAATAACAGTTAATAAATGCCGTTAACACGCTTTTATTAACTTGGGTTGTAACTATCTGGCTATGTAACGGAATCTTTGAGCCTAATTTTAACCAACTTCCAGCTATTCGATTTCTTTGAAACTTTGCACACGTATTAAGGAAACATGACAATGCAATAATCTGCAAACAGTATCCCGTTATCTTTTTTTGGATCGCCAGGAAAAAAAATTCCATTATATTATAAAAACAACACCTAGGTTGCCATCTGTTGGCAACATTTCAAACTTGCTATTAAATGAAGAAGAAATTTTTAGTGGGTTGCAATATATTGGCAACGGTCCAAACATTGCCTGGATTGCCATCTGTTGGCAAAATTTCAAACTTTGCTACTTAATGAAGAAGAAATTTTTAGTGAGTTGCAATCTGTTGGAAAAATTTTAAAATTTGCCACTCTTGTTCATTAAAAAATTTTTCGCCATTTTGTCAAGAGTAGCAGAAACTAAAATGAAAAATAATTAATAGTTTAAAAAAACTAAAAAACACGCTTTTATATGCAACCGAACTAAAAATTAGAAAATAATTTTTCATTAAAAAAATATTGTCATTTCATAGTAAAAAGCGTGGGGTGATAAATATATTAAATGTTATAATTATTATATTTGCAAATATCTATGATGGAAAAGTTACGAGTACAATTATAACTGTGCCATAGTATACAGTACATCTGAAATCTAGAGTGCTATACTCGATTATCGATTACCATTTTTTAAATCCTATCCATTTAGCATTAGAACAGAGCAATAGTTCATTATGTGTAAAATTTGGACTAAAAATATATATTTTTTAAATTGTTTTTATGCAGTGCTATTTTTAAGTGGAGGTTTCTTGGTCTCTTATTTATATTTTTTAATTTCTTGGTATTACTTTATTTTTAGTAGGTATAGTGTGCGGTTTCATGATCGGTTAGAAGTATTAAAAAAATATAACTAAAGTGGTAGCTCAGTTGTGACCACTTAAAGTTTATTCACTCAAAAATTGAATCGCCATCATCGGCATTCTGCGCAGGTTATACGCCTCACTGTAAAAACGTTTGAACGTGACCTAACTTTACGTCGGATAACCTGCGCAGAGTGCCGATGATGACAACCCAATTTTTGAGTGAATAAACGTTAAGTGACCAACACTAAGCTACCACTTTGGTAATATTTTTTATTACTTCCAACCGATCTAGAGGAGTCAGACCCTGCATCATAAAACTGCACACTATACTTAATACCGGGTGTCAACGAATCTATCAGACAAGCCATAACTTCTTAAGTATTAGACATATCAAAATGACACTTTAAATAAGTAAATGGTTACTTCCGGTTTAACCGGAAACTATTCCAATTTTAATTTTTTAAATGGAACACCCTGTATATTTTATCATTTTTGAATTTCTAAGACAATTCTAAATAATAATTTGACATTTTAAAAAGTTGTTACGCCTACTTGATTTTTGAGAGCCATTTGTGGTATTGCATCTAGGCGACTATAAGCCTTTATTTATGACTTTATTTTTAACCCGATCGCAAATAAATTGGTCTGGTTAGATTTGTCAAAAACTCCTTTATTTAAAAAGTGCTTGTCTAAAGAGGGTTGTCATTTGAAAAATAATAGTTAGAAACGCAAATGTCAATTTACGAAATTGTTTTATTCCTATCTTTTATATAAGTCAATAAAATTTGAGATTGTAATTTTCTAACATCACCTAGGGTCACTTGATTAATATGCACCCAATCATGGCCACCTAGATTCAATAATAAAAATGGCTCTAAAAAAATTAGGTACGCCTAAAAACTTTTCAAAATATATCTGACTTGGAATTGTCTCAGGAATCAAAAAATGTTAAAATATACAGGATGTTTCATTTAAAAATTCAAAATTAAAGCCATTTTCGGTCAAACCAAAAGTAACTGGAAAGTGAAAAATATGCGTAAACTCTCCTCTGCTTATACCATTTCCCAATACCAAGTCTTATTTTAATATGTCTAAAACTCTAGGATAGGTCGATCGCGACTATTAGTCCAGTCAATCGTGGCAAGGCAAAAAAATATAAATACGTAGAACACACTGCACAACGTTACTACCAACTGCTGCACACATCATCTTGTATCATTTTTCAATGGCCATAAGTATATAATTGGTAGATCGCACAGGGTGTCGTCAGTGTAAAGTCGACCTTGGGTCTAAACAAGTTAGCCACCCCTGCTCTAGGAGATATGGCTTGTCTTATAAATTCGTTGACACCCGGTATAGTAATACCTAGAAATTAAAAATATATGTTTTAGAAACTAAAAATCTCTATTTTAAATACTATTTTTTTAAAGATATTTGCTGCGCACTCAGCCAGCGCTGGCCATTGTACGCAGATCCTATTTATAGGGAAATATCCTTTAGACTGTCGGTACTTTGTCCAGGTCGATACTATATGCCAACTGTAGTATTCGTCCTAGGTCCAGTCCCGCAAGGTTTAGTGATTCGGATTCAATTTTGTAGGTTCCAAATATGTCCTCTCGTGGACCCTCTAGACCCTTACATTCCATAATCACGTGAAAAGGGGTTTCATTCCCATTTCCGCACCACCTGCAGATGTAATCTGCTACCAGACCCAATCTGGCTAGGTGCTTTTTAGTATACCAGTGTCCAGATACCAGGCCTGTAATAGTCCTCAGCTGAGTTCTACTCATGCCCAGTAATCTGGATGCAAGGTCCTGAGAGGGACCCTTAAGCATTGCCCTGGTATGCATTATCTTTGTCTCCGATGACCACAGTTCCTCAAACTTTCTTTTGGTCCAATCCTTGGCCCAGCGCTTGAGGACCCCACCGGACATGCCCGGGGGCAGGGTACTGCCAGGTTTGGGTTATTGCTACCCGCTACCGCCAGTCTATCCGCTGCCTCGTTTCCTTTGATACCAGTGTGTCCTGGTACCCATACCAGATTGACCGTATTGGACTCTGCTAATGTATTGAGAGTCTCTATACAGTCTTTAACTAGCTTAGACTCAATTGTTACCCTATTCAGTAGTTGTAGGGCGGTTCTTGAGTCACTGCATATATATAGGTGTTTGCCTCTGTATTGCTTGTCCAAGATCCATCTGGCACAAGCCCAGATTGCATACACCTCTGTTTGAACTACTGTTGAGTGATCTCCAAGGGCGAAGGCTAGCTCCATCCTTGGATTTTCACCCCACACACCAGCTCCAGTCCCACTCCTATTTTTAGCCCCATCTGTGTACCAGACAAGTCCTTTAGGAGTGAGAATGTCTTTCATATGATCCGTCCATTCATTTCTGTCCGGGATCTTTGTTTTATAATTTCTGTGGAAGTGGTAGATTCTCGGTATGACATCGGAGCCCTCAGGCCGTGAGATATCATTTCCTCCCACCTCCCTGAGTACCGCCGCATGACCATACGATCTGTCTTTCCACCTCCCGCCTGATTTGAGTCTAAAAGCAGTTTTAATCGCCCCTTCTTTAGCTTTAATGTCAGGGGGTTCTAAGCAGAATAGGTAGCTCATGGCCATTGTGGGAGTGGTACGGAATGCCCCCGTAATCCCCAAACACGCTAGTCTGAGCACCTTCTCCATTCTGCTTTTGTTAATGGTCTTGGTGGCTGCCGGCCACCACACGACCGATGCATAAGTTAGCTGTGGGATCATAATCGCAGAGTAGATCCAATTGACCACTCTCGGCTTAAGTCCCCAACTTTTACCTATCATCCGCTGGCACGCCCAGAGGCTATTTTTAGCCTTCTCTGTTTGTACACGGATGTGTTCATTCCAGCTGAGTTTTTGTCAAGGGTCACTCCCAGGTAACGAACCTGGTCCTTGAATGCAATATCCTCGCCTTGTATCTGAAGTGATTCAATAATCATCCTTCTCTTTTTGTGAATAGTACTATCTCCGCTTTCCCAGGGTTGACCCTCAGGGAGCGGAGACCGCACCATTCGTCAACTATGTTCAGTGCTTTTTGCATCTTACTCTTTAGGGTTGGGGCGTGATCACCTTGCACTGCAATGCAGATATCATCAGCGAATCCCACCACCTTAACACCCATTTTTTCTAGCTGGGCCAGCAGGCTGTCTACTACGAGAAGCCATAGCAGTGGTGATAAAACTCCCCCTGCGGGCATCCTCTGTCGACTCTTGCCTTGACGCTTGTCCCAGCTAGCGCGACTGTGACATTCCTTGTCTTTAGCATGCTATGTATCCAGTCGAGTAGATTTAACCGCACAACGCTTACCTTGTTAAACGTAACAACCTTACAATGTAACCTTAAATAACATGAGTATTTTAAGCCATCGAACATTTCATTTTTCTGTAGAAATAACGTGAAATTGGTCTTTCTTGACTCGTTGTTTTTGAATTGATTTAAAAATAAAATATGGGTAAAATAAAAAATATTGATTTGGATTTATTTTTTAATGGATTAAATAAAATTTTAAATTATTTACTTTCTTTTAAACTTCCGCCTTAGTACCATTGCACCTGGCGTTTTACCACCTGGTAGGAGGAGAATCTATATACAACCTAAAAATTATGTTTTGCATTTTTCTTTGTCATTTTACTTTAACTCAACAATAAATTTAAAAAATATATTTTATTAAAGTTATTGGGTCATTATAGGATATTTAGTAAATATAAAATAAATGTCTTTTACTTAAAAAGCACAATAAGTATCAGCATCAAACATTGACATTGTGTAAAAGTTTGAACTTTTGGTCATTAATAAAAGTTGCAAGCACAGTAGTTTGTTTATCATAGCTAAAGGGCAAAACCAAGTAAAATGGTTTATTCATTGGCTTGGTAAAGTTAACGCACAAAAGGATTTGCTTTATGTCGCGCAGTTAGCACATCAGCTGCAACAAAGTTAATTTTAAAATAGATTGGAGTGCATAGCTTGGTTTTATTAAATTTGCAGAAAAATATTAAATTAATTTTTAAAATATTAAAATATTTTTATTGCAACCTTGATTATGGAAAACATATATATTATAAATTAGCTTGTTTGATGTGATTTTAATTTTAATAATAAATTGTTTATTTTTATATACAGTTTATTCTAATTAAAAAGGGTAAGCTCTACCGGGTGTTAACTACTTCTCGCATATTTCTCATCTTTCAGTTACTTCTGGTTTAACCAAAAGTTACTTTAATTTAAAATATTTAAATGGCACATCCTGTGTATTTTAATATTTTTATATTCCTTAGACAATTCTAAATACTAGTTTTATACTTTAAAAAGTTTTTAAGTTTACTTTATTTTTTACATCTATTTGTAGTGTTGCATCTAGGTAGCTATGATCCTTTATTTTTGACTTTATTTTTAATCCCATTGCAAATAAATTGGTGTCATAAGATTCTCTAAAAATCGTTTTTTTAAGTGCTTGTCTAAAAGGGTTGCTATTTAAAAATTTAAATTTGTCAAATTGTTTTATTTCTATCTTATATGGGAAAAACTATAGAATTTTTTTCTATAGTATTTTTATAACATTATCTAGGGTACCTTGATTAATTTGCGTCCAATCATGGCCACCTAGATGCAATATTAAAAATGGCTTTATAAAAATCAAGTAGGCTTATGAACTTTTTAAAATGTCAAATTTTGACATACAATTGTCCTAAAACTAACCAGAACTATCCAGAAATTTAAAAATAATAAAGTACGAGGTGTTCCACTTAAAAATTCATAATTGGAGCCATTTTCCGTTAAACCAAGAGTGACTGAAAAGTGTAAAATATATAATAATATTCTTCTTTCTATACCATTTACCTATACCAAGTATCATTTTTATATGTTCAATACTATAGGAGCGTACACTTCCAAAATCCGAAATCACGCCAATTTTTAGGGAAACATATTTTTGAGTTAAAATGTACTTGTCCAGGGTTATCTTCTCTTCCATTCCCAGATTAACCTATAAGCAAATTAAGCAATTGCTTACCTTGCGGGGAAACCACAAATGGGGCATCTTAAAGAGTAGAAAAGAAAAAGACGATAAAATGATGTTTATGCCCTTTTTATAAATTAAAATACGTGAATATTCTTTATATAATTACTTTTGTGTTTTAAAAAAAATGAGGACCTTTTTTTGGTACTTAAAAATTTCATGGCTGGAGGGCACCATAGGAGTCGACTGTCTATTGCATCACGTAGTCTTAATTTGGTACTGTTCTCTCAAAATATCGTTTAAAAATTTAAAAGCGTTTGGTCTTTTGGTCCCCTATGCTGCGTCAAACTGAATTAACTTTTTCTTAGGTATAATAATTGTTCATTCTTTTTACAAATTAAAAAAGGTTTTTTTGTAGCTGCAAACACACGATTATATTACTAGCCTTAACTGAAACTGAAAAACTTACTACTCAAGAATATAAAAAGCTGCTAAAACATTTACACTCACTTTTAAATCACTCTGTATAACTTTTATATTTTAATAAAAGAAGCACTTTTTAAAAATTACAATTCTTCTTTTAACCCTTAATTACTTAAAACAAAGTAGCTTTTAATAAATAACAAAAGATGCATTTACCATTAGTCATTAAATGCATAAACTAAATGAATGTGCCTTTTCTCAAATTACCATACCTTAGCTTGGGAAAGTAACCATGTTTGCAAGTTTTGTTTATAGCTTCATCTTCCTGAGGATTAACAATGGTTAAGTAACAAGTTTGGTTTTAATACCAAGTGGAAACTTCCGTGGCTGTAAAATTTTGAAACAAAAGCCTAAGTAATTTAGAGACATTTTAGGAAATTAAATGACAAGCCAAAATCTATTTAAAACAGCCTTTTAAAATTTTAAAAAGTATTTAATTAAACTACTTTTATTAACTACTCTTTTTATTTCTTGCCTAAAAATCATAAACATATTTACAAATTACCCGAATTAAAAATAATTACGGCGCCAGCGATACGATGATTCTCTGGTAAGTAAAAAAAGAGCATTTAGAAAAAATATATCTGCGCCCTTGATAACTTCTTTTGCAAAAGTAAAAAACAGTCCCAGGATAAATGTTTAAATGTTTTTAAAATTAAAAAAAAAAAAAAATCTAATAAAATCTTAAATACAGAATGTGTGGTTTTCACGGAATCTTAAGGATCTTATTATTAACCAAAATAAAATTTAACTACATTTGCGACACTACTAAAGCATTAATAATTTTTCTTAAATATAATTCTTATGAAGTTTTCAAAAGATACTTAGAAATATTTTATTTTTTTTGAAAAAATGTACCCCAGTGATAAACTGTTAAATACATAAAGGACAATATTAAAAAAAATCCCTTAGTATTATTAGTATATAAAAGTCTTGTTTAACAGACCCCAATTTAACCTGGTTTTAATGAGGTTAAAAAATGGTATTAGAGGGTGTTTAAAAATTAGAATAAAAATAAAAATTGAGAAAATTACCCAAGTCAATTTTTTTAAATGGAAACCCCAAAATTTTATATTTTACCTTATTTAGCATTAAAAATAAGGGTAACTTTGTAAACAGCTTCCTATTCCTAAAAGTTTTAATTTTCAAAAAGTTTCAATCAAATATTTTTATTTGCCTAATAAGTTGCAGATTTAAATTTGAGGTATAATATATTTTTAGCTGGCTATGATGACGTGGAATGACAAATGAGAAATAACATACATTTATTCAGCATTTGATTGACTTTTAACGTCATTATAGCAAACTAAAAATAAATTATTAACACAAATTTAAATCGGCAGCTTATTAGCCAAATAGGAATATTTGATTAAAATATATTGAAAACTAAAATTTTTAGGATAAGTAACCTTTATAAAAACTAACCCTTATTTTTAAAGCTTAATCAGATAAAAATTTAAAATTTGCGGGTTTCCAATTTAAAAAATAGTTTTGATAATTTTTTCAATTTAATTTTAAATCTTGTTTTAAACACCCTGTTTTCAATCTTTTTTAATTTATAAAAACTTAGGTAAATTAGATCCTGTTAAACAAGAATTTTATACCTAATTAAATGATAAGGGATTTCTTATGGAAAATTTTGAAGGGGTTAACTGCAAACGCCATTTTTGAGAACTTAATTTAAATATGTCAAAAGCGCCTAAACTTAGGTATAGAATATGATACACAAAAATTTTCTAAGAATTTTCTGCAGATTCATAAAATTTAATATTATATGGGGTGTTCCATTTAAAATAAGCATCTTGATATACACTTCCGGTATAACCAAAAGTATTAGAAGGATAATATATTTTCCATATGAATATCAACATTACCTAAATTTATCTCCAAAAGTAGGAAAATGCATCTTTACAAGTTTCCATCTTTTAATAGGACACTTACCGTGAATAACCCTGTATAGTTAAAAGACTATATATTCGCTCTTTACAATTTTTTTGTAAAAATTGAATCTTTTTTAACACCCAGTAAAAAAACAAGAAAAATTTTACTTAAATCAGAATAACCATATTTTTCTAAAAAAAATTGTTCAAAAAAATGGTAAAAACTTCATTTTGTTAATGCATTTCATTTAAGAGTAATAACGATTTAAAATTTACCAAAAAATCCCAGTTGCAGTTGAATTAAGCAGCAGTTTAGATATAAGATCATAAATTAAAAAAATCTTACATCATTAGAATGGTTACATTATTATCAAGGCGTCTGCCATTTATGACCAAGTATGTTGGAAAAATTTTCTTGATATTTAAAATATAAATAGTCAATTATAAGAAGAAATCATAAAGGTTACTATTATGTCTTTTAACATTTGAGAATATTTGACAATAATGAAATATGACCATTTTAAATGCAAGTTTTACTCTCGTGGTGAAACAGCTTAGTATTTTTTGCTTTTGTTTTTTTTTTTTAATTAGAATAATGAAATGTGTCCACTCAGTGTTCTATTCTTGCAGAGTACAGATTTGACGCGGTCCAAACCCTAAGATTCCTTAGTTGAGCAAGGCTGTAAAAGCTTTCATTTTTTTCCTAATGCAGATGATTAAACATTTTGTTTCTCAATTTTTTGAATTTTTATGACTTGCAATCTGATCCAAATAGGCTAACAAACTGGTGTAAAAAGCCACCAAAAGCTTATTGCCAATAAATGTAAGGTGCGTCGTTTTTATAAATGTAATAGCCCGTTAAACAGGATGTATCAGACTAAATCGTCAGATTTGAAAGTTGTTTCGTCTTTTAGTAATTTTGGTGTCATCTTCAATAGCATTTAATTCGCATATCGACAACATTATTACTAAAAGTTTTGGAATCCTTGGTTTTTAAAACATCATTACAAACACATTAACGACACCAAATCACATTTGATACTCTGCAACAGCCTGGTCCGTATTTTTTGAAATACTGTTTAGGCATATGGAATCCAGACTATCAATGTTATTAAGGATTAAAAGGGTTTTAAATAAAATTTCTTTTTAAAATATATCCAATGAAACAAGACTTTTTCTTTGCGCTATGTAGAATTTGAAGATAAGACGAAAAAAGCACTGCTTATATTTTTGTATAAATTAATAAAAATTAATTGTAAAACCCTTCTAAAGTAAGTAGTCTTTCTGGTTTTTGTAAGACAAACTAGGCATGGAACTAATTATGGACAGAGGACTTTTGCGAATGGATTGCTGCAAAATTATAATCGACGTTTCTTAAAGTGTGGCATATTTAATGTTAGTGTGTCAGTTATAAAGACTTATAGTAGAATAATTAATTAATCTGATGGTTTTGCTATATTCTTACATTTATTGGTCTTATTGTTTGTATATATTTTTATGATTCTTCCTATTATTATTCGTTGCTTTAAGAATACCATTAAAAAGTATATATTTGTAGAGTACTGATATGAATAAATAAAATAAATTAATAAATAAAAATTTAGTTAATTTTAGAAAAATTAGCGGATTTTTAGATTGCATTTAAATTAATTATTTACTTTTAAATATTATGATAATTTTGCTAAAAATATTATCAACTTAGTAAAACTATTAATTTACCAAACGCTTATTAGGAAACACAGTAGATTCGACCTGATTTAATTATTCTTTAGGGTATCACATAACTAGAATATTTGATATAATATGACTGAGTACTTTTACCCCAAATATGAAATTAGGTTTATTTATTATTATCCATACAATCCAAACCATAGCCGATTTTAGTAGGAAATTGCTTGCACGTTGCTTGAATTTTTTTCCGTTAGATCTCAAAATTAAAAACATCGAGCTTTTAAATGCTTTTTAAATTTCTGTTTGATGATCATTTTTAAGCGAAATACAGCCACTTGAAAAACGTTTAAAATTTGGAGGTTTTTGTGTCTTCTAATTTTTTCCACTGGTGTATACATTTTTAGAATAGACATCCTTATACAAACCTACTACTACGTTTAAGTTTTTTGTTGACATAATTTTTACACAATTATATTTGAGCCCTTATATAAAAATGTTAAAATATCAATACGGTCTACCAAAAAAATCATTTTTTTAATATGGTTATACAGCGTGTTTACTTAAGTTTGCACCATGTGAAAACCTTTTTATTATAAATTTTGCAAAAAAATATTCTGTATAAAAACTTCTGCATGTTCTAAAACTTAAAATGCCATTATCAGATAATATTTAAATTATGCCTGGCACCTCTTTTTTAACACGCTTTATTAACTTGGGTTGTAACTATCTATCTATCTATCTATCTATCTATGTAACGGAATCTTTGAGCCTAATTTAACCAACTTCCAGCTATTCGATTTCTTTGAAACTTTGCACGCCGTTGACCGATGAAGATGCAATAATTTAAAACAGTATCCCGTTATCTTTTTTTTGAATCGCCAGGAAAAAATTCCATTATATTATAAAACAACACCTAGATGCCACATCTGTTGGCAACATTTCAAACTTTGCTATTAAATGAAGAAGAAATTTTTAGTTTTTACACAATTTGGTTAGTTGCACCATGAGTGTTCAATTTATGAACAATAAAAATATAGGTTAGTTGCACCATTACTAAGGGATTCCATAATAAAAAATATATCGAACTAAAAATGAAAATAAATAATAGTTTAAAAACTAAAAACACGCTTATATGCAACCGAACTAAAAATTAGAAAATAATTTTTCATTACAAAGAGTTTGTCACTTCAGAATAAAAGCGTAAGTGCTTAATATATTAAATGTTATAATTATTCTATTTGCAAATATCTATGAGGGAAAAAGTTAAGGAAAATAGTAAAAATGCACCCCACGCTTTTATTCTGAAGTGACAAATCCTTTGTAGTGAAAAATTATTTTCTAATTTTAGTTCGGTTGCATATAAAAGCGTGTTTTTAGTTTTTTAAACTATTATTTATTATAATATCGAAAAGGTGTTTAGCAAGACGTTTCAAATTAAAATATCAACAAATATGGAATTTGGTTTCAGTGCACGTCGTGTCTGTGGAATATATTAGCATACAAGAAGTATGTAGTTACTCACTAACGATCTTGGAAAGTATTGTTTTGATAATTATATTTATTTAATTGCAAGCTGACTTTTAAAGACAACCACTTAACATAGTTAATTATGTAAATATACATGCAGAGTAATTAAAATTAAGTCGACAATATTGCTACTTTTGTATTATTAGAGATATAAAGAATTTTTAATAAAACACCCTGTATATTGTATTATTAATCATAAATTTTATCTTAGAGCTTTTAAAAGAGTTTGACATGTGATCTATCCAATTTTTAATAATGTCGAAAAATGGCCATTTTCAGGAATTTAATTGTAAACTTGCACTTTTTAAATAAATCATTTTGCATTACAGTCTATTTTTATAGTTTAGAAATATGGCCAGCATTTGTGTAAGATCATATCCTTATAATGTGTTTGTGACATTTCGTTAACACAAAAAAATTAAAAATTGTTGACATTGTTAGTTTAAATGAAACACTATGTATATTTTTCTACATTCTAAAAATTCAATGTTTTTCCTTTAAAATGTCACATGAGCTATGGTTATTTTGAAAAATAATAAATTTATTGACCTGGGAGTATCATTTGCCAATAAAATTTACTACAGACAACGTTAAAGAAAAAAATATCGCACAAAAGTGTAAGGATATCACAATATTAGCAAATGTTTTCTTTATAGTTACCTAGCTTTATTGCATTATTCTAAATAAAGTAAAGCTTTAATGCCGTATTTTTTCTTTATCGTTGTATGTAAAAAATGTTCATTGTTAAATATTAGTCCTACAAGGAGCGGATGCTGACCGCAATTAAATCCGCGACGTTGTCAAGTCTTTACAGTTAAGAATTTTTGGCGTGTGTTTAACTTCTTTTTACATACTAGAAAATTTTAAATTTGTAATAAACCTGTAACGGTCGTATTTATTAGACTGATAGCCTGATTTCTTAGGCAGGTCGTGCACGTTCATTAGGAGATATTAATAATGTTAAAAATTCAGAAACAAAGTAGTATTAAATTCTGATAAATTTGAAGTTACAAATATATACAGGGTGCGCATGCTTTTAAAAGCAATATTGAATCCATAAAACGTTATCATTTTTGACAAGGATAAATCTTTAAAATTTTAAAAATACAATCATGTTCGCCGTCACTAAAAGAGTTAATCGTATTTCTCTCCATTTACATACCGGGTAACAACGAGATGACTTTTCGGCTGCCATTTATTTTTTATTTCTTTATCGATATTTACAAAACTTGGTAGGGTTGTTAGACTAACGAGAAGATATTTTTAGGTGTATATATAGGGTCACTTTTATCCATCCTTTTAAAGTTTAATTTTAGAGGACCTGAACTTTCCACACTTCTTATGTTTTTTCATCTTAGAGTGTCCTGACTGTGTAAACTACTTTTTTTCCTAAGTCATAAGGTCCAGTGTTAGTTCTGGTTAGCAAATGACTTTGACCTTATACGGTATGTTAACACTTAGGCTTAAGCCTTCATCGACTGTCCCTGGATAAAAAAACATGTACGAATAATTTAATGTTATTTACATATATTTTTTAAGATTCAGTTAAGGTATAACAGGGTGTTTCAGGAGGAAAGGGAAATATTTTGGGAAAATGTTTAGAAGGCCAAAATAAGAGAAATTAACCCATATGTTTTAATCCGATTCCGAACCGTCACTGAAATAATCCGTTCTAAAGTTTTTTTGTAAAGTTTTGGAGTAATTAGGAAGTGTTGTATTTCTCCAGTTTGTAGGTATTTTATTGATTGTCAAAACCTAATTTAATTGACTGATAGTTTTGACAAGCTTCGTTGTCAGTTTGATTGATTCTGAGCGTTTCGACTCGAAAAGAGAAAAGGTTCCATACTTAATGCCTCACACATTCACTCATGGGAAGTATGCTGCAGCTTGTAATAAAGTTGGTGGGGGTATTTTTAAAAACTAACCAGAACTAGTGGAATTTTTCTGTTTTACTAGTATTTGTTTATGTTGTTTTTAAAATAAAAAATAGTTACAAAAAACTTTAGAACTGATTTTTTCAGAGACGGTTAAGAATCGGATTAAAACATATGAGTTAATTTCTCTTATTTTGCCTACCTTGATATTGTGGAATTTAAACCAAAAGTACCTTAGGATAGAATAATTAAAATATATTACTGCAATTCATTTAAAGGTGTAGTACAAAAAAAATTAAACCAATACTAAACTTAAGTTTTGTGGGCTATTCGGCCGTGGTTGTAGATTTTGTATCCTTGACGTTTCGCCAGCGCGAGTGGTTGGCATCCTCAAAAGGTATCTAGTAGACTACTTGCATACTACTGTGTCCCGGCGCGGACGCAGCGAGTATTTATAGGTAGCTTGGGTGGGCGGGGCCTGTTCAAGTTGGTCATTGCGCGGTTGTTATTCCTGCCGTGGTGCTATTTTTGTGGTTTCAAGAATTGGTATCCACGTTTTATTGATTTTCATTGATTTTTCTGTTTTGTTGAAGTTGTTGGCATATTTGTGTATCTCTATGGCTTCCCTGTACAGTCTGGCATGGTAGGATGAGGTATTAGCAAGAACCTGGGTATTTTCCAATTTTATGTGGTGCTCTGTGCCTGAAAAAGTGTGCTCCGCTACGGCTGATTTGTCAGTCTATCCCAGGCGGCAGTTAGCTTTATGTTCTTTAATTCTTGTGTTGATCGATCTCTTGGTCGTTCCGATATACACACTGCCACATGTACACGGTATCTGATAAACTCCTGGGCACGCCAGGCGGTCCCTTTTGTCCTTGGGCGATCTTAAACACTCTTTTTACTTTTCTTGTAGGTTTGTATATAGTTTAATTATTGACCTTTTCTAGTAGGCGACCTAATCTATCCGTTACCCTGGGAATCTATGGTAAGAAGGCTCTTGCCGTTGGTGGACTTTGCTCCTTGGTTTTGCGATTATCTTTTGGATGCATTGCTTTGTGTATTTTCTTCTCTGAGTATCCATTGGCCATAAGCGCGTTTTTAAGTGTTTTAATTTCGAGTTCATTACACCAGGTTTGCAAATTCTTTTTGCCCGTTATGTAAGTTGTTTTAATGATGCCGAACTTTTGGCAAGGTCGGTGGTTAGAGTCTCTGTGTAAATATCTGTCAGTATGAGTCGGTTTTCTGTAGACTGTGTGCCCGAGCTGCTTGCCACTTCTTGTAAGTAAAACATCTAAAAATGCCATTTTGTTATTTTCTTCAATTTTCATTGTAAATTGGATATTTAAATGTGTATTGTTTATGTGGTTCAAGAATTCTTAAAGTTTTTGGATCCGTGGTTCCAAATTACAAAGGTATCATCGACATACCGAAACCATACTTTTGGTTTATAGGAGGCAGTACTTAGGGCTTGTTGTTCAAGCTTTTTCATAAAAAAAATTTGCTACTACTGGGCTTAGTGGGCTTCCCATTGCTACTCCTTCAGTTTGTTCATAGTCATCAGGCAATGTTTAAAAAGATCAGACTCTACGATCTATCCAAAATTCACAAAGTCAACGTTTCCTTGCGTCCCATAGTCAGTGCTATCGGATCGCCGACGTACAACTTGGCCAAGCATTTAACATCGCTCCTGCAGCCATACATAGGGCAAACTGAGACGTATGGTAAAGACTCAAGTCACTTTATTGCTAAAATTAAGACCTAAAACTTGAAGATGGAGACATATTGGTAAGTTTTGATGTGGTATCGCTTTTTACAAAGGTACCTCTAAACGATGTAATGAATGTGCAATATTTCCAAAGGACATAGCTGATCTTTTTAAACATTGTCTGACGACCACGTACTTTACATGGGACCAGAAGAACTATGAACAAATCAGAATGTCACGACCAAATGGCAAATATATAGTTAAAAATATTTTAAAAAATCCATGGTATTTTGCGAAAAGTGCATCTTAAAAATTGTATTTGTTGTAAAGTTTTACACGATCAATATAGGTCAAAATATAGTCAGACACTCGGTATTTCTAAAAAATAAGTTTTAATATTTTAAAATTTAAGATATTTGCATTAAAATTGTTTAATTGTATTAAATTATTAGGTATTAAACTTGACAAACTATATTAAAATATTTTAACACATAATAAATGAACTAATTAATTATTGTATATTAATAACAGGTTCCTGTTTTAATATATATTCTTGTTTAGTAGCTAATTTAATTTCCGATATTGGGGCATGCCTATTCAAAAACACTTGTTATTGTAAACAAAAATTTAACATATTTATTAGTAATAGTAATTAATTTGTAGCGCCTCTAAAATATTTAATAAAATGTTTATTGTACTTTTAACAAAAATTATAAAATTATTGCATTCTGTTATTTACGTACTCATGATTAATGTGTAAAATTTAGAAGTATAATAAAATTTTTGATTTATTATCGATAATATACATTTTAAATAATATAAATACGTTTTAACACTTGGTAAGAGTCATCTTTAAAAAGTTATGTATATATTGCTTTAATTTCTAACTATTTTTGCTTCATTTTATAATAAAGGGAGACCAAGAGGGGATTTTGGGATTTACTACAGCGTGGCAAATTATTATACCGGAGGATACCTTGTACCCGACTAAGTACCTCCACTAAATATGATCCCTGTATACAGGGCCGATCATAAAAAAACAAAGATATATCCATCAGAAATTGTCAAGCGCGTCAGATTACGATAAGGTGACTTAATTACATGTTAAACAGCATATATTTGACTAATCTGACAATTTGACACTGACGTAAAAGAAAACAGAGGGCTACAAAAAAAGTCATTTTGACAGTTTCGAGCGTGGCGATCTTTTTAAATGATTAAAGGATAAAAAAATATATATAATCTGATACAATCTGAAAGATTGCTACAAGCCGAAATATTACCAATATTTTTTGATATATTTAAAAATATATAGCCGCTTCCCCCACCGATAAAAATGTATACAATGGGCCATATCAATAAAATTAGTAAGTGCTTTTGCTTATAAGTAAAAGCTAAATATTTCTAATATTTATTAAAATTTACTTCAAATGTATGAGCATTTGCTTACAAGTGCGAATATTTACTTATAGAAATTTCTACATTCGCGATGCTGCTATTCAGTAGCTTTAATTTTTATAAGTAAATACTCCCACTTGTAAGCATATGCTTATACGTTTGAAGTAAATCCTTCTGTATTTCTACATTAGGATCAGTATCTTTTACTTTATATACAAAAACATTTGCTTCTTTTTATTTATATGGCCTATTATATACCTTTTTTTTCTCTCAGCATCTAAGCTTTGCAACCCAATAGTCCTAGAATTTACAGATGCAGATAATCCGGTTTCAAATTCTTTTAAACTTGACAAAAAAGAGGTATATACAATGACAAAGAAAGCAAATAAATAGAAATAAACTTCTAACCTTACTTTTGTGATATTTTTTAAAATTTAATTTAATTTCAGAAAATAAGACAAAATATTTACGCATACCACTAAAGAAACACTATCACAATGATTTAGGAAATATTAAGGCTTATTTTATTTCCCACTAATTCGTTTCTGCACTTATCAGCTGTTTTACTTAACTGTCATTTTTAAACCTCTTCTGAAACCGTGAATATCGTACTGAACCTAATTCAAATTGTGAAAAAAACAGGATTGACCTATGGCGTTTAATCCAATACCCAACTTAATTCAATTGAACTTAATTCAAATCGCTTGAAAAAGAGGATTTACTTATGGCGTTTAATTCAATCCCTTACTCATTCTGAAACCTGTATATCGCAATTTTTGTCAAATTAAGTTTTATCCGATCGGTTGAATCGGATTCAGTATAACAATGTACCTTAGTCATAGTTTTCTGGGCCTAACTAAAACACATTTAAAGCGTTAATTCTTTGTATGTAATAATAAAACCAGAAAAGCATATTATATAACATTAAATCGAGTGTAAACATTGATTTGCGGTAAAATCAAGCAAAACTAAGTTTTCGGTTTTCAGTTACATTGAATATTTACACTTCGTTAAGCATTACATGATCATATATTTGAATTTATTTATCACTCACAAACTTGGATATTTGCTCTTTGATATTTTAGACGGATTAAAGCCTATGCTTGTTATCAAAGTGTGTAAGTTTTGAGAGAATATACCGGTTACTGTGTGGAGCGTATAATTATGGTTATACAGTGTAGTTGTACATTTTATACAGTGTGTCCCACCGGGAACTGCTGCAATCGATTTCTCAAAAAGTAAGCTCTAAAAAATTTTAAAAATTCGGTTACAATATGTACAGGGTGTCTCATTTTGATTGTCCCTTATGGGAAACTTGGAAACCATAAGAGATATTAAAAATCTGATACCCCATCCTCGAGCTCTTTTTGGAGAAAACATTTATGGTAAAAACAGATCATCGCTATCGCGAAGCGTTTCAGAGATACAGGGTGATTCTCGATTTTTCACTTTTGAAAGGCCCTGTAGCTTTGTTGTTATTACAGATACGAGAAAACTAATTGCACATTATAAAGACACTTTTTTCCGTAGAATCCAGTGGCGTAGCCAAAAATTTTTTGAGCTGTCATTTTTGACATATGACCCAAACATGTTTTTTTTATTAGGGACACCCTATAAATGATTAGGTAATTAAATTGCTTGTTTTTTTCTGATTAAAATAATATATCATAGTAGGTGGTTTAATAAATTTTTACGTCAAATATTGAAAAATTATGATTTTAAAGACGCATTGCGGCTTCTATCTGTTTTTTAAATTGTTTTATATTTTTCTTTAAAACAATACTGCCATCCTCAACTCAGGAGACATTTCCGTAGAAAAAAAAACAAAAATTAATTAATTATTTTTTTATTATTATTTTTATTTATTTTATTTTATTTTTTTTTCTACGGAAATGTCTCCTGAGCTAAGGGATGACAGATTCCTTTTAAAACAAAAATATAAAACAATTTAAAAACAGATAGAAGCCGCAATGCGTCTTTAAAATCATAATTTTTCCAATATTTGACGTAAAAAATTTATTAAACCACCTACTATGATATATTATTTTAATCAGAAAAAACAAGCAATTTAATTACCTAATCATTTATAGGGTGTCCCTAATAAAAAAAACATGTTTGGGTCATATGTCAAAAATGACAGCTCAAAAAATTTTTTGGCTACGCCACTGGATTCTACGGAAAAAAGTGTCTGTATAATGTGCAATTAGTTTTCTCGTATCTGTAATAACAACAAAGCTACAGGACCTTTTCAAAAAGTGAAAAATCGAGAATCACCCTGTATCTCTGAAACGCTTCGCGATAGCGATGATCTGTTTTTACCATAAATGTTTTCTCCAAAAAGAGCTCGAGGATGGGGTATCGGATTTTTAATATCTCTTATGGTTTCCAAGTTTCCCATAAGGGACAACCAAAATGGGACACCCTGTATACACGGATGAACTTAACTATACCAGTAAAAAAATTATTGTTAAAATTTAAAAAAGAAGTTATTATTTAAAAAAACAAGTTAGGATCGCAAGAGAGAAAGGTACCTACTAGACCTATTCTTTTTATCTGCTGTACGTTGTTTGTGAGGCAAAGCTGCCTCTAGCTGGTATATGCTTAGACATTAGGGGTGAATATAGAATCGACAACCTTGGGATAAATTAACTCTTTTATTGAACTGAAAGAGATACTACAATAAAAAGCACAGGGACGTGTAATTTAATTAATTGATGTAGTAGGGGTCATGGTTAGTTCTGGTTAGTCAATTTTTTTAATTCTGTTTATTAAAAAAGAAGATTTTACAAATCAAAACTAACCATGACGCCCCCCAAATGTTACAGTTTTGCATGACCATTGGTAAGGTTTTGAAATATCTGGTATTTTTTAGATTTAAATGGCCATATATCCAAAAATTAAAGATAGATATAATAAAAATTGTGGTATTTTTTAAAGCCCATTTTGGATGTTTTTAATGGTGACATCATGCGTAGGGTGTTCTATAAAAAAAAAGGTTGTTTTGTATAACAAATTAGTTAACTTTGAGTCGAAATCCACCTTAAACTCTTTGAAAATTAACATAAGCCCTAGTTTAAAAATGCGACACTATACTACAGAAAGATATTCGACGGTCGTCTATAAACCTAGCCAAAACAAAGTTTATAGTCTAAGAGCCAGTGGACGGCAGATAACACATATTTAAAGAAAATTTTCTCAGTGAATCTGTTAGACCTACCATACAAGAGGGTGGGGTTAGCTAAGCGCCGTCGCGTAGGCCTCAGCTACAATCAGCTGCGATAATGTCATTAGCTGAAAAATATGCAGTGACGTGCCATTTTTTTCTTAAAAAGTATTTACCTTAAACCCTCTACGGACGACACTGATAATATTTTTTCTTTCTTATATGCCGAAAAAATTCCCCAAATATTTTTTAAATTATTTAAATTTATATAAAAGTTATTCTTTAATAACTTCTTCAGCTAATGGCACTACTGCAACTGATTGTAGCTGAGGCCACCGCGACTGCGCTTAGCTAACTCACCCACCCTCATGGTTGGTACGTCCAACAGATTCACTGATAAAATTTTGAACTTTCTTAAAATATGTGTTTTCTGCCCTCCACTAGCACTTAGACTATTATGGTCTTTAGCCAGGAATCTTAAATAAATGCCTACATTAAGATCAACGGGAGAAATATACAAATGGTTACGCATTTTAAATATTTAGGATCTTCTTTTACTGAGCAGCTTGATCTAGACATGAATTTTAAAAATAGAATGAAGACAGCCAAAACTAAATTTTTGAAATTAAGATCTCGTTTACGCAATGACAATATTAATCTGAAACTACGACACAGACTGGTAAAGTGCTACATTTGGTCCGTCTTACAATATGGGGTAGAGACTTGGACTCTGAAGAGTGCAGCAATAAATACGCAAAAAGCTTTTGAAATGTGACTTTATGGGTTAATGTTGAGAATACCTTGGACAGCTATGCAAACAAAGCAAAAAGAGCAAATGCAACCCGTGAAATGCTAAAATAAATTAAATACAAAAAAAATCTCTTATCTAGGGAGTACTTTGCGAGGAGATAAATACCATGTACTCCTACTTATCCTGATGGGCAAAATACAATGTGAACCAAATTAAACTTGTCTGTTGCGCCCATTCTTTTCATTTTTAAGGGGCTAATAGGTAGATATGTTTTTCTAGCTTTTTCAGCTACTATTAGCCCTTTAAAAATAAGAAAAGCGCAACAGATAAAAAGTTATTATTAGTTAAAAAGTGTGTAATTTGGCCGACCCTGTAGAGGGACGTCGAGGAGTAGATAGAAGACAGGCTTCGTGGCTTAGCAAAATCCGTAAATGGACGGGTATACAATTTGCAGAACAGCTTTCTAGATTGGCCGCAAAAAAACTTGTCATAGTGATTGCTAACGTCAGGGAACCTGACATGGCACAGTAAGAAGAAGAAGCTATAGAAAACTGTCAAATTTTCACTTGTGTTATTTGGTACCTTTTTAATTTGTTGTTTTTCTTAAGAATAAATGATTAATTTAAAATCATTTCTTTAAATTATTCTAAAAAATGTGTATGGTTTAAAACTTCTAAGCTTTATCTAAATATAATAAATAATTATTTCGCGCAGTTTATTTTAGACCAGTAAATATTATTTTATTTTCTCATTATATATTTACAATAACAGGCATTAATTGGATAATATGTCAATTTAAATAATATTAATTATTAATAATAAATTATAAATAGGCGTTATGCAATAAAGGCACGTCAAAATACTAAATTATAATATTGTAATATTGTAATAACTATTCGCTTCCACCGAATGACCACAAAGTAATACACATGCAATCATATATCTACATGTAATCCTTTAGTTATGGTAATAATTTTATGGATGTCCTATTTAATAATATAAAAAAGGTGTCATATCGTGACTATATAATACAGTGACAGGCAAAATGTTCGCAACATATAATTTTTTCTTTATAAGAACAATTTTGATTTTTTTGTTTTGGTAATCGCCTCTGCATGTCCAATGTTCAGCGATATGGCGCGATATTTGAAAGAAAAGTTAAAATCACGAAAAATGGAGATGGGTCACAAAATATCAATAAAACTCTAGTAAAAACGTAAAAAGTGCCTATAATTTAATTTTAGTCACGAATACAAAGTTTAAAGCATGTATTTTAAAAAAGCAAATTTGCCATTTTTAAAATATGTTTTTAACAAACTTTAAATGTTTATTAAACTAAAATTTATTTATTTAAGTAAAAAAAAACATATTTTTTTGTTTTTTGACAAACTGAGGCAAACAATTTAAAAAATAGGTTTTCGTCAGTACACCCGGTGTTGCAATGGTTTATTCCTAAGAAACTCTTGTAATATTTTACCAAACCAAAAACTTATAAAATATTCAGAAATAGGCAAAATTTATTGATTCTAATCATGTTTTACTCATAACTAAATAAGAGTTTTCACATTTTGCGCATAAACTTAAAAATTACCCTTTAATTTATTGATTTATTAAATGTCATTGATAATTGTTATTTTTTTAGCTTCAGCAAATAAAATCAACAGTATACAATTGTTTTACATCTTACAAAAATATCAGTGAATTTGAACCAAAACTTATAAGCAAATTACCCTAACAAAAATAAAATTTCAAACTAGAAATTAAATATGCATAGAAAGATCCTAAACCTTTTTTATTATTTGTCTATACAGCCTACTAGTGTATCCATTTTAAATTCTAGTAATATAAATGACCTTAAAATAGGTCAATAAATTAACGGGTAATTTTAAGTTTATGCACAAAATCTGAAAACTTGTCTACAGTTACTAGTGAGTGGTATTTTAACTAAAACAAATAAAGCTTGGAAATAAAGCTAATTTGGCTAAATAGAATCGTACGAGTTAAATTTTGTCAAAACAAAATATTAAGAGAAAATATCGAAATCACTTTTTTAAAAATACATGCTTAAAACTTTGGATTTGGGGCAAAAATTAAATTATATTTACTTTTTACTCTTAGAGTTTTTAATATCTTGAAAACGATTGCTCTGGGCTATTTTTACAAAGTGGATTTATCTTTTTGTATACAAAGTATAGGGAAGTTTACTGGTATACTTAGTGGCACATACAGCGTAACACAGAAAAATAGTATATTTGAAAAGCTTATGTCAAAAAACCCCTAGAAACCGAGATTCTTTTTTAAACGTATATAAAGATTTTCATAATAAATGATTATTATTTTTTTATTTTGACACGCTGTTTCGTTTTTAATATCAACTTTTGGATATAGGTTTGTTTGGTAAAATCTAATTATTTTGGTTTACGGATTCTACGGTTTTTCTCTGTACCATTAATTAGCGAATACCCTGTACAAATTGTGTATTTTTATATTTCTTGTAAATAAAATTGGACAATTTTTGCACTCTTGCTACACTTATACTGACCTACAATTTGTCTGTTATAACATAACCATTATTTTTTGACAATTAAAATATCCGTATATATTTAGCCGATTTATATTTTTTTACTTGTAATAGCTCAAAAATAGGTTATTAATATTTTTAAAGACCTTTTTAACTAAAATTATTTTAAATTTTAGTACTGTAATACTATAATATTTTTAAATAAAGATTAACTAAGTAAATACAAGTAAATACAAAAATCTTTAATATTTTAGATACTTTTACTTTCATTTAAATATTTTATTTTTATATCTTTCTAAAACTTTACAATTAACTTTTTATCTTTTAACCATTGCGTCAATATCGGAGATCCATAAAATTATATTAAGTTCGGTTGGACCGATTCCAAACTTTAATCCTAATTTTTGATTTGATTCAGCTCAATAGGTTCTTTATATTATTAACTATAAAATGGTGAAAAAGTTTTAAAATTAAAAAGCAAAAAGTTTTTTTTCTTAAAGGATGCTATTATTAAAAATATTTGATTTGCTTTAATTTGGTTAACAAATAAATATATTTAACCTATATTTTATTAAAAATCCAGGTTATCCCCTTTCACCAACACAACTTCAAATAGTTTAAATGGGAAAGGAGGTTGAGCTGTATAATACCTTGTCTTAAAGGGTATTAAATTATTTCGTTTTTATCTTTTTGACATCCCATGAAGGCCTATGCCTAAATACCAGAGTACCGTGGGTGTCGGGTTATTAGATGTTTAACCCATCGTTCCCCCTGTTCCGTCAACGTTGTCCATGCACTGAAACATGCAATTATGCATTTCACAGCACCTTTTAGACAAGGCGGTAGTGCCCCCAAGGTCGTTATTTTTAAATAACTACTACCTAAATATGTCTCCCCCGCTGGAAATCGAACCGGCAACTTCTGGCATTGAAGATCAAAGCTCTGTCCACTGCGCCACGAAAAGACAAATTTCTTGAACAGACTTTGGTTTATTAAAATCGGTTTAGTGGTTTCCAAGAAAACGTACCCTCAAATACTTGGTGCTTTAGCCCCGGTAATTTTATTTTTAAAATATTAAAATAAAATTTGATAAATAGATATACTACTTGAATGCGCAATATATTATAAATTCATTTGTTTCTTGTTACTTCCGGTTTAACCGGAAACGAACTAAACTTTATTATATAAAATGGGACACTCGGTATTTTTCTATTTAATTATAAAACATCATTAATAATAACATTCCAAACTTGGTACTTTTTGACATCTAACCTTTAAATATTTTAAATTTTAGTTATTTTTAATTTTAAAACTAAATTGCCATAAATGTGATAAAACGTTTAATTTTGGACCAAGTAGTCACGAAAGAATAAAGAGTTACTTTCATATGTTCATTATTTTTTGTGTCAAAATTTACAGTTTTATTGCAATAATGGAACGCTAAATCAAAAATATTTATGGGTTAAAAGTCAAAAAATAGCCAAAAACGTGTCATTGTACTCGAAATAACATTGTCCATTTAAATAAATAAAAATATACCGGGTGTCCTACCTTAAATACGAAAGTTAGGTTTATTTCCGGCTAAACCAAAAGTAACAGAAAACAACTGAATACATACAGAATCAGCTAAATAACATATCACATAGGCAATGTAAAGAAAAGAGACAATCTAACGTGAATACTTGCATGTAAACACATCTGATTGTATTAGTCACATACATCCTTTTTTGTTGCTTTATTCGACGATATCCCAATATCTACCTGCTTAACCAGTATAATATTACACCTTTATGTTATTTACCCACGTATCAAATTTTATTTTAATATTTTAAAAGATAAAAAGTTACAGGAGCTAAAAACACCAGATATTTAGAGTAAATTTTCTCAGAAACTACTTAACCAATTTTTTAAAACTCAAGTTCCTTATAGAGGGAATTTAAAACCCTTAAGAAAAATGTATCATTTGACCTCGTTTCCCATTTAAACATTTTGACATTTCTATTGGTGTGGGGAGAGGATAACACTGGACAAGTAAATTTTGTCGCAAAAATGTTTCTTCTTAAAAATTAAAATTGACGTGTTAAAGGAATTTTCTATACTGGTTAAGCAGGTAGGTTTTGGGATATCGTCGAATAAAGCAACAAAAAAGGATGTATGTGACTAATCCAATCAGATGTGTTTACATGCAAGTATTCACGTTAGATTGTCTCTTTTCTTTACATTGCCTATGTGATATGTTATTTAGCTGATTCTGTATATCTACAAGTAACGGAATTATAGAGGATGGCTCGTTTTAATAAGAATGCCTGTATATCTTTCTATAATAAAAATCCTAAGAAGTAACCGCAACTATGTATGGGTTTTAAAAAACAACCTATGTCTAAAAAGGCCTTAAAGTTTACTACAAAAGACAAAGAATACAAAAAAAATATGAGCTTAAAAGATATATATATATATATATATATATATATATATATATATATATATATATATATATATATATATATTTGAAGATAATTTACTTGTAGTAACTTACACATAAAATAAACATTAAAAGACTAAAACTTAATAAAAAAAAAATAACATTGTTACTTGATATAAAAACAAAACTTTAGATTATTATTAACTATGTAAAAAGTAAGTCCTGGTGACTTAGTTGTTATGTTAAAATTAGTACTAGTAAAGTTTTTGTAATGTTTTCTTATAAAGAAAATGTATATATTTTTGTCTTTTTTTTTTTAATTTTGGGACAGCCGGGTTATTGGATGTTTAACCCATCTTACCCTGTTTCGTCAACGTTATTCAAGCACTGAAACATGCAGTTTTTGCACTTCACAGAACCTTTTAGAAAAGGCGGTAGTGCCACTACGGACGCGATTACTATATTAATTCAATGGACGCGATTACTATTATTACGTAATTCAAAAAAATTGAATTATTCGAAATTTCTTGAATTATTTGAATTTTTTCGAATTATTCGAAAACTTTTAAGTAATTCAAATTTACGAATTATTCGATTTAAGTTTTGAATCAAATAATTTTATTCGATTCGATACGAATAATTTGTAAGTTCGAATTATTCGCACACCCTTAACCACGGCTTATTATCCCTTATTTCGAGGTTGACCCTTTATTTTTGCTTAAATAATTGAGCTAAAGTTCGAGTTATTATTTTAGCAGTCTTTTGAAAGCTTTAAAATTAATAATATTGCCAATGACATTTTTAAAGAAAATATTTTTAAGTTTATCCGTACAGCTTATAATTTTAAATGAATGTTGGTGAAGCAGTAATATGACTAAAATTTTAAATTTCTTTTGGAAAAGCTTGTTTGAGTTTCTTAGAAACTGCTTATATAGAATATTTTAAAGATTTCTTATACCTATGCATTCATGGTTAAAGTATAAAATTGTAAAATATTTTTTATTAAAACTTGTTCGCAATGCTACGATATTTATTGTATTATTAATTTGTAAACTGCAAAATAAAATATATTCTATAACCAAGATTTTATATTATTAACTTAAAAGTGTTAGTGTGTTTTTTAAAAAGGTTTTGTTTTGGTTAGTTCTGGTAAGTAAATATTTTTATATATATATATATATATTAGCTATGATTCCCGGCTTCGCTCGGATATGAGACCCAAATAACCGTTGTTCTGAATGAAGTTCAAATAGTCGACAACAAATGGCGCCACTACACTTACTTTCTAGATGATTCCAAAAATTTTCAGAACTTTGTGTCTCCGCCAATTTGTCAAGAATGAGTGATAACAGATATATATTATTTTACATTTTTGCCACCCACAACCACCCACTTCCACCCACCCCGACCAAACTCCCTTACTCACAATGGGAGACCAAGGGGTATTTGTAACCCCGACGGGAAGTCGATCGGAGTTGCGGATGATAGCGAAAATCGTGGACACACGAACGTACATTAGCATTTTATATAATACTAGCTATGATTCCCGGCTTCGCTCGGGAGTTTATATGAGACCCAAAATGACCGTTGTTCTGAATGAAGTTCAAATACTCGACAACAGATGGCGCCACTACACTTACTTTCTAGATGATTCCAAAAATTTTCAGAACTTTGTGTCTCCGCCAATTTGTCAAGAATGAGTGATAATATTTTACATTTTTGCCACCCACAACCACCCACTTCCACCCACCCCGACCAGACTCCGTTACTCACAATGGGAGACCAAGGGGTATTTGTAACCCCGACGGGAAGTCGATCGGAGTTGCGGATGATAGCGAAAATCGTGGACACACGAACGTACATTAGCATTTTATATAATAGATTAGATTAGATTAGATTAGATATTAGATTAGATTTTAGATTTTAAAGATATATATATATATATATATATATATATATATATATATATATATATATATATATATATATATATATATATATATATATATATATATATATAATATAAAAGTGAATGGTTCTTGAGCCTTGATATAAATACATTAATAAAAGGTAAAGTTCTTTGGGCATATGGCTCATCAATGACTGTAAAAATAAATAAAAAATAACCTATAAGAATTCGGCTACTATGGTTGGTTGTTTAAAAATTACGGAGTCTCCAAAAGAAAATGGAATACCCCGGGCCCGACCAAGACGGTGACACGTGTTTCGTCTTCGTTAAGACTTGTCAAACCGCTTCAGGTCGCTAGACGCCTTGATGAAATCGCGACTGACTGTAAATATTCTTTCTGTCGTTCAGAACTAATAAATACAGACAGTGGCGCCATCCCACCAAGAAATTCAAAAACAACCAGCCATAGCATCGAGAGGTTAAAGGTGGTAGGTAAAAAGTGCGCCATCTAGTTGTATATGGCGAAAGTTAAAAGTGCACCATACTGTTATGCCAAACAAACCATATGGAACTGGCCGCCCATCAGTCTGCGGGTTTGCAGAATTCGGATGAGTAGTTTTGCCAAAACCAGGTAGGTGGCGTACAGCAGTGACTGAAAAATATGATAAAAATCATATTGAAAGCAGTATTTTTCACCCAAACTGCGATATAATATAAAAGTGAATGGTTCTTGAGCCTTGATATAAATACATTAATAAAAGGTAAAGTTCTTTGGGCATATGGCTCATCAATGACTGTAAAAATAAATAAAAAATAACCTATAAGAATTCGGCTACTATGGTTGGTTGTTTAAAAATTACGGAGTCTCCAAAAGAAAATGGAATACCCCGGGCCCGACCAAGACGGTGACACGTGTTTCGTCTTCGTTAAGACTTGTCAAACCGCTTCAGGTCGCTAGACGCCTTGATGAAATCGCGACTGACTGTAAATATTCTTTCTGTCGTTCAGAACTAATAAATACAGACAGTGGCGCCATCCCACCAAGAAATTCAAAAACAACCAGCCATAGCATCGAGAGGTTAAAGGTGGTAGGTAAAAAGTGCGCCATCTAGTTGTATATGGCGAAAGTTAAAAGTGCACCATACTGTTATGCCAAACAAACCATATGGAACTGGCCGCCCATCAGTCTGCGGGTTTGCAGAATTCGGATGAGTAGTTTTGCCAAAACCAGGTAGGTGGCGTACAGCAGTGACTGAAAAATATGATAAAAATCATATTGAAAGCAGTATTTTTCACCCAAACTGCGATATAATATAAAAGTGAATGGTTCTTGAGCCTTGATATAAATACATTAATAAAAGGTAAAGTTCTTTGGGCATATGGCTCATCAATGACTGTAAAAATAAATAAAAAAATAACCTATAAGAATTCGGCTACTATGGTTGGTTGTTTAAAAATTACGGAGTCTCCAAAAGAAAATGGAATACCCCGGGCCCGACCAAGACGGTGACACGTGTTTCGTCTTCGTTAAGACTTGTCAAACCGCTTCAGGTCGCTAGACGCCTTGATGAAATCGCGACTGACTGTAAATATTCTTTCTGTCGTTCAGAACTAATAAATACAGACAGTGGCGCCCTCTAGTTGTATATGGCGAAAGTTAAAAGTGCGGGTTTGCAGAATTCGTGGGATGGCGCCACTGTCTGTATTTATTAGTTCTGAACGACAGAAAGAATATTTACAGTCAGTCGCGATTGCCCAAAGAACTTTATCTTTATTAATATATAACAAAATTTTAAATTAGAAAGATATTTAAAATCAACAGTAATGCCTAAATACGGAGTCATGGACTCCTATTTAAACACAATTTTTTGAAAAATTTTAAATAAACCCTGTATGATACAGATTTTTATTATTCTTATTCACTATTTCTTTAAAGCAATTCCAACCAACTGACTTTTAAACACATTTAATTAAATCGAAGCGAATTTGTAGAATTGAACTGCATTAATATTTTTTTAGCTAACCGCTAATTTCAAGTTTAATGCAAGGATATTTATTAGGGCCCTAAAATTAAAGAAATATGCTTTTTATTAAGGCAAATATACTATAAATAATAAAATGCAAATAAAAATTCTTTATTTACCCTGTGAAATTGTTGTTTCAGTTTGTAAAACAGATAATATAATATTAAAAAATAAATAAATAAAAACTTAAATAGGAGGTCATGACTTGGTATTTAGGCGTAACTTCATAATTTTAAATAACTTTTATATTTAACATTTCCAGTATTTTAAGAAATAAAGGTAATTTACTCTTAAGCTCTTTTTATTTATTTTTTTGACCTACCCTGTATACCATAGAACTTATAATAAAACTAACCACTGCTAATATAGTTTCGGACTATGCACCAACTATTATAAAGATTAAAATTTTTTGACAAATTACAAATAAAAAGGTTTCCATTTGTTGCATACTTAATTGACCACACACTGTATACAGTGTGTCCAAGATAAGGATCCTAAGCATGGATATCTCAGTACCTATTGGAGATACAGCTTAGGTTAAAATAGGAAAAGTTATGTTTTTTAAAGCCTATTTACATGCCGTTTAAAAACTTGAAAAATTTTCATTGTCTGCTGAGATATTTGGCAAAAACGAAAATTTGACTATATCGATTTTATTTTTTTCTGATTTTATTTGAAGAGATATAAAAAAACTAATAACACTTTTTTATTGGCACTTTTTAGCTACTACATGATGGTATTTTTAGATTTTATACCCGACGTTTCGTTTTCAAGAAACCATCATGTAAGTAACATTTTAATATTGCCACTTGACAAACAAAAAAGTAGTATGAATTGTTTTTATTTGTTTTAAAAAATTGGGCAACAAAAAAATATATAATTGCTATGAAATTATAAACACGCACAGCGTTTTACTTCAATGTTTAAAATACGCCTAAAACGTGTCTTTTTAAAACTTTATTCACGTTCACCAACGCACTACTTACTGAAAACTAGATATTATTTTTAAAACTTATTTTTTAATATTTTTGGAAAGTAAGTTTACAATATTTACTGCCTGTAGGATCAATTAAGTACAAAAAGAAAATTGCGAAACCGACTGCCATAATAAACAATTAACTCTCTTCATTTTAGCGTTTTTAACTTTTAAATTTTTGGCGGTTTGTTTAAAAGAAAATAAATTTAAAAAATTTAACATGACTTGGTATACCGATTGTTGTTTGTCATATGGAGGGTAGGCGACAGAAGTACCATCTGAATGTAGTAAAAACTATCCATCGAAAGGAAACAAATTAGGGTGGCGCTACAGTAAGAAGTAAACAGATTTTAAAAATAGCGCCATTAGGAGTTTTGAAAGTTATATTTACTAAACTAAATTTGACTACGTACATAGTTGATCGTTGATCTTTAAATACTGCATATTTCTTAACTACACAAGTCACGAAAACTATTAGTTTTTTAAATCCAGCATAATTCATGTCATCTCCATTATCTACACCAGCGCCATTTTGGTGAATTTTTAATTTATAATTTTCTGTTTACAGGTGGACATTTTTTGAACTTGTTTGCCATCGGGATTTATTCTTGTTTCTTCTACCATATACTCTGAAGGGTAATAATTTATTTGTTTTTGTGACTTTTGTAGTTAAAAAATATAATTTAGTAAATATAACCTACAAAACTTCTAAAATAACTCAAAACTGATTTGATTTTGTATTTGAGTTTATGGTGCTGTTTTTAAAATCTTTTTACTTGCTACTGTGGCACCACTTTAATTTGTTTCCATACGATCGACACTTTTGAATACATTTAGCACATTCAGATGGTTCTCCGACCTTCTACCCTCCATAGTTTTTCATCAACTTAAGGCAGGTCTAACACCAAAGCTTGGTTTACAATGCCACAAATTTTTTCTGAGCAAATAGTATGCTAGCAAAGTTTAGCCAACATTTTTGTTGCGGCAAAAAGATCGCCACATAACAATAAAAAAACTTTTTTTCTAGAAGAAATTATGTATTTCCTTCGGGTTAAAATAATACTTTTTTCGTTGGTTAGTTCTGGTTCTATTGTTTCAAACTGCATGCGTGGTAATTTTACAAAATTAAAATGTTATAGGTACAGTACAATAGATTTAATTTTAAGAGCAACTAATAACTCTTTTTATTCATTAACTAAATATTTTCCTAAATACATTTGGCAAATATTGAAAAAGCATAAAGTTGCATTAATTTGTTTTGATCCATTTTCAAACTTCTAATCTCGATTTCTAATTCGCTTAAACTCAGTGAATTTTCTGAACAGTATCCACTTTTAAATTGAAATTTCCTTTAGTGAATAGAATTTCATTTTCCGCTATTGAAGTTAAAAGTTCTTTAATTTTACTATGTTTTATAATCCAGCATAGTATTAAATAAAAATCAAATTTTATTAAAGAAAAGGGCATTAAGTAAATCTACAGGTTTTATTATTCTATTAAGAAAGAGGTTAGGTTTAAACATAAAGGGTGATTTTTAATCTATTCGCATAAACTTAAAAATAACATAAATAATGGTAGTCCACGCCAAAAAATAAAATTAAAAACTTCCAAAGAACCAAAAAAATTAAAACAATTAACTAGAGAACTAACAATCGACGTTTCGGTGACAAGTCTGCTACCGTTGCCAAGATAGAATTGAATTTAAAAAAATTAAAATAGACTATTATTAAGGTTTAAAAATTTTAACTTTTTTTATGAGATTTTAAAAAGCTTTAACAGTAAATATCAAATATGTTTTTTATCTATTTGACCATCCACAAAGGCTTTATGCCTAAGTACCAGAGTACCGTGAGTGTCGGGTTATTAGATGTTTAACCCCTTTTTCTAGCTGTTCCGTCAACATTGTCCAAGCACTGAAACATGCAGTTGCATTTCACAGCACTTTTTAGACAACGCGGTAGTGCCACCACGGACGTTATTTTCCTAAATTACTACTACCTGGGTCAGGCAGAATACCACACAGTGGTTTTTCAAACCATCTGTGAGGTGACGAGGGAATAAAAATGCCAATGTACGGTTCCGAGATTCGAGCCCGGATTGATATTAAATGCGTGTGGACAGATTCTTGATTTATGTAATTATGTGTTTTTAATGTATGATCTGTGTTCTTTTATGCATTTAGCTAATGGTCTACAAGTTTCACCTATATTAAACCTATTGCATTTACAAGGTATTTTATAAATAACATTTTTTGTATTTTTATTTAAGTGGTATGGTTTTGTTTTTGTTGTTAAAGATCTAATAGTGTTTTGTGTTTCAAAGATTGTGCAAATATTAAATTTATTTCCTATTCGTTGATTTTTATTTGATAGTTCGGAAATCTATAGTAAAAAAAATTGTAATAGGTCTATTTTGATTTTGTCTTATTTTTTGAATTTTAAATTAAAGCAAACAATTATTTATAAAATCAAAAGAATATTTATTTTAAATTAAAATAGCTATCAATCCAAATAACTACTATCAATTAAATAAATCCGCCGAACCAATACAAAACATATCCTTAATATGGGAAATAACTTTCAAGGACAAACGTACTAATTAAAAAAAAGATAGTAAAATATGTTTAGTTGAGGAAAAAACAAAATATTTTAAATAAAAAGGCACTGGGAATTTTAAGGACATACAGTGTCCGTAAGATATATGGACGCTTATGGATTTTTTTACAAATTTTTCAAGAAAAAAAATTTACATAAAAGTTTCTGTTTCTTTTCAAACTTAACATACAGTTGCCAAAATTGAAATACCTTCATTTGTATACCAGGGAGATACAAATATATGAAAATGGTTTAGAAGTAATGTACTTATTTCTTATTTCTCAGAATACATTCAAATAATATTTTGAAAAAGTATCTCAAATTAAAGCTAGGTGTCAAATATGAAGTCACAGCCACCTATCTCAAAAACCATTTTTTTATAATCTTTGGGTTTATTTTTGCGCCACCCTGTATTTAAATGAAAACGATGCACTTTATTGTCCACTTTCTATCGGATATAATAGGTATGTAATGTGAAACTTTAGTTTTAATTAACAACAAACCCAAAAATAACTTAATAATATTAGGCTCTAGAAATATCTAATATTTTTGCATACAGTTAGAAAAAAAACGTAGTTAAATTTAAAAAAATGTAATAACAAATATCCTAAACTAAAGATATGTTCTGTAGTTCGGCGGATTCATTTAGTGGATGGTAATTGTTTGGGTACACGCCTAAAATTAAATTAAAAGTACCAAAAAACCAAAAAATTTAAACAAGTAAAAAGACTAACCAGAACCAAAATATGACGTTTCGGTGGCATGTCTGCCACCGTTGTCAAGATAAATTAAATAAAAATAATAAAAATAAAAATTAACTATTATTAAGGTTTAAATTTTTTTTTAATGATATTCTGAGAACTCTTTGACATTAAATATCCCATCCCGGCAGCGCAACGCCCCTACCCAGATGACCCGAGGTCGAAACCCAGCCAGGAAGACACTTTTAGGTATAAGTGTATTAAATAAATAACGTCCGTAGTGCCACTGCTGCGCTATCTAAAAGGTCCTGTACATTGCAAAAACTGCGTGTTTCAGCGCTTGGACAACGTTGACAAAAACCAAACAGGAGAAAAAAGGATAAAACATCAAATGACCTGACACCCACGGTACTTTAGTATTTAAGCGTAGGACTTTATGGGCTGTCTCAAGGATAAAAACACATATATAAAAAGTCTAATAATAGAGTACTAGAAGAAAACCAAGCATCATCATAACTTAAATATTAATAATTGGTTAAGTTTTTACAAAGAACAAACAATTTTTCTAATTATTATAAAACAGTTAGGGTTTTTTTCTAGTTGTTAGTTATTACTTGTGCTCAAAATTTATTTTTCTTTTTTGGCCAAAATATTTGATTAAATGTCTAATTAAGTAGCTACTTTATTATACAAGAGGAAAACGCTCTTGAACTCTAGATCTTAGCTCAAGGTTCTGTTGTCTCCTGACGCATAGCGAAGGAAGACAAAACCACTTTATGATGAGAAAGACGACGACTTGATGTTTAAAAAACATTTAGTTGTAATACATATATTTATAGTAAAGTCGGAAAATTATTATTGTAAAGTTTTAAAATAGTAAGCTGTTGTATGCATAACAATATTTAGACCTGCATTGGTATGGAAATCTTTAAGGTAATTATTAAGTATCTGACAATGTAATTTGTAATTTATTGGATTTAAAGTAAAAATTTAAAACCCAGTGTGGTCCTTTGTTAGTTAATAATTTATAATGACTTATAAAAAAGCCACATTGTACTTTTAATATAAAGATAATGTAAGTTTTGCATAATTAAATATTCAAAAATTAGATATCTACCCTTACTTATGTGTATATATGTATGTATTTGCGAAAAAAGTACTCTCTTTTTTCTAAAAGAAAAAGTAATTTATTTTAAAAATCACAATTTAGTACCTGCCAACACAAATTTTATGTTAAATTTTTTCCTGTCACTTAACAAATATTTTATTGAGGTTTTTTTCATTGTTAGTCTTCAGCAATAATTTCACAAGTTTATGCGTAACCCTGTATAAAATATATGCTAAGTATTTTTTAACAAAAGGTCAAATAACTAAATTTACAGATTGTTACTGTATTTACCTGTTCTTAATATTTATTAAAAAATTGCTGTACTTACATAATTCAGGATTATGCAAATTTTCTATCCCATAAGCATAGTTGCAACTAACCTGAAAAAAAATGCTCTTATAGACTAACTACAGTACAAAACATCAAAAAGTAATTTCATAAATATGTAACTGTATAAAAAAATGTCAGAACATATATTCAAAAGTGCTTTTTTCCTGAGATAGGAAGCGACTAGAATCAAAGTAAATAACCAATTATTTTTATCAGAAAGTAATCATTTGGCTTATTTACGTTAAGTTGTTTTTTTGGCTTTTATTTTATGTTTTGAATAGATAATTAACTAAAAAGTTATATTTTTAGTTAACTAAACCAAAAAAAACTACAGAAAAAGGCAGTGGTTTATTTTTTTTCTCAATAATGTTAGCTGTGGTATTCACTAAAATGCCACATGTCCCAAATATTTTAATCTACACACTGTCCACTAAGAAAGGCTTACAAGAGGGCAAATAAAAAAATATATTCTTGCACTAAAAAAATAATAAATTCTTTATTTTAATTTCTCTTTATATGTCAATTTTTATATATTTGGCTTAACCATTTATTTTCTAAATAAATTTGTTCTGTTGAATTGAATCAACATAAATTTTTTGTTGATTCGACAAATAAAATGTTGTTACAAAACTTAGTCTTAACTTAAAATAAGTGTTCTTAAATGTAGTTATTTAAATAATACAAAAGTATTAAATATTTTGTTTTATTGTTTACTTTAACATAAAAAGCATTATTAAAGATTTATTGTATTTAATAAAATACACTGCGTTCATTTTATTTACCAACCAACAATATGGTAATTTAAAATCCCGTTAAGCTATTTTAAAAAATTATTTGTTTTCTTTAACCGCCAAAAGTGTAAAAGTTTTTATTAACATTTTTACTGTAATAACTCTTGATGTTTTTACTTCAAAGATTTGATTATAATTTAAATCAAACTAATTAAAAGTTGATACTTTTGGTGGCTAATTTATATCACCAAAAGTCATTGCTTGTATTTAAATGCCAAAAATGATTAAATTTGTAAATTGCAACAAAAAAAAATTTTATAAAAGGAACATTTTGTTTTTATATACAAAGTAACCAAAAATTTTTTTTTAATAAACTACATTTCTTTTTAATTTTCATGCAAAACGTCATATAGATAAATTAATTACATAACCAACTGCTAACTCACATGCTAACTAAAACTTATTTCTTGTTTTTTTTCAATCTTAAATGCCTATTACTTAATATTATTTTTTATGTTATTCTATGTTTTGTTTTCCAATCTCCAAACCAGGGATTTTGACTAAAAAGATTTTTTTCTTATTTTATACTGAATCTCCTTGCGAAAAAAAATGTTTTGACAAGGTAAGACCGCACATTATTTATTATAAATAGTAATTAACCAAATGATTTTTAAACAGGCTTATAAACAAAAATAGATATGCAAAAATGTATATAAAACAAATATACAAATAATTTTTAAATAATAGAATTTATTATTACCATGCCATGTTAAATGAAGAGGTAGTAATATGAAACCCCAGTTTGTTTTATTCCAAAAAAAAAAGTAGATATGGTAGTGTTATGTTTTTTAAAGATAAATTTTATATGTGTTGGAAAATCGCGTGCTCTATTTAAATAAACTTATATGATAAATGGTTTAGTGCTTTGTCCATTTTTAAGAAAAAGTCAAAAATGGCGGTTTGAAAAATTATGGTGGTAATATGAAACCCAGAAAAAAATCAACACATATTTAGAAAAAAATATTATTAGTTAAAACAAAAATATTCACATCTTGAACATTCCTGACAAGCCCACAGTAGATATTTTTTACACTGATTCCACACTTCTGCCGGTGGTTATTCAGAGTACTTTAGGTTGCAAAATATACAAGAGGCACCATCATCCTGACTTTGTTTTAGAATTGCATCAATTCCAAATAAAAAACCGGACGAAATACTGTTTGGTTCATTATTGTTAGTTAGATGACTTTGATCAAGATCTTTATTTTTGAATGAAACTTGCTTTAAATTACCATCTTCTTAGGAGTTTTATATTAGCAAAACACAAGTCAACGAAAAAAAAAAATAAATGGTGCAAAAAAATTTCTCGTTTTTTATGGAAAATTTTCTTTTATTTGGTAATTAAACCACTCTTTATTAAGTTTTACACAAAATAAATTTAAAAACTCGTCACTAATTCACTTTAATTTGTACTATACAAGGCAGCAATAAATGTTTGGAAAATACCAAATAAACGTAATTTACAGTTTTAATACTCCAGTGTAGAATATTAACGCAACACTTTTTTATTCATTTACACTTTAAATGAAGATTGTAACTGAGATACTAAATAAGAGATTTCGGTAACAGTTTAGGAATAATCTAGGGGTTCCATATTACCACCTTTTTCTCTTATATTAAGGTAATCATATAAGATATAAATTTAAAATATATACCTTTAAATAACATTTCCTCTTTCTTAAATGAGGGATTTAAAAATTAATCTAAAAGTAGTTCCAATATATTTAACTTAATAAATTATCAAGAGAATCCCAATTTTAATTGCGTTGCAAATTTTTAAATTAGATTTTTAATTAGTTTGCATTTATATGAGTGTATTTGACATACGCTCTAGGATCAAAATTAAAAAATAATAATTGGCAGTTTAGATTTCCAACCTATTCTTTTAGTTTCTTTATTTTATTATTATTATAATATTTTTTTTTTTTGGCAACCAAACTTGTAAGTAAAACTTTTTTTTTTGTTAAATTTTAAAACTAAATGTAAAATCACAAAGTTATTATTTTTGATTAACTATTTGAACATTTATACTGGGTTTGTAAAAAGAACTGCAACGCCTAAACTGCTTTTAGAAAATGTTTTATATGGTATTGGGCATAAAAAAATAAAAGTGTGTGTCAGCACAATTGCTAAATTTTCCACCTATTCTTTTTCTTTTAATGTCTGTCATTTCTGGTGAAAAATACAAAACCGCTTAAATATCTTTAAAACCGCTTAAGATGCGTTTACAATATTTGGTATTTAAAGGTTTTTGCAAAGTTGAATTAAACTGTAATGTTGACATTTTTGTCAGGTTTTTAAGTTTGGCTTTACGGATATTTTTTTCTATTTTAAATGAAAAACCCTACTTATTTTATTTGCAATTAAATGCTCCCTCAACTTTGAACTTTAATTTTTAAAATCCAATTCCAATCAGCAGCCGAGATATGACATTTTTATTAAAATATGGAATGATTGCTGATATAACTGTTTATTGGGATAGTCCAAAGAACCCCCAAGTACCTGTTTTGAAAACACAGTTTGTTTTTGGTTTTAAAGATATTTAGGCACTTACCTACGCTGCTGTAACTTAAGTAGGGGATATTAAAGCAAGTAATTGGGGCAGATATTTAAAAATTAAAAACTTACTTAATTTATTCCACCTAAATTATTTTAATAAACAAAAATGGCGTATTTTATAAAAAAAAATTAATAAAACTGTAACACAAAACTACAAAATCCGACAATAGTTTTAATAAAACGATTTAATTTCACATGCCCAAAATATCTTAGACAGCGTTACTTTTTACGAACCTAGTATGTAGTTCTTGATAAATACGATTATGTCTCTTAAGAAATTTCTATATGACAAACTATATCTTGTTAAGAATAAGGCAGTCATAAAAAAAAATAAGTAAATAAAAATTAATACAGAGTTGTATTCTAATTGCGATTAAGCAAATTAAAAATTTAATACAATTTAGCATTATTATACAGATTGTCCACGGATGGGGTTAACAAGAGAAGAAATGGACCAATAATTTTATTTTTAGGAAAAAAGTCATTCTTCAAAACAATGTTTGCTTGTTAAAAAATAGAATTTAAGAAGAGAGAATGTTGATTTTGTATACAGGGTTCGCAAAAACCTAAAAATATGAATTTTCTTCAAGTGTTAACCCCCTTTATTTTTTATTTTTAGGCAAAATATCATGAGAAAAAATTATTTAGGATATTTTTAAAATCGATAACCACTGTAAAACAAGATTTTATTGAACCGAAAACGCCTTGATCACATTTGTTTACAGCTGAAAAATTGTGTTGTGTAGGAATTTGGACAAAGGAGGTGTTTAAAAAGCAAAATATGAAAGTTTTTAAGTTATTTTATTATAAAAATTTAAAATAATAAGTTTTTGATAACTCCAAAATTAGTGTCATGAATTTTTTGATATCCCTGTAAAATTAATAAAGTTATTTAAAATGCTATTCTAAGTAAATTTTCTAAATGATATTTTGCTTAAAAAGAAAACTTAAAATAGAGTACCTTGAAGAAAAATCATGTTTTTTATGTTTTTGCAAACCGTGTATCCAAAATCAACATTTTCTCTTCGAAAATCCTATTTTGTTAAAAGCAAAATTTTTTTATGAAGAATGACTTTCTATCGAAAAATAAAATTATTTGTCCATTTGTCCTCTTGTTAACTCAGTCCGTAAACAGTTTGTATATGGTATTAAAGGCTAATTCTCCTTACCTTTAATTAACTTAAGAAGTCCATTTAGGTTCGAACGAAACCTATAGTAGGTACCATTCTACAAATATTCCACTTGTAAAACTTTTTTATATTTACTAAACAATTGAATTGACTGTTTAAATTATTTGTTTTAAATATATTTTAAAATAAACATATAACGCCTAAGCAATGACATGTATTCAAATATAGTTTTCTTCATTTCTTTTTTAAATTTATTATATCTATTATAACTATTTTATGCAAACTAAAAATATAAAGTTTTTATTTGTCGAGCCTTATAAAAAGTTTTATTAAATAATAAATGTAAACTGCTGATAAATTATGGGTTCCCATTATTTATCTTATTATTTAAAAACCCAAATGACGTCTGTTTTTTAATGTTATCTAAATTTATAATTAAAAGTTTTAATAATTACAATGGTATGATATCTTTTTAAAATTTAACGGCAATAAACATAATTTACGACAGTTATTTTAGTTTGATCCAATCTTTATACAGGGTTAATTTGAAAAGTAAGTTTTTTTTTAATTATTTAATACAAGGTTCTGCTTTTTAAAAATGACGGAACTTTTAATTCTAAACAAGTTTTTTTTACATAATATTTTGCTCTTAGTTTAAAAATTAATGGATTTAATAATATTATTTATTTATACCTTAGATATGCTATGATTAATTTAAATTTTAATTAGTATTTCATGAGTTTTAGTGTATCCATGGATTTTTATTAAAAAAATATTTTTCGAAAAATTAAAAATATAAAAATATATAATTTACGATTTATGGCGGTCACTTTATTTTTCAATATGCTGCATGATATTTTTAATTATTTTATTTAACGATTTAATTAAAAAACATATTTTAAAATATACGAGTGTGTCTATGTTAGTTAGCGTCATTAACCTTTGTTGTTATTAATTTGAAGAAAAAATGTTGTTCTTTGTATGGATTTTAACCGTTGGATATTTAATTATATTAGTCATCTGCAAGGATTTACAAAATGTTATTTTGCTTATTTTAAAAGTATTGTAAAGTTTCATTTCTGTTTAAACAGTTTTAGCTTAATAGTTTTTTTTTATTTTTATGACGGTAGTAAAAGCACAAAACCCAGCAAGTAAAGTTTTAGTGGTGTTAAAACCAAATCTTAAAATTACTTTATTTCTATGCTAAAACAGTTTATAATTTTTTAAAACATTCATTTCATCCACACTTTTAACAACGTGCTATGTTCTTTCAATATAGTGCATACAGTGCATTTCTTTAATGTCTTTTTCTTTTGTCTTTATGATGGATTAATTTTGTTTTTAAACATAAAATTTATACGTCAATACTATATTTAAGAGTAAAATTGACAAACGAACAGTTTAAGATAGTTGCTGGGCGTTATCCTAGGAAGAACATTAAATAGGGGTGTCTTCTGGAACATCATTTTAAAGCTCTTGACGGGAACATTAAAATTTAAGAATATAAACTTAACGACCTTCACCTACTAGGAAATATAGGCACTTCAAAAATTTCCTAAATACCTCATTTGGATGGCCATATTTCCGAAACTAGTTTAAAAATTAGATATACATAATTTTTAAGTTATTTCTTTAAGGATCTTCTTCATGGTGACACTGGTAATAATATATAGAAAAAGACAAAAAGATTGTTGATTTTAATAAAACACCCTGTATAATGTATTACCATTAAAAATATTTTTAAATTACTTTTAAGAAAATACCACATAAGGTAAATCTAACCTTACTACTAACCCAAAATATGATAAATGAGGTTATCGGATAATTTTTTAAGTACCGACCTTTTGTAGTAGGTTAAGGTATTGATTTTTTATTCTAGGATTACACAGAACTTATCAAAAGCTTCAAATGAGGTGCCACAAGACCCCCCTTTTTGTTTTATTTTTCTAGATAGTTTGTCAGTTTTACTATAAAATATAGTATTCATGTTGTCTAAAAGGTGCTGTGAAATGCATAACTGCATGTTTCAGTGCTTGGACAACGTTGACGGAACAGGGGGAACGATGGGTTAAAACCCGACACCCACGGTACACTGGTATTGAGGCATAGACCTTCGTGGGATGTCAAAAGGATAAAAAAATGCATTAATTTATTTTTCTAAACTTTAATTTTTTTAATTAATATATTAAAAAAAGGATAGGAAGGCATTAAAAATTGCACTGCATAAATATTACTTAAAAAAATAAATACTTTTTTTGCCATTTGTGCTTTACATGTAGCTTTATGGTGAGGGGCCCAAGAGGGGATTCCGGGATTTACTACAGCGCGGCAGATTAATATACGAAAGAATACCTTGTACTCGGTTAATTACTTTAACCAAATATGAGCCCCGTATACATATATATATATATATATATATATATATAAATATAAATATATATATATATATATATATATATATATATATATATATATATATATATATATATATATATATATATATATATATATATATATATCGACGCTCAAGTAAATCCCCATGTAGCACCGTGGGCTCCTCTACTATTATAAGCATTTTGCCAATGTTTTTAAATAACTTAAATATTTATGTACCTATTTACATTCAAGGTACTTTTGTAGATTTTGTAGTTTAAAAAATATTATTTTTAACATCACATAACCGACCCTGAAAAGGAATAAAACATGCTTTTCGAGCTTTACTTAAAATGTAATATTTTTAGTCTAATCTTCTTGCCAAATGCCCAGCATTATCTACATATTATTGTTCTCCTGAGTCTCTTTAAGAAAGAAACTTTGAATGTTTTTGAAAGATATATAACTTAGTTATTACAATGTTTTACTAAGATATAAATATATTTAGATAAAGTAAAAAACTTTTAAAGTTTCTAAAAAAATTATAAAAATATGTTTTTTAACACGATTAAAAATAAATTTAGTTACTGATTTAAAAAAATAACTTTAATTTCATTGTGTAAGGTTCTAACCTATAACTAATCATAAATGAAGCTAACACTCTTCGTAACTATAAAAAAACTTTATTAATTAAAAAAAATATATTTATAATAAAGTCACCCAATTTACTTAAATTTGGTGGTCCACATATTACTTTTTAGTAGTTATTGATGTTGTAACTTCATTGCAAATAAATACTTAAAAAAACCTCATTGTTTCTTGTGTAGCCCGGTGACATGCAATTAAGCGAATTCTGTTTTTTTTCGCTAAAACTAAGCAACTATGAAAATAGTTTAAAAAGTCAAAATTATGTAATATTCTTATTTATAGCTTTATTAAAATTTTACAAAAGTAGCGTTTATTTTTTTTATTAGAAATATTTATTTAAATTTATTTAGGTTCAACTCTAGGCACCTCTGAATTTAATAAATCTATTTTACTCAAAACTAGGTAGGCCTTGTACCTACTGCTCTAAATATATCACCTCCAAATTGTATAGACATCCACTAGGAAAAAAATATTAATATAAATGAAAAACTAAATGTTTTACCCTAATTTATATAATCAGCTTAGGAGTATACCCTAAGATTTTTGCACCAATTAAAAAACACCCTGTGTCTTAAACAATTTTAATTTTCTTCTGAAAGTAATATTGTAAACACTCAGTATAAAATAGCATATATTTAATTAGGTCAGTCACATTAAAAAAAACAATACGCCAATATTTAAATAAAACAAAAAGAATAAACATTATGTGAGAGTTTTAAGGTTTAAATCTGCAAGTTAAATATTTTTCTAGGTCAAAAAAGTAGTCACCAAACAACCACAGGATCATGTGTGTACAGCCGCCAAAACAAACAACTGCAAATTTAATATTTAAACACAAGGTGTGACTCCAAAAATCTGGGTGTTTTTGTTGTCGACTGCTACCGTTATGTTATGTTACATTTTTTCTGTAAAATGTACAGGAAAACCAACTATTAACTCCCTTAAAATTTACATAGGATTTCCTATATTTGGCGACGCACCATATTTTACTATAAAATATAATATTTATGCATTTTTACCCTATTGCAGTTTATATTTTTTTAAATTATTTTTGTTCAAAAAATAAAAGGCGGGTGGGGGACATTAAAGAAATGACCTGTTGTAACAAAGAATAAAACAATATAAAGGTAAAATGCAAGATACAAATTTAAAAGTCATGACGTTAGTACCGCCTCAGTAGTTAAGTCAATAATAAAAAACTAATAACTTATTTGTTTTGCATGGCTTACTGCAAAATTTTAGATATAGAATATGAAAGTTGGGAATTTTTCGCTGTTTATAAAAATGAACCTAGTATAGTATAGTATTATATATTTTAAAAGGTTGTAAAATGGCAAGGTAATTTTTTGACAAATATAAAGGATGTTTTTAAAAACAACTTTGGTAAATATTTAATATTTACATATATTTTAATATATTACAAAAAATATATATTTGGAAAAATCTCACTACTCTACTGCATTCTACGAAAAAATTATAAAATAATTAGTTTTTACCTATTTAATATGTTATTAGCCAGCTAAGATATAAGGGTATCTCAAATTGCAAAATTTTCAAAATCATCATGTAGTTCAGAAACTAAGAGGGCCATGACGGCTTTGTTTCTGCAAATTTTGTTTTACAAAAAAGTAGCCAAAGTTCGCAAAAACAGCAGGTTCTATCTATAATATGAGATACTCTGCTAATGCAGAAAAAAAGTAAATTTTGTAATAAAGCATCTACGCTAATAATTTGCTAAGTATTTTGGATGATTGTTTAGCTGCTATTTAGAAACTTTTATAATATTAGAAAATATTTTAATGTTTTAGTGTTTTCGTAAAAACTGGGTTTTAAATATCTTTGCCCGAAATAAATTAAAGGAATATTAATTTTCCCTGTACATTTTTTCTGTAAAATGTACAGGAAAACCAACTATTAACTCCCTTAAAATTTACATAGGATTTCCTATATTTGGCGACGCACCACTCGCAGTTTAATTAACCCTAAATAAACATAAATAAAGCAGATGTGTTGCTTTATATTTTCTCTTCAAACTTACAGCCATAGCTTTAATTAAATTAAATCAAAACAAAACTAACATAACATTTGCGAATATGATACACGTGGATTTGTCGAACCAAAACTAACTACGAAATGTACAATTGTAAATCCAATTTGTAGTCTTTAGCACCATTGCTTAGTTATGTAGTAAATCCAAATTTAGTATGAGAAACATATACGAGTACACGAGTGTTGCTCTGAAATTAGCCTTTGTTAACTAAAGTAATTAGGCAATGTTTCATCCGATGTATTGTAGAAAGTGTTTCTTTGTTAGGATTATGGAATATAAGTTAAACGGTAGGAAGTACACCAGAAGACTAAAATGTATATTCCGTCTTCTTTTTTATTTTAAGCTTAGTGGCGTAATACTTTATTATTTATTAAAATAAAAACAAGTTTTTAAATATAAAAGTTTTAAAACTTTTACGTTATATCCTCCGTAGATAAAATTTAAAAAAATGTTTTAATTTTACCATATCTTTAAAACCTTTTTTTTAATAGAAAACTTGGTATGTAGGTATCTCAAAAATGTTTTTCTTTTCTTTTTATCACAACAATTTATAGCAGTTGGTTAAAAATAAAATAACAAAAAACGTTTTTTTATTGATCAAAAATAAAATTAATATTCCTTTATTTTATTACGGGCAAAGATATTTAAAACCCAGTTTTTACGAAAACACTAAAACATTAAAATATTTTCTAATATTATAAAAGTTTTTAAATAGCAGCTAAACAATTATCCAAAATACTTATTAAATTATTAGTGTAGATGCTTTATTACAAAATATACTGTTTATTTCTGCATTAGCAGAGTATCTCATATTATAGATAGAACCCTGCTGTTTTTGCGAACTTTGGCTACTTTTTGTAAAACAAAATTTGCATAAACAAAGCCGTCATGGCCCTCTTAGTTTCTGAACTACATGATGATTTTGAAAATTTTGCAATTTGAGATACCCCTTATATCTTAGCTGGCTAATAACATATTAAATATGTAAAAACCAATTATTTTATAATTTTTTTCGTAGAATGCAGTAGAGTAGTGAGATTTTTCCAAATATATTTTTTTTAATATTTACCAAAGTTGTTTTTTAAAAACATTCTTTATATTTGTCAAAAAATTACCTTGACTGTTTTCAACCTTTTAAAAATATATAATACTATACTATACTAGGTTCATTTTTATAAACAGCGAAAAAATTCCCAAATTTCATATTCTATATCTAAAATTTTGCAGTAAGCCATGCAAAACAAATAAGTTGTTAGTTTTTTTTATTATTGACTTAACTACTGAGGCGGTACTAACGTCATGACTTTTAAATTTGTATCTTACATTTTACCTTTATATTGTTTTATTCTTTTGTTATATATGTCTTTTCTTTAATGTCCTCCACCCGCCATTTTAAACGAAATCATTTAAAAAATATAAACTGCGATAGGGGATAAATGCATAAATATTATATTTTAGAGTAAAATTTTCAGATGAAAACTTTAGGATGGCGGCTGGGCGACTATCTTGGAAAAAAAATAAATGGAAAGGAAGGTATTGTGACACATCATTTTAAAGCTCCTTACGAGTACTTTATGACCCTAGAATATAAAGTCAATACCTTTACCTAATACAAAATAACGTAACTTTAAAAATTACGTTAAATAAAATTTTCATCTGTCAACTTCACTTAAAAATATTGTATTTATACATTAATTTTATATCTCAAAGTTTTAATTTTTTAAATTGATCGTTTAAAAATTGAAGGGGGACATTAAAGAAATGCACTGAATAGGTCTAGGTAGGTAGCACTTTCTGAGCAAAATTTTTAATTGGTTAATGGTTTTAATAAAAAAAAATTTCAAATTTATTTTTAGCATATTCAATTTAGTTTATTTTTAATTAAAAAAAACACCTATTTTTATGTTATATGTACTGACAGATTCAATCAATGCAACACATTTTTTTAATGGATGGTAATTATTTGAGGTACCTACACGCCAAAAATTAAAAGTACTAAAAACTAAAAAAATAAAACAAGTAAAAAGATAAATAAAAACGAAGTTTCGTTGTCAAGATAAATCGAATAAAAATAATAAAAATAAAAATTAACTATTATTAAGGTTTTAAATTTTAAAATTTTTATCTTTTATATTTTTTTCTACTCAAATACAGATAAAAATTTAACATTTAAAACCCTAATAATGGTTAATTTTTAATATTTTTATTCAATTTATATTGACAACAGTGGCAGACTTGCCACCGAAACGTCGATTTTTAATTATCTTTTACTACTTTTTTGGAGTTTTAACTTTTGGCGTGTACCCAAATAATTACTATCCATTAAATGAATTCGCCGAACTACAGAATATATCTTCAATTACATTTTTTTGCTAAAACTATGGTTTTTAACTTCTGAAGCCAAAGCAATACATTTTTTGTTTTATAATACATCTAATAATATATAATATAAACCAAAAAATCATTTACCAAGAACTATTTACAAACTAATAATGTTGCCCGTGTAAGCGCTACAAATCTAGATTTGTGTAACAAGAGAAATAACATAATTAAATTTAACAGCAAAATACAATTTTAAAATTCGTAACATAAATACCACTTAAATAATTAAGTAAATAAAAAAAACTGATATTTTTTTGATTTGCATGGCCTGTAAAGTTTTGGGTGTGAATTAGGAACATTGGGAATTTTGCCGTTGTTTATAAAAATGAACCCAGAGTATTATATATTTTTAAATAGCTTGTAAATAAACAAGTTAATTTTAAAGTTATATTTAAAAAAAATACAGGGTGTTCCTTTAAAAAAAAAACATTGATCAATATTTTCAAAAGAAAAAATTCTGACTAAGCCACTGAATTTCACGTAAAAAGTTATTTACGAATCGGTTTTTCAAAGGGTACCTTAAAATACAAATTTTTCAAAATTGCTCTATTAGAAACGAAGATGGCTATGATGGTTTTGTTTATGGCCTTTTTCTCTTTTACACAAAAGTGGCTTAGGTTCAGGAAAACTGCGAGGTTCTATCTTTAATAATAACTCAGATACACCCTCTGTTGCAAACAAAATGAAACACCCTGTATTTGCCTTTCATTCTGTTCAATTTATTTTTGTACTTGTAATTTAACTAGTGGCACTATTGATGTAAGTTTTGGTACTCTTCTTATTTAATAAATAAACTTTTCTTTAAATATTCTAAAATAGGTATAAATTTAAGTCAACTGGAGTTTTAACATACACAGCCTAAATATATAAAATAAAGGAATAATGGTAATGATTACTAACTAAAAATATTTTTGTTTTTCTCTATTTTACCCTTGATTTAATCCGTTTTATAAAAAGGCAAAATACTATGTGTGTGTTATTATTAGATATATAAAATTTTTAAGATACTTAGATGTCCTACTTTAAAAAAATCCTATTTTGACAATATCATTAAAATTAAAACATCCAACAAAGTACACCACACGAATTTAGGTTAATGGTAATAAAACTCTTTGTAATAAAGTTTCTTTTAATCTTTATTAATAACCAAGTAAAAATCGCCAAATTTTGAAAACATCTTTGAAGTTTCTAAACTAGTCAAGCAAACGGTAATTTAATTGTGCCATTAAAATAAACACTAAAAATGGGCAAGGACAAATACTTCGGTTTTGGTTTTTTTGCATCTTTTTCCGTTAGGCCCATAACCTATACTCCTATTAAAAACACCCTGTACAATGGTAGTAATAAAAACATACAGGAAAGTGCAAATATTCCGGAACGACTTTCTTGCGGGTAAATGGAATAGGTGGAAACGGATCTGGATTTTTGATAACGTTAATACCTAAAATTATTTTTTCATACCAGGTATTTCTTATTTTACATAAAAAGTTACATTTTAGTCTCTGTTTACAGAAATAAAATGTTATTTTTTCCCTTACGTATAAAAGCTTTTTTATAATTTTTAGGTTTAAAGACAGTTTCGACTAGTCGAGTTTAAAATTCTTTGACCAATTACACTAAAATATTATGCACAGCTAGTGAATCCTTCGAGTAACGTTGGGCCTGTAAGGCTAGAAATTTGTATAGTGATGGGTCATAGCATCGTAAGCTAAGCACGACAATCACCTGGCAAGCATCAGGCCTGCACATCATTACCCTGTATATTTTTGAAAGTTTTAAAAAAGTATTAAAAGAAAAATGGAAGGTGTAAGCTTATTTTTTTTTAAGATTTAGTTTATTCATGGTAAGGTTTAAAAAAATTGACAGGCGATTCCAATGAGCACAAGTACCTGCCAGGTAAACTGAATGGTGTGGCTGATTTGGATGCCAATACTTTCAGAACCAATGAAGTTGTGTGTGTATTCTTAAAGCTCTCTCTTCTTAACGGTGACTGTTAATAAGGTATGTAGTGGACTTTTTTAATAAGGCACCTTGTATATTTTATTACCATGAAAATCTAATCTTAAAAAGAGCTTAAAAAAATACCATATTAGATACATTTAACTTTATTAGTTTTAAAAATATTGCCATGCAAATCAGCCACACCTTTAGTTCGCCTGGTAGGTACTTGTGATCATCGATAACACCTGTCAATTTTTGTCAAACCTTACTATGAGTGAATTAAAGCCTAGAAAATTTTAAGCTTAGAACTCCAAGTTTTTTTTTATTTTATTTTTAACTCTCAAAAATATACAGGGTTATGATGTGCAAGGCTGATGCTTGCTAGGGTGATGCTTGTCGTACTTAGCATGCTATGAGCCAGCACTATACAAATTTATAACCCTACAGGTCCAACGCTAATCGAGGGGTTCACTAGCTCTCCTACTATTATTATTATTTTTTTAATTTAAAAGGTCGCTTTAGCCCTGTCCGAATATTTTACCTGCCAGCAGTCATAAATCTTTAATTTTTAGGGCCACACGTCGCGCTCACCCACAGCCAGTCAAATACCTGACAATTAAATTTTTATAACGTATGGGGTTAAAGAGGTCAAAAGATAAATGGGTGATATACTGGTGCTTATTTATTAATTGCTTTTACGCCTAACTTCGTTTTTTCGTCGTACGTTAACAACCCAAGGTTTTTCCTATATTATAATAAATATTTCTTTAAATAGCCTTTTTATTTTTATGAAACAATAAACACCTTATGAAATATAGGTTGTTAAAAAATTGAATTCTTTAATAATAAACAAATTAGGCAAAAATTAAATAAATATATTAATTCAAGATATATTTTATTTATTCTTTTTCTTATTGGTGTATAGGGCTGTCTTTGACTTTCCTTAAAGGTACGCGGACATACATTATGGGTGCGGACGGTAGGCATTGGATTTTAAAAATCCCGCGAGAATATAATCTTATATATAAAGTTCTCGTGTCACAATGTTCGTTCCCGTACTCCTCCGAAACGGCTTGACCGATTCTCATGAAATTTTGTGAGCATATTGAGTAGGTCTGAGAATCGGCCAACATCTATTTTTTATACCCCTTAGTGATAAGGGTTGTCCACCCTTAACATTTTTTTAATTTTTAGGCTACAAATTACTTAAAAATTATTTATATGGCAATACAACGTTTGCCGGGTCAGCTAGTAATTGAATTAAAATCCTGCAGATACTGTTCCATAGGTATAATTTGAACAATAACACAGGCCCACAAAAAATAAAAGTGGTGTCCGGCGTATTTTTTCCCGCTTAACACGAATCTGATTTTTTATTTTTATTGAAAGGGGGTTATGAAGCAACTCTATTTAAAGGCCCTTTGATACACTATTTATGGCCACTTTGTCTGTACAAAATGCTACCATAGACTCCTTGTGCCAAAATACAACGATCCAACCCAATAATTTATCTAACCCCATATTTTATTTTTTATTGGAACTTTTTTACAAAATTCGCTATAAAGATTTTTTTAAAGTAAAAAATCGAAATCTGCTGTTATTTTTGCTATTTAATATAGAAAGAGCCACCTGCAGTCCTTTGCTTTTGTTCAAAGTGTCATTACCTTTTTGCCTCGGTATAATATGATTCTGGTAGATAACTTTTATTCTTCCATATTTTATGCACACAAAAGGTATGCTTGACTAAAATTGCTACGACGCAACCGATTCTAAGATATCTTATATTAAACGTTTTTAAAAATCGGCCCAGCCGTTTCAGACTTACAAGCCAATACCATTAAAACCGTACTGTAAACTGTATAGCATTTAAGTCAAATTTCAAATGGTTGTAAGTCTAGAACGACTGGGTTGATTTTCAAAAACAAAGTGGCGGTAAATAGAGAATCCAAGGGCCTTTAAAATAGGAAGCTAAATAACCCTCTTTTCAATAATAAATAAAATTGCTAGTGCCCCCTTCCCCGCAATTCGGTTTTTGCACTTTGACCTTCAATTTTGACTCTAACTAGATTCATGTTTAGCGTGAAAAATACGCCAGACTAGGTGAGTCCGACACCCAGCACACACCATTTTTTTTGTGAGCCTGTGTTATTTGAAAAGTATTTAAGCCGGTTTGTACCTGGGGTTTTACCCATAGTGAAAAAGCGCTGATTTTTAAGCTGGATTTAAAATTTGACGACGTTACCGATCTCCGTTTGATGTTTAGCATTAGTTTAGCATTACCGATGCATAAGTGTAAATTCTTAGAAATTGTTTTAATGTTAAGAAAAATATAAGTTTTTATGATGTGTAAAGAATATTTACATAATAAATGAAATAAAATAATTTGAACAGAATTATGAACAAAAAAAAATAAAAACAAAAAACAATTGTAAATAAAAATTATAAACGGCAAAATTACGTAATAACACCCTAAGATGTGATTGGATATTTACAAATGTCAAACAGAAAAAGTTAAAAGTTGATCAACCTAAACAACGGGCGAAATAAATAATAAATGGGACGTCATTGTTTCATCTGTGAATTGCAAACGTTCAACGGCAAACAAAAATGCCAATCTATGAATCCAGCTTTTAAAATTTACATCTGACTTACCCTTTACTTGTATGTGCGTGTATGTTATTTAGGTTTAATAAAACCACGACAACCTTAAAAAGATTAAATTGTTGTTTTAAGCCAAAAATAATGTTTTTCCTTTTAATTTATACACATTGTATGTGTCTTAAATCCGACCTCTCTTGGAATATTGTTCTTATATCGGGGGCATGACGTCCCCCACATCTCTTAGCATTCTTGATTGATTCTATTTAAAGCAGCCTTATTAATTATTATACACTTACAGAAAGGCTTCTCTTCTTTGCCCATCGTCGAGCTGTAAAGAATTTTTTGCTTTTTATAGGTACTTTCATGGCTTCTGCTCTGAAGAATTGTCCAGTATAATTTCTTTACTTGCGTTTCCCAACAGACAAACTCGTGGTGCCGCATGTACGCATTCCTATACGGTCGAACTGGACAGACCTCAAACTTCCTACTTTATTCGTTCTTTTATTCCTGAAGTCTCTGGAATGTGGAGGCTGCTACACGCGAAGGTCTTTTCTTTTCCCCAAATCTTGAAATCTTTAAGTCCCGTGTCAACCAACTTTCTCTTACTTTGCTTAAGACACCCAATATGCGTTTGTATTTAGGCTTTTAGCCTTCGTAGATTGTCCAAAGATAAAAAAATATTTTTTCCGATCCGTACCGTCCGTCCGATACCGTCGAATGTGCGCTTACCTTAATGTATCAGATATTCCTCTCAACAAATACAGAATATAATTTTTTATACTTTGGGTACTATAAATTGAAAAAAAAACCTGGACAAAAAATGTGTTACATTGTTTTAAAAATTCAGTAAGTAGTTACTTAGTTTGTATTCATTATCAATTTAAAGTCCCCACAGTACAGTTTAATTAGGCTAAACAATCACTATGCCAACCACAGTGATCATAAAGTAATTAGAATAACTACTAGTTTCTAAACATGGCAGTTTATGTAGGGAATTTTGCGATGTTGGAAATATTGTCGGACCGTTACACTCTAATTACAAAACCATACGTTGTTGTTTATAAATTAAACAATTTATTATTAATAAATTACAGAATTGCAAAAAGTGACATAAAAAACTGAGAGGCACAAAACCTTATTGATAGAATGTACAGCGTACTACCAGCAGGACATTGCGTCCTGCTGGTAGGACGTTTTCAAATCTTATTTTTGAGGACTTCCTGTACTGCTGGCAGGCTTAAAATTTATACCATTAGATAGAGGGCGATTTTCTCTAACAGCGCCAGTTTCAATCTGTCAAAAATTCGTTTCCTTAGTTAAATTACAGCCATGGAAGTGGAAGCGCGCATTACAGTTCGTGCGACTAAATTTGATCCGCCAGGGACGAACTTATGGTCAAAATTAATGTTTAAAACGAATTATAATACTGCTTTATATTGGGGCACTGTTACAAAAGTTACGCTGAAAAATACATTGGAGGTGGTCTCAATGTGAATGGATAAAGCATGGAAATAAATAGAAAATAGTGACATTAGATAATTTAATTTATAACTATCAAAGGTTGGTTCTTGAAAACATTTGTATAAAAAATAGTAAGTAATATTAAAAAATATAAAACAAATACAGTCCAACTTCCACAACTCGAACCTTTCTTTTACTGGAACTTCTTTAATTGTTAATGTTTCTTTTCCCAGATTTTCTTGCACATATATATTTGTTCATACTTAAACTTTTTATTTCTCGAAAACTATTAAGGCTAGACCCATCAAACAGGTATTGTTAATATATTCTTGAAATGGGGTTTTTGTTTTTACATTCAGATACAGGGTGTGTGTAAGTTTATTTTTTCTAATTAAAAGCTATTTGACAGTTTTACTTTTCTATTTAAATAAAGTTTGATAATATATTATTTTATTTCATCAGCGTAAATGTGCATAAAGTCGAAAAAATATATTTCAGTTCTTTTATATTTGATTTGACTCATATTTATCTTAACATGTATAATTAAGTTTTAAAGCTTTTTGATTACCATCAAAAAACAAAAAAGTCCTTATTTGGCTTCTGGATTCAATACAATTTTGTTTTCGACAAAAATAGGTTGTTAGCAAAAAATATTTGCTTAGGATAAATATTATTACAATTTTTTAATTTATTTAAGTCCGGATCTGTTGCTGTCGGTTGCGCTACTGGAATTTTGGTCCTCTTCGTAAGATAGAACCGCGCGATTTTAAAATGTACTGCAAGTAGCATTCTGTCCTGCTAAAAGGCCAACCTTATGAAAATTTATAAAATTAAAAGTACTGCTAGCAGGACAATTCGCCAAGTACAGAAATCCTTCCGGAAGCGCTTCCTGCAGGACAAATGTTTGGTCATTCTATTATTATACCAGCAAGTTAAAAAACTATGTAATATAGGGTGTTCAACTATTTTTAGTCGTAGTGCTACCCAATGCAAAACCCTCAAAATCGGAGCTACAATTTATTTAAATTTATTCGAAAACCAATTTTATGCAAAAGCGTATTTATTTTTGATTAATAATATTTGCTTTTGATTAAATATTTATTTATTTAATTGTTATTGTAAAATCTAAAAAAATAGTTTTATATCGACAATTTTGATTTTCACTCTTGAATCAATGGAAAGGTTTTTTTATATTACTAATATTCAGTTAGACCACCAGTAACTTTTTAACGTTAATTTATTAGCACAGTAAAAATTTGGAGCAATCAAAGTTACAATCAGTTATAAAAAATATCTTCTAGTCTAAAAATATTCTAAAAAAATTAAATGCCGCGCTACACTTACTATTATTTGGTGTTTCTAAGCAAGTTATCCTTTCATATCTATGCATTTAATAATTAACAATAAAATTTCATTTACTATAAGGTCACATTTGCCTCTCTTAGCAAAATCTTAAATTTGATAGGTCTCTTGGTATATGATTTGCATTCGCATGAGTAAAAAAGACACTTTATGCATGTGTTACATACTATATTTTTTTCACGACCGTATAAGAATTTCTCAAAATACCATTTAACGCCAGTTACCGCCAGTACTACCCTAAACGTTGCCAAATTACATTTTTTACCAGCGCGCTATATTTAGTCGAAAGTTGGCCATAGGCGGGCAGTTCTTAACTGATTAAACAAACCTTTAGATATACAAATTAGGTAATAATTTTTAAAAAACATTTTTGTATCATTAATATAAACATATTCGGCTGTAAGCATTCTGTATTCTTAGATTTTTAATTCACTTGAAAAAATTAATAAAATTAAGATATTTAGCAAATTTCAGAGCCAATGAGGAAACTAAAAATAAAAAGTAAAAGAGTTTAGATTTTAACACGAGTTTTTATACATTCAAAGGCACATTTTGAAGGCTGTACAAAAACGATTTGAAAAAAAAATGTTTTTCGTTCTACCCTACTGTATAGGTTTAATGCAAATATTTATACAGAATATAAATAAGGTTTTTTTTTATTTACGGAAATTAAATAACTATTTTTAAAATATTTTAGATACTTTAATGGTTTATTATAATTCAAAAAAAACATTTGAAAAAATATACCTTCGCATTAAAATTTACTTCAAAAATGCATTTTTTTTTTGTATCTATATTACTTTATTGTTTAGCTAGTTTTTAATATAAAAACTTTAAATCCACACAACTGTCTTATTAACAATTGTTAGACCTACATATATAACCAGAAATATAAGGAATCCTTAATTCTTATTGGATAGCCCTGTACTCTTCATTGTCTCTTTCAAATTAATAAATCCATTTACCCGTACATGTTCATTAAAGATGCATCGTAAATAATGGCACAACACTCAGCAATACTTAACATGCACACAATGATTAACATTGTGTCAGCGGTTATATGACTCGACCACAATACGTGAAAACCTGCAAATGCTAAATTTAATCTCCAGCTTTATTAGGTTGCCTGTTTAAAATTTCAGGAAATCATATTCTGGCCAGATTTAATTTTGTGATTAATTACTCTTCACGTACAAAGGGTTTGTTGGAATCAATGTAAAAAAGTAACAATTTTTGACCTTGTGTTAGTATTACAGAAGTAAGCTTAAGCATAGGCATTTAATAAACGTTGCACAACTAAGAGAACTTAACAAAGAAATATTAAAAGCTATACGAAAAGATGTAAGAAAGTACAACACATAAGAGATATCCAAAAGAATAGAGGCAAATAAAGAAATGAAAGTTTTGAGGACAAAACTATCAGAAGAAAAAAACAAATATGCAAAATAAGGAGCCACACTGGGCAAAATATAACAAATAGACAGAAAATTGTAAGAGTCGTAAAAGAGTTTTATATGGAACAATATAAAAAAGATAGTACAGTACATCCTACAGCCGGAACTCCAAGAATAAACAATGAGGAATCAGAGACGGCATGAGTATAAGGAGCATTAAAATAGGAAAACAATACTTTAAAAATATTAGCCAAACTCTATACTGCCTGTCTACGGAATAGTGTAACACCAGACAAATGGAACAAGGCAATTGTAATACTGATACATAAAAAGGAAGATATCACACAGATCCAAAACTAACTATGGACAATAGGCGTGCTCTTCCAAATATCTCCAAAACTCTTTATGAGAATTATTACCAAAAGGTTACCTAAGAAATTAGAAGTCTACCAGCCACTGGCGTCAATGATCATCTTCAAACAATCAAAACAGTTATTAAAAAACAAACCCTTGGTCCTTATCTTTGTCGACTACGAGAAGGCGTTGGATACAAACGACCATCAGAAAATGTTTCAAGCCCTCGCCGACTGCAGAGTGGACTCTAGATATATTAACGTTATAAAACATGTATATAACAAGGCAAGCGCCAGTGTAAGACGTCATGAGGATACTCCCGTATTCAAGACAAAGCGAGGAGTTTGCCAAGGAGACGTTATCTCTTCCAAATTGTTAATAAAATTTTTGGAATATATGTTAAAAACTCTAAACATTGAAATCCTGGGAATAAATATCGATGGTAAAAAGTTAAGCCACCTACGATTCGCAGACGATATAGTTCTAATAGCAGATAATCTAGGAGAAGCAAGAGAGATATTAAGGGAACTTGAAGAAGCATCAAGGAAAGTATGTCTAAAAATGAACATTTCTAAGACTAAACTTATCACTAACCTGGTTACTAGTCAGAATATAACGGTTAATAGCCCAAATATAGAGCGGGTACATTCATATAAGTACCTAGGTCATAAGATTCGTCTTGAGAGACATAACCAGACATGCGAAATAACCAGAAGAATTGGTTAAGCCTGGGCAGCTTTTGGAAGGCTGGGTTACATTTTAAAAGCTAATATCCCAATTTCTTGAAAAGTTTTCAACCAGTGTGTCTTGTCTGTGTTAACACATGGAGCCAAAACACTAACCGTATATATAATATAAAATTCGAAATGCTCAAAGAGCTATGCTGGGCTTAACTTAAAGAGACAGGGTGTAAAATGTAGATATAAGAAAAAGAACAAGGGTAACAGATGCCATCGAAAGAATCACTAACCTAAAATGGAATTGGGTGGGTCACCTAGCGAGAACAAACGACAATAGGTGGTCAAAAAGAGTATTAGAATGGAGACAAAGAAATTAATAGAGGAAGACTACCCACACGATGATCCGATGATTTAAAACTCATACAGGGAAATTGGCTGAACGTTGCACAGAATAGAGAAAAATGGAAGTCATTACGGGAGGCTTATGTCAAGCAGTGGACAAATGTGTAGCTGTCTGATGATGATAGATGATGATTAGTGGTAGTAGCTTATTGTTAAGCGCTCTAAAAATGCGGCTGCCACAGAAAAAATAATAGAAAATAATTTTAACAAAATACAGAAAACAAAAACCTAACCTAATATTTAACAAAATACCCATTATGTTGGTCTTTAATTAAACGGTTTTATTTAGCTTGCCCAGTTTATTTGTTTGGGTCAAGCCCCTTTCTGACGACAGATCAATTTGATATTTGGTACACACTTTTAATGTATATGATAATATAATATAATACATTTTTTATAATTATAAATCAAAGATGGCCGCCGATACAAAATGGCCGATTATATATTACTTCACGACAATCTTAATATGGGTATTAAATAAAAGGGCTTGATTGGTGGAATAGGGCTTACCAACAAAAAATAAAATACAAAATGGCCGCCACCACAAAATGGCGAATCACATATTTTTTCCACAACTACCTCAATATGGGTCCAAGTAAAAGGGCTTAATTGGTAAAATGAAGCTTACTATGAAAAAATAAATAAATAACATCCATTTGCCCGTACATATTCATTAAAGATGCATCGTAAATAACGGCACTCAACACTCAGTAATACTCAACATGCACAAAATAATTAACAATGTGTCAGCGGTTATATGACTCGACCACAATACGTTAAAACCTGCGAATGCTAAATTTGATCTCCAGCTTTATTAGGTTGCCTGTTTAAAATTGCAGAAAAACATATTCTGGCCAGATTTAATTTAGTCATTAATTACTCTACACGTACGAATGGTTTGTTGAAATCATTGTAAAAAAGTAACAATTTTTGACTTTGTATCAGTGGCAGTAGCTTATTGCCAGGGGCTCTAAAAATGCAGGTGCTACAAAAAAGCAGAGATAAATAATTTTAACGTAATACAGAAAACAAAAACCAACTTATTATTATTAATATATCCATTTTGCTTTTTTATATATTTTCATTTTGTTATTCCATGTCAAATACGTCTTTGTTTTACCACATACTATAGTGCCTTTTATTTCCTTTGACTTTATATGTCATATCACACGGAATCGCAGTCGAACGGGATAAAATGATTTCCAAACACAGTCGAACGGGACAAATAGGATTGAATTTGCTTTTCCTAGTTCTAAGCTACCTACTCAACAACTTTAAGCCAAAACAGTTCTGCAGTTCTTGAGTTACTAATAGTGTTTTTATATATGGTGCATTCCAAATAAAAGGAGGCTTCCTGTATAATTCCGTTATTTGTTTTAAGTTTAATTTTTAGGGGGATACTTTTTAACATTTGTGTTGGTGAGAAGAGGGGATAACCCTGAACAAATAAATTTTAACATAAAAATGAGTCTCCCCAAAAATAAAAATTGACGTGTTTTAGGATTCTTTAATAGGTATACAAATACCAACATTATTTAGGGTGGCTTGTTTTAATTGGATTGGAATTGAAATATTTATTATACAAATTGGCTATTAGAGATCAAAGGATAGAATATCTGTGTTACGAAGAGGGATAATTTAGAAACATGTAGGTAAGTGGAAAGAAATGAGCATTAACAAGTGTATTTGATTTCCTGGCTTTCGATGAGAGGTAAAAATTTTCTGCGTCATCTAGGATTGTCTGTCCTGCTCTAATATAGAATTTTTTCTTTACGTTCTAAACGGCGCTTTGACTTACCCTTCCAAACAATGTGGCAACACTGGTTTCAGTTCTTTTCTACCTACATGTTTCTAATAATTATACCCTTATACTGATATCTAAACTATGTAAATTAATTAAATTTATACCTCATGAAAACCCTGGGGCAGCTTGACTAGTTACTAAACACATAAATGTTGTTTGGGTTTTAGTGTTAACTACAAGCAGCGATAAATAAGGGCATGCATTTCAGTAAAGGCAGAAGATACGTCAAGAAAAAAAATGCAAAAGCCTAAGGTTATTAACAAAGAACTCTAATGAAAAACAATATCAACGTCTTTTTGTAAAAGGATTATTAAGTTATGTCGACCTATACTACCTAATTACCTAATTTATATTTTATTAAATATATTCTTAAAGATTTCTTAAAACCAAAAGAGTTTTAAGACCTTTTAGACTTCTTTTACTGCTTTTTAAGTTAATATAAAAAATTATGAATTTACAAATTTTTAAGTACTCAGAAAAAAAAATGCATGACCAGGTAGTATGAATTTTGCTACAAAAAATCTTTTTTCCTTTGTATCACACAGCTGAAAAAGTCTGTTGAGTCTTGGATTATTGCTCTCGATATATCCAAAGCTTTTGACCAGGTCTGGCATGACGCGCTCTTCAATAAACTTTCCTCCTATCGTTTTTTTACTAAAACCCTGTTCTTAAACTCCTTGGTTATCTCTCTGATCAACGTAGATTAGTTATTGTGGATTTAAGCTTTCACCAAGTAAATGGAGTGCCTCAGAACTCAATACTGGTAATAACATTGTTTCTTCTTCACATCAACGACCACTCTTCACAACCTATTTCATTTTTAGTTTTCCCGACGATAGTACCGTTCACTTCCGTTTACATCTCTAAGCGTCTTTTGGAAAGCAATCCCAAAGCAATGCAGATTTACCTTTCACAGGACTAACTTAATTTTGAATTGGGACGCCAAAAATATCCTCAATTTTATTGCATTTAAAACACAATCTTGTTCCTTGTCACGGGAAAAGTCAACAAATACCCATATTTTATTTATAAGCGGCCAATTTTGCAGAGCAGTGATCCTTTAATTTTGTTTCATATTTAGGAATAATCTTGACTGGCATAAACACGTTGTATGTATAGCCACAGCAGCTTAAACAAGCTTAAATGTTTCTTTTGAGCAAAAAAATATTTCCCTTTGGAATATTGTTCTAATATCTTGAGCATGGCGTCCCACACAACCCTTAGTATTCTTAATTCCATTAAAAAAAATCGGTTGTCTGGAAAGTCGGTTTACTGACGATAGTTAAACGTGACAACGTCATAAAAAATGCTAATGGAATGGTTGCTGCACTTCATACTTGACGAAAACATGTAAACGTATTATTTTATAGCAGCTGTCCACGCCTACCGCTTAAAGTAGGAGGAAAACATATGTGAAACGCTGCCGAATGCGGAGGCCGATTGTACTTCTTCAGCGCTCTGGCTTGTACTTTAAGCTTTAAATGGAACGTGGCATGAGTCATGTTTTTTGTGCGTGCAGCCGGCTCCATCGAATTATAAGACATTCTCACGTCAAAAAGAGCTGTTTGCCTTAATAATGATCCTTTACTTACAAAAAGGCATTTTTCCCCTGCCCGTCGTCGAGTTATAGGGAACGAGTTATAGAGAAACTCGTAGTGCCGCACGTTTGCATTCCTATGCGGTCCAACTTTGTTCGTTCTTTTATCCCTAGAGTTTGTAGAATATAAAACCTGATGCCCGCGTAGGTCTTTCCTGATCTCCAAATTCTTTAGTATTTCAGTCCCGTGTCAACAAACTTCCTCTTATCTCACTTATGACACCCACGGTACTTTAGAATTTAGGCTTTTAGCCTTAGTGGATTATCTAAAGATAAAAAATAACGAAAAAGAACCGTACTTAAAAGGAAATATAATTTATTTTTTTAATTTTTCTGTGATTTTATTTTTTTTAATTTGAACATCTAAATGAATGTGTTAAATATAATCTTCCCTTTTACCAATTTTTACCGCCTCTTTTAAAAGTTTAAATAATGTCTTCATGATTTGTTTAAACTCTTTTAATTGGACCCTATACTTTTTATAAATTATCAATATATAATTTTATAAAAAAACACACACACGCACAATACAATACAACAAAATACCAAAAAAAAAAAAAAAAACAATAATTTTAAACGTTTAATCCGATAATATTTTCACGTGGTATTTAAAAACCCATTTATCTTTACTTCAATAAATCTTGTAAAGACATCTTTAGTACTTTGCCAAAAAACATTATATTCCTATAATTTATCGAACCTTTCTGCAGGTATACATAACGAAAATGCAGCTTCTTGCAGTTTTAAATGCAATGGCTTAAAAATGTAATTACTAAAATTATTTAATGTAAGTGGTATTCATCACATTTTTAGATTAAAATTTCCGACTGATGTTGAATACGAGACTCTTTACATCTTTAGACATTTACTTGCATTACTTTATTTAAACTTGTGTTTTATAAAAAAAATGATAAAGGATGAATACAGAAGATCTTATTAATGTAAATAAAATAATCTTTATTTGGTTACATATCATAAATGCGTAAAAAGAGGGCTTTTTGACTGAGGTTACCAAATTTTAAAGATTAAAGAAAAAAATATTTTTCAGAAGAAACACATGTTATGCAAAGAAGGCTTTTTAACCTAAATAAGCAAATTTTAAAGACGACTTTAATTCATTCAAACAATTTTTATCTGTCATCATGAAATACTTGTTTTAAAAATATGTTTTCGAGAAGACAAGTAAAAATTAATATTTTTAATGCAAAAACATGGAACGGCTTTATCAAATAATTTGCCTTAATGAATAGAAATACTAAATAATTTAAGGGGTTATTAAATTGAGGAGTTAAAACGCTAAAAGAAAATATACATTTTTGTTTTTTGTCCATCAGTATGTTCTATGTAAAAGCCCCAATATTTAACTTAAAAATTACAGTACCAAATTTACCCTAGCGATTGCAAAAAGGTTTAAAGTTGGGGCCATCCATATGTACAGCATAGCTTTACTTATTTTTTTAATTTCTATGAATATTTTATTTAAGCACTTACAAGGAAACTATATCAAGTATCCGCCGGCGATTTTCATGAAACTGCAATATGTTGTAGTACAATAAAAATAAGAGACAAGTACCTATTTTTTTATTGATCATTAAATACTTTTAAGGGTTGAAATAGATCCCTAAAATTTACCCTCAAATTGTTTTTTTAAATATCTTAAGAAAGAATTGAGGTTACTCTAGTCTCTAGTTATTTTTTCTGAGGATATTTAAAAAAAAAATTCACTCTACAATTGCTGCATTGGTTTATTTTATTAAAAAATGTTATAGTATTTTACACAAAATTACATTAAAAAGTATGTAAAATAATAAATACATTATTTTTTTACTTAGAAAATAATTTTTATAATTAATAAAAGATAATATTCTTATACTTTTAAAACATATAATAAGATATGTGTGAATAATTTTTTTTTACCCAGAATTCCCTATTATTATTATCTTCCATTTATTCAACCATTTTCGGCAAAAATTTCAATAAATTGTATGTGCTTTTTATCATAGGGCTCTTCGGATAATATGTGTTGTCTCCAAGAGAGTGTTTTTTGGAGGGATGCAGCAATATTTTTGTTTTTGTTGCCTGGAACTTTGTTTAGCCAGTCTGCAAAGTTTTGATGTATGGTTCTAGTAGCTCCAATTATTATGGGAATAATTGTTGTTTTGAGTCCCCACATTCGCTGTGTTTCAATTTGCAGATCCCGGTATTTTATTATTTTTTCAGCTTCCTAATCCTTTATGGTGGTATCTGAGGGAATTGCGACGTCTATCAATAAACACATTTTATTTCTAATGTCCTTAATAATTATGTCTGGTTTGCTTGCTGTGACAGTTCTATCTGTTTGAACTTGGGTATCCCATATTATAGTAACATCTTCTGTTGTTTAAACGCTTTTAGGCTTATTATTATTAATATTATTATGTTTTTATTTATTTTATTTTTATTTTAAACTTAATTTTATAATGACAACGGTGGCAGACTTGCCACCCACCCAAACCTCAAATTTTAATTAGATTTTTTTGTTGTTTTTTTTATTTTGTTTCAGGCAACCGGCCAGTTCATAGAAATTAATAAGACTGAACAGGATAAGCTTTTTGTACCCTAAGACCAGGACCAAAGCGGTTCCATTTTTTCTATACTGAAATTTTGTGTGAACCCAGCAAAAAGACCATCAAAAAGAGCTTTTGATTTTTTGGTTCAATTGCCTCTAACATTTTAATCCAGGTCCGATGCAGTTTTCTGTTGCTAACCCTTACACTTTTCATATATCAAAAAATATTTCTTTATGCACCTGTTACAAAAATTACTACTAATAACAACTAGTACATAATAACAAAAACTTATATTATTTGTTAAGTTTAATAATATGTTACAACTCATAATATAAATAATGTTATATCCGGTTTTAAATTATTATTTACATACTGTTAACAGTAATTGAATTTAAACAATATATTTCAACATGCTTATGCTAGATCAACACGTGCTATTATAAATAATGTTTCAATAGGTATTATTTATTTGGCAGAGACACGTTTATTTGTTGATATTCTATACATGAATTAACATAAAGCAATTATTTGATAATATCATTTTGTAATATGTTAGGGCGTTTTCACACACCGGTGAAGATGTGCGATAGTGCTCTCTACAAACATTATCTTCCAAAGCTATAATACGGCAGGGAAAAACAACGAAAAGGCAAAGTAAAATAGCATTTCTGGTAACTTTTCCTATCAACAGTAAGATACAAAGAAGCTTGCTTTTATACAATATTTGAAATTCTTAGTGAAGATAAGTCCAAAATATTGTATCACTTTTAAATGATTTAGCAACTTTTTAGTGCATCTAACTAATAACTCCAAATTCTTTTTTTAATAGTTGTGTCCACTACCTAGTGTATTAATTAGAAAAAGTTTAAAACATCCAAATACTCCTATAAAAGATTGTATTTCTCCAAAGAAATGATGGTCCGTTAATCCGATTGACAATTTCAACACCGGCTGCATAGACCGGAATCGGCTACCAGACCGACAAGTAAGTCGGACCTGACCATGTGTAAAAATACTAATTTACTTACATTACATTTGACCACGCCGTCGTTACCGGCATCGGCACTAATTCAAAGTGTAAAAAAAAGCTTCAAAGTGTTAAAAAAATTTACTTTTTTTAACACTTGGAGTACTTTAACTTTATGTTAACAATTAAAAAACAGCATTTTTTTTAACGGTCGTGGAAATTATCTTTTATTATATTTTTTGAATTTAAATATTTATATACTAAGTGTCTCTGAGAGTTTTGTATAAAATGCTACTAAAGACTCCTTGGACCAAAATATAACGATCTCCAATTTTCCCCAGTCGAAAAGATTTTTGCGAGGTACCCGGTGTCAAAGTTTTTATTTAATTTTAGATTGCTTTTAAAGATTTTATTTATTATTAAATTTTTTTAGCAAATTTGGCAAACCATGTTTTTTTAATGTAATTTGAAAGCTACTTTAATTTTGGTGTTAAATGTAGAGGAAGTCACTTGCAGTATTTTGCTTTTATTCATGTATTATTACTTTTGTTTGCCTTGGTATATTATAATTCTAGTGGATAACTGTAATTCTTGCACAAAAAGGTATACCTGTTTATTATCGCTACAAGAAACCGTTTCTGAGATATTTTAGAATCAACGTTCTATTTCACATAAAAAAATTCCTTCGCATTTCTTTACGCTTTATTTAGGTCAACCGGAATCCTCTAAATGATCTGATGTGAAATTGATGCAAAAATTTTTTTACGCTCAAATTCAACGATTAAACCACATTTTCCAGTGTTAAAAAATTAACCATTTGTGACATACAGGGTGTTCAAGTAAAAAAATAATGGAAAATTTGAGACCCTGTATCTTACAAACCAGCCACCTTTGGACCAAGGTAAATTGCATTTGATATATTGAATTATGGCCCAAAGAGTTTGTGGTAGCATTGGTACAGATCTTTTGGATACCACCAGGTGGTAGATAAACCGAGAAGAAATGCAATCGGAAGCTTTTGTATGGAATAAAATGTTTAATATTATTTAAAACCGTTTGCTCGTAGCGATATTACTTAGGTATAATTTTTTTGTCAAAAAAAATGGGTTTTAAAAATTCAACACTAAAATTGTAGTATACCGGGGCAAAAAATAATTATGACACTTTGAATCTAAGCAAGGACTGCAGGTGGCTACCCTTTATTTAACGACCAAAACATTAGCACATTTCAATTCCTCACTTTTAAGAAACTTTCAAAACCAAATTTTGTAGAAAATAACTTTAACACTCTGTATCTGGCAAATCATCAACTTTTTGTCTAAGGTAAATAACGTAGGATTATTGTATTTGGGTTAAAGAAATGTGTGTCAGAATTTTATACAGAACTTCTAGAGACACCCTGTATTAATGTATGTGTCAGTCAAAAAATGGTATTGTATGCATAGTCTCAGCTTATGTTAAAGTGTCTATTAAATTCATAGATTTCTAGTGTGTTTGACATTTCCAAACTGCATAAACACGCCAGCGTTTGAATAGTCAGTCAAAAACAATAGACCTTTGACCCCGGAATAAAGGGCATTAGGGTTGCACTTTACTGTAATATTGATTAAAGTTCATCCTAGAGATACGAGAATAGACAAATGCAATATCTTGACCGGTGAAAACTCAGTTTTTTCTTTAAAAAATATATGTTTAAAATTATCCTATTTTTTTTTTTTTTTGGTCAGCAATTGTAAACAAATAAATTAAATTTTTTTATCTTATTATTAAAAAAATGATTTTTGTATTCTTAAATTATTTTTTAAGATAAAAAAATGTATATTGTATCCTATTTTGTGTACTGTATCTATTCTAAGTGCCGAAAGCCGTGCGTACGGCCGTAAAGCGACCGCTTCAGCACCGGATCGGAGGCGGCGCAAATATAAGGTAAAAAGAAAGTAAGAATTTAGTATTGCTACGATCAACATTTTGAAATTTCGTTTTTGGCTACGCTGATTACAACAGAGCAAACCATTAACTCTTTGCTTTAGTAAAATAAAAACCTTGATCTGAAACTGGCTATATCGTAAAAAAATAATAAAAACCGGTTTTCTTAAGTACGTAAATTACCTATAAATATATGTATACAGATGTCTTTAAAAGGTTTGAAATAAAATGCTACTACAAATTCCTAAAGCTAGAATGTAATGATCTAACCCGACTTACTTTGGTCTAAAAGTAAATAATTTCGGAGATACAGCGTATCAAAAATGTATTTTACTTTTAGCTTTTTATAAACAATTTTGATAATTGTCACAATATTCAGCTAGATGAAGTTTTGGAGGTTAAAATAAAAATCTGATATAAATTCTAAAATTATCCCGCCATCTGCGGTATCTTAGAAAAATTAAAAGCAATTTAACTTTTTTAAGCTACTCTATATGTAACTTTTGGATACAAATTTATATTCTTTAACATTTTCTACATTAAAAGATGTACTTGCTAAAACTTAATTTAGGGTAGTCGTTTTTTAGATATCTGATTAAAAAAACGCTATCTGTTTGGCTATGGTGAAGTCAAAGCTATACTGGGTGGGCCAAAATATATATTTTTTTAAGTAATTGTATATAATTTTTTTAAGTAATTGTATATAAAAATTTTTGCTTAATAAAAAATAGGATTTACGAAAAGAAAATGTTGATTTTGTATAAAGGGTTCGTAAAAATTAAAAAAAAACCTGATTTTTTCTAGGAATAAACTACCTTTATTTTATATTTTTAAGCAAAATTTTATTGCAAAAATATATTTATGGTGGCATTTTAAATAATTTTAATACTGTAATGTTATTTTTATCAATTACAAACATTGCTTCAAATAATTTATTTCTATGACATTTTGCTTAAAAATAAAAACCCTGTATACAAAATCAACATTTTTTCTTTGCATATTCTATTATTTTTACAAGCAAAAATTTGTATGAGGAAATACTTTTTCTTGTAAAATAAAATTTTTGGTCTATTTGTCCTCTTCTAAACCCCATTCGTGAACAGTCTGTATACATTCTACATATTATGTTTTTTAATATTTAATATTTTCGGCACTGTTATAACATTCGGTTTATAATTATGGGCACATGGAGACATAACAGGGTATTAAAATATTTTACTACCTAAATTAAATACAAAACATTTTGAATGCAATTGTAAATTAAAGTGTGGTGTCTAAATTATTTTTAAAATTTAGTTGCTTAAGTGTCATTAAATATTATTTTTTATTCCCAACGGGGATTTTCTTTAGCTATCACAATAAAAATTTATTTTAATTTTTTTTTTAAGAAATGAATAACGAAAAGCTTTTTAACCATAAATGCTATATAGAATTTTAATTAATCGTTTACACTTTAGACCCTTTAAAGGTACAAAGTATCTTAATTTAATTATGGAAATAACAATACTTTACCCATTTTTTTACAATATAAAAAATAGTAACAAACATTTAAACAAATTTATTTTAAGGTATTAACTTATATAGGTAAAAAGTTCTTTTTTCAAATTTTAGGTGTAACTAATTTAATATTTCTTTATTCTCCTATGGCCTGAAAATGAAGATGTAAAATTCTAACAATAATTTTAAACTTACTGGAAATAATGAAACCCTCTTAAATAAATTAAAATGTGAAGAAAGCTCCTTAAAATTAAAATATTATCTAAATAATTTACTTAGAATGAAAGTGTGCTAAAACATGTTACTCAGATCTAAATAGCTATTCAACAAACTAAGCTTTAAATTATTTATTTGTGAACCTTTTTCACTAATCAAAGACCTATTTTAAGTTAAATAGATAGATCTAAGCCAAACTGCTACTTGTTATAAATTTAAAGAATTAAATTTTTAAAGCAGCCACAAAAGTCACGTAAATTATTAGTAATTCAATGCACACGTCTGCATTTTAGAAGTGATGGCAGCTAATATAAACTGCAGCATTGCTGTGGGTTTTGTCAGGATAGAAGAAGTTATAATAATAAAAATTCCTTAGTCAGCCGAATATATCAGCAATGCATCATTTTCTATATTTTATTTAAATGTCATTAGAAGTTTTAAGTCATTTAAATATTTATACATATAAATGACTTAACCTGTATATTATACCAACATTAAAAGTATCCTTAAAAACCTCAGGGAACATACCACATTAAATAATCTAATTTTATTAGTTTCAAAAATATGGCCATCAAATTCAGGTATTCAGTTAATTACTTTACTAATGCTATTTTATTGTGGGTAAAGACATTGACTCTAGGTTCTAGGGTTATAAAATACTCGTCAAGCTTTAAAATCATGTGTAACAAGACTCCCATTTTCTATTTATGTTTTTTTTTTCAAAATGGCGCCCAAATTTTAGTTTGACATTTATATTAATATAATACTAATTTCTTTAAATTGTTATTAAAAAAACAAACAATTTAAAGGTTAAAAAGAGGGTCCTGACTTTAAAAACGCACTTTATATAATTACTACGAATTAGGCTATAGTCACTATACTTACCGTCTGTGGAAAGCGGAAACCGAATAGTGTAAAAGCGCTACTTTTTATCCTTATGGAGCCATAAAAAAATATGTTTAAATCAGGCGACTGCAATATACGTAAGTAAAAAGCCCTGCCGCTGCCGCTCGACACGAACAAATATTATTCGCGGAGCATTTGTAATGTATATAATTTGGTTTTGAGACTCTGTTTACCACAAAATATTTTAGCCAGTACAGGCTACCAGTACGGATTTGATTTTTTTCGCTCGACGGTAACGCTTGTTATCGTGGCCGAGGCCTTAGGATCTATCCAATTTTTATTGAGTAGGTCAGCTACTTAAAAATACAATTTTTAATCCAATATTTATTTTTCTCTAACTTTAAATACCCAAATAATAAACATAATAAGCCATAGCCCATTTTACAATTGTAAATATTGTTGCGTAATACAAGATTTTATTAGACCTTTTTTATTATTTAAAAAAGTGGTAGTCATTACTTAAAATATTGTGTTTCGGTTGACTACTTAAATAAAATGCGTTTCGTATATGAATGAATATTGAAAAATAATAATAATAAATCGACATCACAAAGATAAATAAAACTCACTAAAAATTTAAAAATAATAAACATTCTTTTTTAGAAAAATGAAGTTGAGTTATGACATTCCGCTAAACTTACTAAAAGTTAATAACTAAATACCCAAAAGATTTTTATATTTTAACACCATATGTTATTACCCGACTTCATATTTTTTTAACACCTTACCCTCAAATATAAAATTTACGCAATAACAAAATAAAAAATATTATATAAAATATTACCCAAATGACAACGACATCAACATGATAAAAAAAATACCATTAGATTTACTACCTTGATTGTTCAAACATCCAGCGTAGGTAGCACATATCTACTAAAGACAGCATTGTTTGAAAAATAAGTCTAGTATTTTTGTCTTTTGCGATCCTTACTGGGTTTTCTTGTGGAACCACCGCGGAAGTGCACTCTCTTGAATAAAAATAAATTTTTAAAATCGATCCACAATTGACGGAATAATCGGCGCACGTACAAAAAAACATATCTGTCGAACATATAACCTCCATCTTTTTTAAAGCCGATTAATAAAGAAGGAATAACCCTAAATTACCGAAATGTTTGGTTACTTTCAAATATTCAAAAAGCTAATAATTGCAACTAACTTTTATCAAATAAACATTGTGTTTTTTAAACTTTTTTGTTCTATGTAAAGTAATATTTTTGGTCATTGTTAAAACAAATACTGTCTGGTCCGGTAGCCCTAAACTTTGTATTTTTATTAATTTAGGGCATTTTTAGCAATCGTACTAGCAACAAACACAGTAACTTTTTAATACGCGACATTTTATTTGGCCATTGTTTTGTGTTATACAAACATTAATTTAAAACAAAATATTTAAATACTTAAGCAAAAATCTTTTTGACTTTCCAGACTTAAAAAAGCAAATATATTTTTGTATATTAAACAAAATGTATAAATACGGAAACATAATACAAAAAGAATTAAGATTTTGTTATTTAATTGAACAAATAAAACGAAAAAAAAGTAGAAACTTTGCTTTTATTTTATTCACTATAATGATGTCATCAAACACACACTTAAATAAATGGTATTTTTCCTTAAGTTCGTACTTATTTCATTATACATTAGAGAGTTTCGCGTTTCATCTAATTATGGTAATTCATCAAGAGGCAGGCGAGACGTAAAATTGTATAAGCTTAATACGTGTTCGGAAAAACAGTCTAGAAGAGTAATAATGCAAAGTCCTACGATATTTTTAAACAGTAATGTTATTTAAAATGTTATATTTTTAGTAGTACCTCTAAAATTAAAGTATGTAGAATGTGTCGCAAACTTAATAGTGATCATTGGTATTTTTAAAATCGTAAAATATGCAAAAAAATAAGTTTGGGGAAAGTTTACATAATCTAAAATTGGAAGCATCTTAATAAACCGTATGGAAATTTAAAAAAAAGTTTCGTATCGTGGTTAGGAAATACCCTGTATTTTAATTTGAAAACAAGTCTTTCTTAGGCCACTATACATCCAATATACACTAATTTTTTGAAAATGTATTTTTTTATTAAGCAGGACTTTTAATAAAAGGTACTTTTTAAAATGTTATTTATTAAAAAGTTTCCCATTTTTGTAGGAACTTCCAAAGACACAGAACAGCTGCTCTACAAACATAGCAATAGCATTAAAAATCTTGCAGAGCAGTGTGCACCACAAAAGTAGAGCTAATTACAGAAAACCATACTGCATAAGATTAATGACAAAAGTTTTAATTTAGGAAGACATATAAAAGAATATTTATTTATACAGACAAAGAGAAGCAACCAACTACAATGTTACGTTTTTGCTTGCTTATTATGCTTTATTATGTTTAAATGTAGTAGATAATCATTTATATTCAGTGATCAAAGAATTTCAAACTTCCCTTGTCGTTATTTTAGCTATTTACACAACGTTTCGGGCAATTCCATCTCTGTCCATTTTCCAGTGTAAACCTATACAAATTTCTAAAGCTACTAAGTTTATACAGGGTGTTTCAAATTTGGGGTAAAAAAATTAAAAGCGTATTCCTAAGCCATTAAAAAATCGTTCTTAAGATACGGGGTGTTTAACTCTTTAAAAACCTAAAAAATTTAAAAGACTTTTTTAACGTTTTTTTAATAAGTATTTATTATTGCCGTTATATAATTTCTAATAGAAAGTTATAACACTAAATATTTAAAAGAAAAAATGTCCTAATATTTCTCGTATGGTCCAGGAATATTCAGTTTAACGGATTTATTTTTTGGGGAAAACTAAGCAAGCTACGAAAAATATTATGATACATAAAAGTTATATTTTCAGATGATTTATCAGAAAAAAAGTTGCCAAAAAGTCAGTGGCGTATATTTTTTGGCCATAATATTAGCTGAGATGCATCCAACGCCGCCACTGCCCTAACTAATTTAAATTAATTAAGGCCTAAATAAACTTTTGATTTTAGCAAATACCACAGCCAAATTTTATAAAAATCGAAAAAAGCATATATATATTATTAAAAATTCGATTTTTTTAACGTTTAACACCCTGTATATTATAAAAAAAGCGTTGTTATAAACCTATGTTTATATAAACTTTTTTCATAAATTGACTCTGGAATACGCCTTTAAAGTTTTTTACCGAAATTAGGAAAGACCCTGTATAGTATGGTAGACTATCAACCTGTGATGGAGTTTCCAAATAGTGGTTTTAAAAATATTTTGGTTGTTTTTAATGAAATTGAATGTTTTTAATTTGCACTATTTTAAATAAGGTTTGCCACTAAGGCAGCGTCATCGTTTAGTCTCAGCCTCAATGATGTTTAACGACTCTTTCAAAGGCATATTTGTATACAGTGTGTCCCAGAATGGGCGTTATAAGAGGACAAATGGACCAAAAAATTGGGAATTTTTAAACATCCTTTTGGGAGAACTGGTCCAAAACTGACAAAAACAAAATTTTACTCCCATTGGTAATATACAGGGTAAGTTATAACTAAAAATATGAAAAATGACCAAAATCAAAGTACCTTAATTTGACAACCTCAAGCTTGATCGCACCCAACTCCAATAAAAGTTGATGGTTTATCATAATATATAAACTTGGTGTATTAAGAAATAAGTATAACTTTACACTTAAAAACTAACAGAGATAGGACTACCCAAAACGTTGTGTAAATAGTAGTCCAAAGTTATTTTAGTATCACCCATGCTTTAATATGTTAAGATGTCTTAATAATCTTAAAAAGTTGGTTTTGTTTATTTGTCTGCTAGTGTTTTGAATATGTTTCTAATGCTTATTCATCATTTTGTCAATTGTAAAAAGATTTATACTATAATTATATTTTTTCTTTTTAAGATTGTCCTTCCGATGTGGTCCAATAGAAACCAAGGTAAGACTTGAAACATCAAAAACTTAAGAAAAAATGTGAAAGTAAACTTTTTTAATAAAAACACCCTGTATATTATGTCACCATTAAAAGGTATTAAAACGAAATAAAAATGCTCTAATTGATATAACCTTATTACTTTTTGAAAAATAGTAGATATAATTTTATCCAATTACGGAACTAAGGTGAGACTGTAGATATTATGAAAATTATACTTAGATATAAACACAATGTAAAAATATAGATAAAAAAATGAAAAATTATTAAATAAAAAAATTAATATTCAGAATGTTGTATTCTTTAAAAATATGCTAAAATTTATCGGTAATGCCGTTTTAAATTTGAAAGTAGCAGTAATTTTCGGTTACACGGTTACACCGGTTATAAAAAACAACTAAATAAATCAACCAACGCATAATAATGTCAAATGTCAATATACTACATTTCATTTTCTCTCTAAAAGAAAAAGAAATTATAAGGAAGAATCACCTGTGAGAAAAACTCGGTATACTACCAGAGATAGTTAAAAACCGTTTCACCTTCGTTTGTTAACCCTTAACTTTTTAATATTTTAAGATATAATGATGTCAGGTCACCATTTACGAAAAAAATACATTGTAATATTTTATTTTTTGTTTTAATACTTTTACCTTATTTAGGATATGCAGTAAATCATTATAATTTACTTTATAACCATCGTGAGCCGCTGAAAGGTGGTTTCGTGATCCGAGCATTATCCAAAATTAATGTCTACATAAAATTAGAATATTAAAGGGCTGCTCTGCTGGAGTAAAATTCCACTTTCAAAGTGTTTTCTTAAACACGGTTTAGGGTTATATAATTTTACGGTTAGTCTATTTTACAATAAATTACCATAATTAAATTAAATGTGCCGTTTAAAAAGTAAAATTTGGTTTGACATGTTACTTAAAAATAAATCTAAAAGAACAATTGTTATAGGATTGACAGTTCATTTTAAATTTCTTATTAAGGTACGCGTATATACCGACGGCGTCGGACGGACGGTACGGATCGGGTGAAATTAAAAGAAGCAGCGCACGTATGTGCAAACGGTAGGTACAGGATTTAAAAAATCGCGAAAATATAGCAATTTGAATTAAAATCGGATCGATATTGTTCCATATGTGCGATACTAATCAGAGATTACGTTATTTAACAAATATTTAAGCCAAATCCTCCCTGGTGGTTTAACCCAGGGTTTTCACCCAGGGATAAAAAGCACTATCTTTAAAGATTCACTTATTACTTACCCATGACTTGCATGTGCGTGTGTGTCATTTAATTTCACTAAATAAAAACTACTTTCCCCGATCCGTACCGTCCGTCCGATGCCGCCATATGTGCGCCTACCTTTACAATGATCGTCCAAGTTTTCTAAATAAACCACCTTTAAGAAGTCCAGATCTACCACCAAATCCATTAAATTGCAAAACATGGCCCCTAAGCATAAAAATTAGAAGCGTAGTAGGTAGAGTTAGTTAATTTAAGCCAGCACTCTTGGGCAAATAATTAAAAATTAAATTTTTAATTTTAAACTAATTTTATTCTTATAAAGTATTTATAGTAATATAATAAAGTGTAACAGTTTTAAAGTAAAGAAATTTTAAAAACTAACAAAACATATACATACCCAATATGGATTTTAGTCTATTAAGTGAGGAGCATATAAGATTTTTTAAGTTTTAATATATCAGAAAATGTTATATATTATAAAACTTTCGCATGGGGCCTAAAGAAACAACAGCAGTTAATTTTATAATAAGTTAAACAATATACATGATATGTTAAAATAAATTAAAACAACTCTAACGTTAAAAATACAACAAAATAATATTACTCCTTTAATTTTAGAGTATTAAACAATATCAGAATAAGACTTGTTTTAAGTAAATGGGATATAAAGAGGAGAGCTCTCGCATAAATTTAGTGCTTGTCTAAAAGGGTTGCCATGGGCGTAGATATTATTTTGTTTTGGAGGGGGAGGCAGTAGAAAACTGATAATATACCATGTGTTTCTAAAAGTGGTTTCCCGTTATAATTTTTTAAATAAAATTGGTATGTCGATGTTTGACACATGCAGTAGTAACTGCAATTGACTGCTACTTTAGTAGTTTTATCAAAGGGCGATTTTTTTACCTCTTTTCTAAACTTTTTTTTCACTGAATAAAAAAAATAAGGATTTTTTTAGCGGTAACCTTAATTTTCCCTAGAAACCATAACCAAAAGAACTTCTTCTTTATGCCTTTTAATTAGACTTTCTAAAATTTGTTTTTTCGATTTCTGTTATTTTTCAAAGTAATATTTTTGCCATTTTAAAATACCCTGTATATCCTACTGCGATAAGCTTTAAGAATTTCAGATGAAGCAAACATTTTTATGAAAGATAACTTTTTTAATATTAAAAATAAAAAATCCATGTACACACAGTATATTTATTATACAGAGAGTTTCCTTATTTCGGTAAAAAATAATAAGCGCATATTTTTGAGCTAATTCTATAAAAAAAGTGCTTGTATAAAAAGGGCACAGAAAATAAAGAAACATTTTATTTTTAATATATACTCAAAATTATGTAGCCACACTAAATAAAGTGTTTTTAAAATGTGTTCTGTGTTCTTTAAGACACAAAAAAAAACTAAAATAAAAAATCTTTACTAATAATAGGCGAATTTAAATAAAATATAAAAAATACACGAATGTCAGTGCCATACAATTTTCTCAGAAATATTTGTTTAAGTGCCACTTGAGACACCACTGGCAAAATTAGCTATTTTAAACTACAACTTCATCAAATTTTATTAAAAGTGGTAAAAGGATATTTAGGATAATAATAAAAATACGATTTTTTTAAAAAACATCCTGTATGGTGGAATCAATATGAACTTTTTCATAAAATCAGCTTGTAAATATACTTTTATTTTTATTTCTTACCGCAGTTAGAAAACACACTGTATATTTTAAATGTATTTATTGTTGCGGAGTCCTTTTACCTACGTATAAATTTAGTATTTATAAAATAATTATTTATTTTGTCCATAGCTACTGGATACGCCCATGAGGGTTGCCATTTGAAAAATATTAGTTAGACATGGAAATGTCAATTTGCTAAATTGATTTATTCCTATCTTCCATATTGGTCACTAAAACTTTGCGATTGCATTTTTTTAACCTCATCCAGGGTCACTATATTAATTTGCACGCAAACATGGCGACTTAGAATTATCTTAGGAACCCAAAAATGTCAAAATATACAGGGTATTCCATTAAAAAAATTCAAAGTTGGAGTCATTTCCGGTCAAACCGAAAATGACTGGAAAGTAAAAAAATATGCATAGTCTCTTTCTGCTCATACCATTTACCAATACCAAGTCTCCCCTGGATATGTCTAATATTTTACAAGTTATAGCTTATCTAATAAATTCGTGGACATCCGATTGTAAAATATAAGTATAAAATTTTAATCCAAGCGTATACGAATTTTTTTAAAAAATCACATCACATGTTCACATGTTGTACCACTCTGTGCATTGAGTATTAAGTAATTAGCCCGCAGCCATTTATAAAATTTAATGTATCTCTTAAATTGATATTAAGAATGTCCTGAAGGAGTCTTTAAGGTTATTTTTTCTGTCTTTATGCCTCTGCTTTGACACTCCTCTAAAATGTGTTAAATGATTAGGAGGCACTGCACACAATTCACAGAAAGGACGGTTTTCTCTTTTGTTATAAGGTAACTGTGAGTTAGTTTAGTATGCCCCCATGCGAAGTCGATTAATTAACAGACTTGTTCTTTTCGGTTTAACTTTAAGTTGCACTGCCGCGGTTTCACGCTTGTTTTACAACTCCCGCAAATGTGATGTTGCACTATTCCATTCTTCTTTGCCAAAAAAGCAAGTTATTTGATCTTTTTATACAATTTTTTGAAGTCTTCTGCTACTGTGTTTGGTACGTAGATAGAATTTTGCGTTTTCGGTAGCGGTCCAAAGCCGCTTTATCTGCTTGTTCGTTTCCATCTATTCCGATGTGTGATGGGACCCAAATAATTTTTTTAGCATTTTGTCACTCTTTTAAAATAAGAGTACTTTACTTTTTAAGCATTTTTTCAGGAATAAATATTATAAAATTTAAAGAAATAAGTTATATTTTAATCTTTTCTTTAAAAATAAATTTAGTTTTAAGAAAATGGTGCTAGTTGACATTGCACCAAATTTTGTGTAATTAGCAAGTTAAAAGTGTATTTTTATTTTGTAAGGGTAATACATTAGTATTAATATTGCACTGACAATAAAGTTTTCTCTATTTTAGTAACTTCTACATATTCTCTCTTGTACTGCATAATAAATTCCAAATTCCTTCTTTAAAGTTAGAAATGTATGCAAATCAGGTTATACTAACGTTATTTTTGTTTCTAAATTATGTTTATATTTCAATAGAGATAAGAAAGTTAAGTTAAATTATTGATTGTTACGATCCATAATAAAAAAGGTAATATTTAACTATACGCATCACAGTTAAATAAGAAAGAACGAAAATCTATACAAACATATTTTTAATCTTGTCTATAAATTTTTGTACAATTTTATATGTAAAACTTTATAATATGTATCTGTTACTCATTTCTATGTATCGTTCATTTAAAACTTTATGAAATGTTTCGTAACACTTTTACTTGAGACAAAAGTTTTCATGGAAACTACAAATAGATCTACTAATTTTAAGTCAAATAATATTAGTAGTAAGCAATATTAATTCCTCTCTTTTAGCATTTATTTAATAATTTTAAGCTTTATTTAAGAGTACAAATACAAGATAGGACCATTTAATTCTGCAGCTAAATATACAGAAGATTTTTAAATGATCTCGAACACAACGTTCCGATAAGCTTAGATCGCTTTCAAAGCGGTATACTACTTCAGAGCAGGGATGCAAGATGTAAAAGTTTCTAGGTAATTTTAATTATTTTCTTATAACTTTTCTTTAGGTAGTTCTACCATCATACAAAGTCAAATGAGTGCTTATAGGTAATTTGACTACTGTGGTATTTATATTTGATAACGCTGCATAAAATCAATAGAACTTATACGCAAAAATCTACTGCATATCTGCACAAGTATCTTTAAACAAGATTATAGGTTTTTAAATTGTTATTTACTTATACAATTCTAAACCACCCTTATCATATCAACAAAAATATATTTCATTGAAGAGGCAAAACAGTCACTGAAAAATTATGACAAGCTTGTAAAATATGGAAAGTTTCTGTCAACTAACCATGTCAACTAACATATAATATTGATACATCGGATTATTGTCGTCGAATTGTTCACTTAAAAACACTCGGAAGAACATCTTTTCTATTATTGCGGGTATTTATTATCACTTATTGGAACTTGTAACCGAAAAAGTATTGGACTGGCATCAAACCGTTGATGCGCGCATATACCGATTTGATAAACCTTCCGGCGGCGTTGCCACATGTCAGACACATGGCATATTTTTCTTAATTATTTATTTGACTCCTTAAGGTAAATTGCATTAGATCGTTGTATTTAGGCCCAACAGAATTTGTGACAATATATTTTATACACCTTGTTAAACACTACCAGGTGGCCTATAGGTAAAGCGGGAGGGAATGCAATTGGCAACAAGGCAAAAAAAATATGACACTATAGCAAAAGACTGCAGGTGGCTTCCTCTATATTTTACGACAAGACATTAGCATACTTTGATTTCTACTCCGGAAACCTTGAGGTAAACCGTGCGTATGTGCAGAAAACAGATTAACATAAGAATATTAAAAGTTTTAGGGAACTCTCAATTTTATGTTTTATACAGCAAACAAATAGGAGTCTGAGTTAAAAACCTGATTCATAATATGTCTAAAAGAGATTCACGTAAAGAATGTTCATAAAATAGATTAGCATCAGAAATCATAGAAAACACAGTATGCGGTTATAAAAGATTGATGATTCAAATAAATTTATTGAGACTTTGTATTGGGGGCTAGACTAAGCAATAGAAACATTTTGAGTTTTGCAAAGCTGCGTACACGATAAGTGCCTCCCCTGCTAGGGCTCTAGACTTCCGGTCGGCAAAACCACGCGATTTACGTTTGTCCAAGTGAAATATTCACTTGAATATGGTTCTAGTTAAAGCGTATATTTAATTTGAGCGAACATTAATCGTGTCGGTCTCCGCCGATCAATAGTCTGGAAACCGTAGCTCTACTGACAACAAACATGGATTTTTTTTCTAAATACTTATATTTAGTCAATGTATTCAAAATTGGTTGAAATGTAATTGGGATACTGGAAAATATGAGAGATAAAAAAGTGGGTAAATATGGAAAGTTGTGGCTATTTAACCGTTACTGTAATTCCGTTGTAATGACGACTGTATTATGTTTGATTTTAGAGTAATATAAAAAATATATGCATTTTTGTAATCTGTAAAAACATAATAAAGACCACTTTTAAGAGCAACGCATTTCTGTGTTTAAACTTTTAATTTTACTGTTACGGTTTTGAGATACCATCATTACCCTTTGTTTGTCCTACGGTGGCCATTTTGTTTTTTTTTTTTGCACTTTTTAAGAAAGCTTTTTTGCCTTTAAGATGATTTTACCACTTTATATTTTTTTTTTCTATTTTAATGTCAAGAATCCTATACATTTATTTTTGCTCGAGTTGGTCATAATTGCAAAAACATTTACTCTAGAAACAATTGTCATTTAATATGTAATAAGCACCTATGTTGGAAAGGTCATTTGCAAGTTTACTAATAACTTTTATTAACTATGTCAACATGTCCACATAATAGTTTTTACAGAGTTTTAAAATTATTTAAAATAAAAATGTAACAGGATTTTTTAAAAATAAACATTTTTAGTTTTTTAAATTAACTCAAAAACCAACCCAATTACAGCCGTGATTCAAAACAGCCTTAGTTTTACGGTGGTTAAATGACCCACAACTTTCTCCAGTTTAACCATCCTATAGCTCTCGAATATCCCAATACATTCACCCACCAATTCCAGACACACTGTATAAATAGGATCTGGTTTACCATTATATTCCTATATCAAAACAAAGAGCTAAGAAATACCATAAATCAAGCACTTCTGCTTTGAAGTAAGATAGGACCTGAAAATATGTCAAGATGTTGTTGGCACTTAGAGATATTGGGATCTCCATGAAGCTTAAATTGGTTAGACTGTGAACTTTTTGACCGGGCTGGTGACCAAAATTCTTTAAATTTTTTTTTTTTTTTAAGAAAATCAGCTCTTTGTCCCTGACACGACTTTAAAATCAAACACCTAAACTCAGGAACTAAAGCACGAACTCGTTTGAACATCCATTTTGTTCGCCATGTATCTTTTAGGACTTTCCGTATCTTGGGCCATTTCTCCTTATAGATTAAAAGTTAGGTGAGAACATTTTTTATAAAAAAAGAGAGATATATTAGCAGCTGTACAATCGTAACAGTTTATCAGTATGAGCCACGTACATTTAAGGACTCAATCCAAAAATTAAAAGATCACCAAACAATAGGCCAGGAACACTATAATAAATATTATTTATTTGTTAACACAACGTTTTTTTCTATTTATTTAGTAGCAAAACTGTGGTTTGGATTATTCCTCCTCTCACATTTAAGTGCTAATTTAAAAGCTTAATTTTATTTAAACAAGCTCGCTTAAACATAGGTACGCAAATCTTTTGTTGTCCAGAATAAATACTATTCAACTTTTTAAATAACCTTAAAATTTTGAAGATACCTATTTTTAAAATTTTTCTAGCCTAGATATTAACCTTATTAGGTATTTGTTTTTGTTACATATAAGCTAATAAGAAATTATAAACCCAATTTTAGGAAGCTGTTTAACTTTTTGTCTTACAAACTTAGTTTGTCCAAATAAAAGAAACTGCATTTACATTATTTGCTTTATTAAAGAATAAGAACTTGCTTAAAGACCAGTGCCGTACATTATTTTTGTCAAAAGTGCTTGTTCATTATCCCACAAAACCTAATAAATCTAATTTAAGTACCGTGTAACCAAGGTTAGTTTATATTTATAAGGTTGCGATATATCCTTAACTTTTAAGCGGTTCGAGGTCGGGGGACGCAAGGAAAGGCACTCCACGCTTGATGATGAGTCATTGGCGCGCGGTTTAAATTTTTTAAAAATAGTGTAACGTCATACCTATCGAATAAGCGAAACCGCATGACGCCATCTTTAGCCATAAGGGCGCTACAGCTGTTTAAAATATGGCGAGAGACCACCAACCAGCGATTGGGACGGTAACCCCATAGCAAAATTAACCATAGGCGGCCTTATTATTAAACTTAGAATAATGAAACTTGAACAAAGAATCAGTTGCTAACGGGCAAATAATTTCAAGGTCAAACCTGTCACATGATAAGCCAAAAATCTCTACGACCCCCGGCACCGCGCCCCCACTGCTTGCAGCCATCTGGTTTAAGCGGAAAGCTGCGTTAGATAATAAACGGTAAAACAACAGTGGTAACTAAATAAAAACAGTGTTTGTAGTAAAGCATTTATTATAAAAATAAAAATACATACATGGTTGTCATATTTCTCAAATATATTCTTAGAATAATACCTTATAAAATAAATAGCAGTGTTTACAGTAAAGCAATTATTTTTAAATTAAAAATACATTGTTATATATTGCTAGTAATAATCTTAGAATAATGTAGTTATTATTGGTTATTTAAACTCTTCTCACAGGACCCTGTTAATGGTGAATATTTTACAAGTTTGTCATGAATAATTAAACAGTAAGCATTTGTGTTTGCAGAAAAGTTTTCTTTTGTTTCAATCTCTAACCTTACATCAATAATGCCAGAATTAAGGATTTCATATTTGTCTTGAACAATCAATTACAAATTAAGGATGCATTGTTTTTAAACTTTTTAGAGTTAAAAGTGGTTCGTTTTCTTTCGTAGTAGCTTCTTGAAATTCTGAGTACATTTCATAGAGAGTAGCTATTATACCTCTTGAAATTTCCAAATTTAAATTATCGTATGGATAAAATTCAGAATTTAAATGAAAGCTTTGCATTTGATACATCACAATGATCAAATAAGCTGCAATTTTTCTTGTGTAGTTATCCTTTCGATCTGTTTGAAAAACCTAAACTATCCATCTTGGTCTCTTCCACCTGCACAGAAGTTTTAATGGTCCATGTGAGGTGTTTTCCAATCGGTATTGAAGGATGTTCTGTGAGTTCCCGGCTTCTAAAACCGATATCCAATTCAGTTCCACTTCCAACAATCTGTAAAAGTTCTAGTCGTTCGAGCATCGGATACTGTAATATGGTAGCCTCCAAACAATTTGTATCAATAATAGTTTGTACATTTTCCTCCATCTGTAGTGTTAATAACGGCATTTTTATCGGAAGAACTTCTAATAATATTAGTTCATGCTTAACATTTATAAGTATCTTTTGAAAATTCTTCAGTGAATCTGTGGTAATGTCCTTAGTGGAAACACAAACATTAAAGTTCTCGTCTGAGCCTCATCCCGGTCCCCAGGTAAAAATCATCTTCAATACCTCAACCCAGAGTTTTTATATTTAATTAACTCATCATTATCATTGTAAGAGGACGATAACCTTTCATTGCTGCTGCTATTCCAGGACATCTTAGCTCGAATCAATGAACTTTTCCGCCAATTTCAAGACGAATTTCTTCAAAGAGGTGTCCCACAACGTATTCACAGTTTAGCAGTGTTCGGAAACCTCCTTCCATCAGGACCTTAAAAGTCGTCCCTTCCAAATAAAGACATGACTGCCCAAGGCAGGGTGTATATGACAGTTTGTCAACAGGTATTCGAATTTCATCATTATTTTTGGAAAGAGCTGGAGTACGGTAATGGCTATGCCTTTCTATTTTTGTAATAGAGTTACCAAAGTTTAGCGAATCTGTCACGTTTAAAATGCTCATTTTCAAAGTTCTTAACAAGAAGCCTCTATGGATGCAAGAAATCTTATATTTTCTTCTGTTAAGCTCTTTTAGTGTTCCAAAGCTGAGTTAAAATTGACAATTTTCTTGGCGTTATATTTCACAACCATAACACGTGTGCTCTGCACAACGTCTCTGCAGTATACTGACACACATCATCACAAAGTAGTTATTTATAAAGACTTTCTCAAATGTAATCTAATAGTAATAACTTCTCCTCTAAAGTCAACCAATTCACCATCTTGATCAACCAGTTTTAATTTAATGTTGCTGATAATTTTGGTGGATACAGGCATATAAAGCACATTTTGAGGAATTTCTATAATTTTGAAACCAGCTGGTACTGATGGCGAAAATTCATGTATTGTATGAACAAGCATATTATTGTGATATGCGCCAGTAACGATATTACACTCGATTTTAATCACGTTAATTTTCAGAATATTTACAGGTGTTTGTGATACATGTTTAACGTTGGGCTTTAGCAAAATATTATGAAATCCCAACAATTTTCCAATAGAATTTGTCTTAGTAAAGTCAACTGTATGAGAACATTCAAGCTCGCACTTGAGCGTATTAACATTACCCTTTAGGCTTAGGGTACAATTAAAATTATTGATGGCTTTATTTTTTTCCTGTATGGCCTCTTGTAGATAATCATTTATTGCACTTATTTCATATGATCCAATCGGGATTTCTAGAGTAATATCACCCACATAAAATTTGTTATTACTATTATCAATGTTGGGTATGGCGTTAAACGTTTCTAAACTGACTAAACCAAGCTCGTATTCACTAGTGTCATCTCTCAAGTAGATGGGCGGGTTATAGGTTGCTTCTAAGATGGAACTATTACCACTCAAGCTAAAGGTATGCATGACGGTTGAAGTAAGACTAAATTTATTTCTTGAGTCATCTTTATTTATAGGGTTTTAAATAGAGTCCCAAACCGTTTTTGTATGGTCCTAAATATAAACCGCTACCAGTTTTGCTAATCGCAATAGATTCCATTGTTTTGTTGTGTCTCTTTTCTTCTTCTAATCTTTCTTGCGCCGCCTTAGAATCTTTAACAGCTTTTACGATCCCTGATATTCCACCGCTAAGTGCTCCTACGGCGCTTAAGCCGGCAAAAAGTGGTATTAAAAATGGTAGAAATCCGCCGACTACAGGTAAAGGTACTACATCTGCAGGTTTTTCTTTTTCCACCCCATTGAATGCTTTCAGAGCTACTTCAGCAGCGGAGAAAAGATCTTGCGGTTTTTCCACGTACAATGCCTCCCTTGCTTTTTGAAACGCGGTCGCGAAGGGAATCCCCTTGCCTCTACGAGCAGCTTTTTTCTTAATTGATTTTTTCTTAAACTTCTGCATGACCGTACAGCACAAAGTCTTTGACAATACTAAGGATTGAATCAGAATGTTAAGTATATTTATATATGTTACGTTATACTATAACTGCCATCATTTAGTTCCCACCCGTCATTGAGTCAACACGTGTCTAGAGCTACATAAAGATTATTAACAATAATAACGTATTTAAGAAAAACAGTACCGTATTTTAGAAAAACAGTGCCGTATTTAGAAAAACAGTGCCGTATTTAGAAAAACAGTGCCGTATTTTAGAAAAACAGTGCCGTATTTTAGAAAACGGTGCCGTATTTAGAAAAACAGTGCCGTATTTTAGAAAACAGTGCCGTATTTTAGAAAACGGTGCCGTATTTTAGAAAAACGGTGCCGTATTTAAGAAAACAGTGCCGTATTTAGAAAAACGGTGCCGTATTTAGAAAAACAGTACCGTATTTAGAAAAACGGTGCCGTATTTTAGAAAACAGTGCCGTATTTAGAAAAACAGTGCCGTATTTTAGAAAACGGTGCCGTATTTTAGAAAACAGTGCCGTATTTAGAAAAACGGTGCCGTATTTTAGAAAACAGTGCCGTATTTAAGAAAACGGTGCCGTATTTGAAAATAAAGACCGTTATCGCTTAAGCAGAGGGCTCTGGGCTATTTGCTTAAGCAGTGGGTTGCTCCAAAAGTAAATCCTAATTATTAAAAATATATCTTTACCATGGATTTGAACAAGTTGGACAAGGATGCGAGGCGTAAAATAATTGAAGCTTCCAATAGTATTCGAAAAAATTCCAGCTTTTAAAGAAGCAGCAACGTGAGAATGGCGAGCTAGAGTTCGACACGAATGATGATCAGCGCTCAGAAGATAAGCGGAGTTTGCAAGAAGATCCAAACATTCTTCAACTCCTTGATAAACATTCGCGTAGTGTAAAAAATTATATGATTCAATAAAAGCTGGTCGTTATGAGAATGCTGTTATATTGGAAAATACGTATAAACCTTTGGCAAAAATAATATCCAAATCAATACAAAACACTCAATCTGGTAGACAACCATTTATACCAAAGTCCTTAAAAAGACGTCAAAGCGAAAATTTTACTCATACAGTAATAAAGAAAGCACGAACTCCTCTTAACTTTGCCAGTCCCGTTAAAAAACAAGACGATATAGCTGAACAAGAAAAAGAATATATGGATGATGAGCCGTCGGAAGATGATCAAATGATGGAAGAAGGCGAAACAGAGGAAACTGATTTAAACAGAACTATCTATGAGCACCAACCTGAAGAAAGTTACTTTGATGATGACTTTAGAGTCGACCCACAATTAAATCCTGTTCAGATTGATAGTATTCCGGAAGAATCCTTTCGAGAATATCTAGATCAGTATGATCCGCTACCTAGAAAATATGTTGAAGGTTTTATAAAAGATACGGAAAACGAGTACGATCGAAACTATTTAAAACATGATATGGCTACTGATCATCTAACTTTCGGTGATTCTCGACTTGAATTTAACGGTCCAGATATTTATGTTAAAGGGGAAAAATTTATTGGAACTCCTGGTCTATATGAACTTATATTCAAGACCAATCCGTTAAAAAACAAATTTACATCACTAGACGAGCGAGCATTTGCAAAATTGGTTTTGCTAACGAATGCTAGTAAGAGAAACTTTAATGAAAACGAACAGCATGTTGGCAACAGAGGTGTCAAGTACATGTTAACAATTAAACCATTACTAGAACGTATAAAAGAGGAGCGAATAAGAAAACAAAAAGAACGCGATAAAGAGTTGCGAATTACAAGAGCACAAAATCCTCAAGGCTATGGTTTACCAATTGATACTCAACATAAAATATTTAACAATAATAAAACTGATTATATTTACTGGGATGATCCAAATGAGCTTGTGGATAGATTAAGATTGTTAATGGCTAGCAAGCAAGTGGGTAATAATAACCATCAAAATGAGATTATGAGTATTATTGAAGAGTTAAAGGAAGCCGATATTATTGAATAAAAAGAGTTGATTTAGTAACATAACATCAGTTTCAAGATGACTCTCGACAAATTCGGACGTAATTTAACTCATCCGTATCATTTAGCAAAAAAGCTTAAAACAGAAGATGGTGTAAAGGATAAGCCCGAAAACAACTTGTATGGCTACATGAATATTATGTTGGTTTGCGAAAAGGGTTTGTCAAAACATCTTTTATAAATGGCACAAAATTTGATTACTACAGGTTTCCCATTACAAGTGGAATTATTGAATATGTTAATATCGATACACCTGTTAAAACGTATATAAACGCAACAGCATATGAAAACCAAGTGAGTTGTTACACCAGAAGTTAAATTTAAATGATTATATTTTATTTTTAGGAGATAAATTACGAACACGTACCAAAATACATGTTGAGTTTATAATTAAATATCCTATTTTATAAGGTATTATTCTAAGAATTATTTAGCAATATGGCAACAATGTATTTTTTAATTTAAAAATAATTGCTTTACTGTAAACACTGCTATTTATTTTATAAGGTATTATTCTAAGAATTATTTAGAAATATGACAACCATGTATGTATTTTTTATTTTATAATAAATGCTTTACTACAAACACTGCTTTTTATTTAGTTACCACTGTTTTTTTACCGTTTATTATCTAACCGCAGCTATGTTTGTTATTGTTGACGTATGCTTTGACCTTGAAATTACAAGGGGTACGTTCAGAAACCATCTATTAGGGTAAACTGCTCTCTGATTGGTTAAAAATAATGGCTTAAGAAAAATACGGCTCTCTAATTGGTTGAAAATAACGGCTTAAGAAAAAATACGGCTCTCTGATTGGTTGTAGTAGGGGTATGTTCAGAAAATATTATTTGGGTAAAATGCAAGGAGTATATTAATACTTATTTAAGACGTCACTGTGCGTGCTATGCCTTCCGCTTAAACCGATGGCTTAAGCGGGGGGCGCGGGGTGCCGGGGGTCGTAGAATTTTGGCTTATCATGTGACAAGTTTGACCTTGAAATTATTTGCCGTTAGCAACTATTCTTTGTTCAAGTTTCATTATTCTAAGTTTAATAATAAGGCCGCTATGGTTAATTTTGCTATGGGGTTACCGTCCTAATCGCTGGTTGGTGTCTCTCGCCATATTTTAAACAGCTGTAGCGCCCTTATGGCTAAAGATGGCGTCATGCGGTTTTCGCTATTCGATAGGTATGACGTTACACTATTTTTAAAAAATTTAAACCGCGCGCTAATGACTCATCATCAAGGTTAAATAACGATTTTAGTCGATAGCGCCCGAACGGTATGACTTGGAATTTTCGCGTTTGCGCAAATCAATTTATGACCATAGCGCAAGTATCCTACGCATGGCAGCCATTTTCCTAGTCACGTGATTTTTGACATATGACAGGTGACAGGTGACATTTGACAGGTGACAGATGACATTTATGGTTTGACAGATAGTAGGGACCACGCCCTAAACAACGCGTTGCGCAAGATTCCTAAATTTCGAATGACGTCAGAGATTAAAAGAATTTACAACTTAATAATAATTAAAAACTGTTGTATAAATGGTTGTTCTACTAATACAACAAATTGTATATCTCCGGCACTGAACAACATGGCCGAAAAATGGGAGATGTGACGTCATAACACGTCAAAGCAATATGGCCGAATGTCGTGACCTTATATAGACCGACTTTGCCGTATAACAAGCTTTTTACGCGGGAACGGCAAATAAGTCCGGGCTATGTGTAAAAATACTAATTTATTTATATTAAAGTCGCGGCGTTGGCGTCGGCGTCGGTGCCGTTAGCGGCACCGATTTTGCCGATGTGGTAAAAACGGTCTTATTGTTTTAATAACACTAACTCCGGTGTTAGCCTCACTTAAGACACCCACAGCGTTGGTGTGGGCTCTGGGCACAAAAACTTCGCTGGATTCAGATCCTTAACCCTGGATCTGTGATTTTTGCAAATCATTTTTGTTGCTCTTTGTGTTATACCAAAGAGTTTCTTGTTAAATAAGTTTACCTTTTAATAGTGTTTATAGTATTCCATATTTGGGTACCTATTTTATATTAAGCTACTTTTATTACTTTTAGTTTTTAAAAATCTTTATGAAAATTGATCAATGTAATTTAAAACTTTTACAAAATAAAGGACAAATATACGATTGTTAACAATCGCTACAAAAGTTTTTTATTTATAATTTTTATGCAAATTATGTGTAAAAAGCAAAATGGTATTTCATATTTGGTCACTTTCCTCTACTTTAAGTACAGCGCTTACAGGTGCGATGACAACTTGGTTCATCATTGTGGCAAGGGTTTCCGCTTCTTAGGCCGCTCGCAGATCGGGTGTTGGCCTAGCGTGTTAAAGCGCCGGGTCTCGTTAAGCGCACAACCGACAAACTGTTCATGCAGTATAAATAGACAGGACGTAGACTTGGCGTTCGTGGTGGCTCCTCAAGCTTCAAACTACAGCAGCCACGTTTGTTTCAACGCAAACACAACCAGATGTTAATAAGAACCATTTTTTTTAAGTTTAAACCCTGTATAATGTAGAAAGCAATTCATTTTAAACCTATGTTTATACATATTTTTTAACAGAGTTAGCGTAGAAAATGCCCTATTTTTTTACCACAATTAAAAACTCCTTGTAGAACTACTTTTTATGTAAATAAATTTTCTGGCTAAAAATATTTTAATATTTAATCTATCAACTTAAGGTAATGCATATTTAATAAGTATTGATGAAATAAAGTAGCTATTTATATTGTTAGTTGCAATAACAGGAGAAGACAAAATTTAGCTTGTGACATGTAGACATTACAGAAACACGCTTAGTCACTGACGTGAATAAATTAGTATCACACTATACAAAACTAGGCTAAACTAAAAGCTATGTTTTAGACGATATTATTTTACACATATAAACTTGCCTAAGTGTGCATTACAGTGCAGTTTAATTAAAAATCATTAAAATTAATAACAGCGTAGTTCTTATTAGAGAAAACATTAAGTAAAGGCCGGTTTTCTTTTTAACTTGTCGCATTTTCCTACAAAGTTATTTTTAAATCCAGAACTAGCTTTAACTTACTTGGTACCAACCAGGACTTCTACAATGCGTAGTGAGCCATTTTTATATGGGTATTTATTTGGTTGTATAAAAAGTTTATTAAAACGTTGTTCCAATTTTATTAAATATTTCTTATCCAATTTTAATATTGGTAGTATTATTATAACTGTAAGAGGCTTCTTTAGCCTTAGCTTAAATCGATACTTTAGTTCAATAGTGTAACAAGTCAAAAATAGCTATATACTGTACCAGGCCAAGTTATTACACTAAAAAACTAAAACATTTTATTATTTTAAAGTTGTTACAAATGTATAAAATACAAGTTGTTTCTAAACTGAAATAGGTTAGAAGATGAACTAGGGACGTTCAGATTGTAAGAACTTTAATTTGAATTTTGTAGGCTTGTTACAACTGCGGTATCAAAATAAGATAATTAGACCGAACTATTCCACAAATTAAGTGCTTTAACACGTTTTTATTAGCAGAATTCCTATTTGTTAGTACTAGTGTGGAGCATTTATTATTATAAATATATAAGCTAGTATTTGCTCACACAGTCCAGTCCGGCTCTTATAGATGGGATTTATGCTAATAAAAATACGTGTTAAATTACGTTTAAACATGCTTTTTAAATGGCTCGCTCTGGTTTTCATCGCCTTAAATATATTTTTAAGTCTAGTGACTTTCGAACCTAAAAAATCCTTTATTTAAAAAAAAACTCTTTACATTCATCTTTTGAGCAATTTTAATGTTTTCTAATTAAATGAAAGAACCTTTTGTTTTTCTTTTCTTAATTTATTTATTATAAAAAAGCTTAATTGCATATGCCTAAACAATGAAATATTCATAATATTTTTTTTATTGAAAATTATTTTTATTTATATTTATTTTTATTTATGTTACAACACCAGAAAATACCAAATTTATTATCATTTGCATCCAAAGTAACGAATTTTAATTGGTTTTAAAAGTCCAGTAATACGCAATAGATTTATTTTTTTAATCAATAAACAAAATTTGGAGACCACTTCGCGTCGAAAAACAATAGAACTTCGAGCTAAAATCTAAAGTTTTTTTCCATTGTATAATAAATAACTATTTTTACCACTTTATGAAGTGCATTTAAATGGTGTACATTATATTTTGAATAATTAAAAAATCTTTATATTTAAAGGTCGTGGAAAATTTGCTTTTTATTTAATCATAAAATGTTTAGTATATTTTAAATACCTTCATTAATAATTTTAATTAATTATTCCCACATCCCAATGTAGTATTTTAAGTATCGATTATTTTCCTCAAGCATGAAATATTAAAACAATGAATTATTTACGTACCGATTAGGTGTTTCTATACGCTAATAATGTTCTGGCGTTACCTTTGTGATTAACTGCACATTGGCATTACGTAGGTTTACGTTCTTTTGACGATACACATGTGTTAGTTAAAGAAAAAAATTGATCCTAATAAATGGGCATTAAACTGATTTTAAAAAAATCTTTTTAACAATCGCACCTGGGTGGGGGTCAGTGACTGACCCCACCGTAGGTTTTGATATAATTTTAAAATTTTAAAATTTATAAAATATCGTTTTTTTATGACTTTCATTTGTATATGATCCTTTAAAAGTGTATTCATAATAAAATTAAAGTTTGTATCAAATGAGGAGGTGATCTGCAAACGGCAGTTTTTGCAGTATTAAAAAAACAGTTACTTAAAAAATCTTTAATTTGACCATGGAACACTGTTTAAAATATAATATTCCATTCATAACTCGGTTGTGTTGATTTTGTCAAAAACTGCGGTTTGAAAATCACCTCCTCAAATATTGCCGGCTTGAACATCGTTTTCAGGATTAATTGCATTGCAAGTATTGCTCACTAATGAAGTGTTTGCAATAAACAGCGGTTGTAATATAATCATAAATAGTATATTACATTACAAGTGTGGAAAATTACTAATTTCACACGAGTGGGAATATTGTAGCACGAGGCGTTTGCCGAGTGCGACAAACCCACGAGGTGTAAGAAAGTCATTTTCACACGAGTACTGTACACTATTTTTCCTACGACCACAAATTATTCACCAAAAAATAAATAAATTAAAGTTTGTCTGTTCAGAAAAAATAAAAACAATTGAGAACTTTGCAACACTGGGGTGATATTTACTTTGCAACACTAGTGTGATATATACTTTTCCTCACTGCTATATTATACTGTTTTAACAATATTTTTATCGATTCTTACATATTTTAGACACTCTTCTAAATAAAACGTAAGTGGTGCATATCCAAAATATTCCGTTTTTTAAAAATATCAGTAAATAAACTTACGGGACCGGGGAGTGAAAAGGGGTGCTGGGTGGGGTAAAATTGGTAAAACGAGTTAATGAAACTGAACATCACATATAAAATTAAGTAAAAATAACAGTTTTTCCTCATATTTTTAAGAAAAATATAAAAAATATGAAAATTGTAAATGCATAACCTAAAGTCCTAAAAGTAAGGAAAAACGACTACCAAACGTCAGTTACCATGCAAAATATGGAAAGCATTTGGCAACGTCGGAAGGGTCTGATTCTATTTATGAATGGATAAAAGAAAGTGGATTCATAAAGTGTGTATTAGCCTTAGGTTTAATTAGGGATTAAAAAAAAGATTTAACTAGTTGTTTGAGTACACGAAGAAAGAGAGGAAGGAATTTGATCTATAGGCTTTTTTCTCTGGCGCTTTAGGTCGAACGGTCAAGCGGCAAGGCTGCCTCTATAAAGTACGTGCTCAAAGGTAGAAGGGAGATTTTTAATTTGATCTACTTACCTGACAACACTGTGCCAGTCAGTGAAAGTTGTTTTTTGTGGTTATGTCTATTTTTGTTTATGTTTTTATTTTTTCGTAAATTTTAATAAATATAAAATAAGATGATTTTCGCTAATTTGGGTTCTACCGTTTAAGGTAAATAAAAAGTTTTCTTTACTGTCACTACAATAAATATGTCACTTGCAAAACCAATAGCAGTTTTTAGAATGACATCATAATATGTATCACACCAGTGTTGTAAAGTACTTTGCAACACTAGTGCTGTAAAGTACTTTGCAACACTAGTGTGATATAAACGCATTTTCTATGCATGAAATCAGTGTGCTATTTGCTATTTTCACAAGTGGTCGTAGGAAAATACTATAAAAGAATGTTGCAGTAGAACACCATTTAAAAAATAACGTTTCACAAGGAATAAAGCGGCTTCCAAAAAAGCACATGGCACTGTTTAATTGGCTTTTAGGAAAAAGGTTTTTAACTATTTTTCAAAAATTATAAGGTTAGGCGCTGATGTTGTTGGAAATGAGAAAAAAACATTATGTAAAAGCCACAGCCCTTTATATTAATATTAAAATACCCCGCATGATAAGTTTTAATTTCCCAGATGATTAACATGGAAAAGCTTTTTGTTTAGGTTTAAAAATTTTAAAGGGTTAACCAAAGGTTATACCAAATTATTGTTCTATATAAAATTTAACGCTTTATAAAAAATATTTTCATAATTTTTTGATAAACCGACGCGTTTCGAATTTATTCTTCATTAAAATATAATTTATTTATTTTCTCGTTTTTTACCAAAACTATCAACTTTATTTAAAAAAATGTCAAATTTGTTTTCTATTTTATTTTATTTTTTGTTTTACAGATGTTTTTATTTAACTGTCAAATTTCTAATACTATTTTATCTTTATTTTTCAATAAATTCAAATTAATATATTTTTTCTAACCAAAAATTAATTTTGTCTATAAATTATTTGACTTTATAAGTTTCAAATTTTATATATTTTGAATTTATGCAAATAATTTAATTATCTTAATTAAAATATAATGATATAATTTGAAGGTTAGAACATCGCGTCACTCAAAGTTATCAAATAAACAATGCGAACCGGACTCTTTCCGCGGTCCGAGTAGTGCTGTCACGTTTAGAAGCAAAGAAAGAAGCTTTTCCAAGAAGGCGACTAGAGGAGCTAAGCGCTCCAAGATTCCTAAAACCTGATGTTTTACGTTTTGGTGTCGAAGCACATGGAATCTTCGCACGTTCGAGGACGTTGCGCGCGCCTGCGTAAAATCGTCACTGGTGATAGTGACCGGTTATGCGCAATACTAGTACCAGTCTTGGTTTGACAGCTACAATTTATGCATGTTCAGTATTTCACCGTTTTAGTTAATTGCCTTGTATTTTACTTATGCTAGGAATTTCTGGGAGTTTTAAGCTCAAATATCCAGATTTACCACAAACAAAGCCTGGAAAGCTTATAAGCGGAATCGCTCATATGACCAGAAAGAAAGAGCTGGCGAATTGACTTAATAAGAGATCAGCGCCATTAAACAAAGACAAAGATAAAAAACAATGCGAACCGATATCTTCTTAATTTCGCGCTTCGATCATTTTACATGTAAAGCTAGACTAACGTACCGTGGGTGTCTTAAACAACGTAAGAGGAAGTTTGTTAACACGGGACTTAAAAACTTAAAAATTGGGGGAAAGGAAAGACCTCTGCTGGCAGTAAGTTCCACAGTCTAGAAACCTAAACGAACAAAATTGGGGCCTCGTCCAATTGATTGTATATGATGCATACGTGCGGCAATACGAGTTTCTCTGTTGGGAGCTGCGAGACGAGGGACCATACTGGATAATTCGTCGGAGCAGAAGCCGTAAAAGTATCTATAAAAGAAGCGATAGATTTCGCACAGCTCGATGAAGGGCAAGAGGAGGAATTCTTGGCAAGTAAAGGATCATTAATAAGACGAACAGCCTTCTTTGAATGGCATCAGGAATGCTGAGGGTTGTAGGGGATGCCATTCCCCAGACATGAGAACAATATTCCAGAGAGGGAATCGAATTTGGGACACATACAAAGTGTATAAATTGAAGGAGAAAAATACTTTTTGGCTCGAAAGAGAAATCCAAGCTTTTTTGAAGCCGCGGTGGCTATAGATACAATGTGTTTATGCCAGTTAAGGTTATTCTCAAATGTGACGCCCACAAGGTTGAAGTGTCCCCGCTCTGTAAAACCTGGCCACCTCATAAGCGAGATGAGTGTTTGATGACTTTTTTCGCGACAAGGAACATGATTAGTGTTTTTGATGCATTAAATTGAACGAGATTTTTGGCGCCCTAATCCAATATCAAATTGAGATCCTGTGAAAGAGATATCTGCATCGCCCGCGTTTGCTTTCCAAGTCGGGTTGAGAGATTGGTTTAGGAACCCGAAAAGTGGAGTGAAGGGTACTATCGTCAGCATAACTATAAATGGGATTGGTTGTGGAAGAAAGAAGGTCGTTGATGTGAAGAAGAAACAAAGTTGGTGCTAGTACTGAACCTTGAGGCACTCCGTTACCAATTTCTACATAGTTAATTTTATTATATAATTAGGTTTTTATGACGCACGAGTAAATTCCCATTTAGTATCATGGACTCTTACTAAAAGTGAAATATTTTCCAAATCCATAATTTCAAAACAAGAGAAGAAAACTTAAAGTTCATATATATATTGGGTAAGTTTAAAATTTTCGTCCTCTGTATCAGTAGAGGATTTACATATTTGCCTGCCTGTGTGCTATTGATTTTTGCCGCTTTTTAATGTCGATAACCTTTAGTCCGCAAATTGTGTCTAAATGAGAAAAAATTAAAAGGCAAATTAAAAGGAAAAAAGTCTTTATCTAAACAAAACAAAAAATAAAGACGTACTACCGACCGTCAACAACTCCATCATAATTCATAAGATTTTTTTTTGCACTTTGAAGCATAAGAAAACAGTATAATCTAAATCTGCTCGCCCCCTAAAAATTTGCTGCCCTAGGCTCCAGCCTACTCAGCCTGCTGGTAAATCCAACACTGCTTCTTGTATCTTTTTCATGTTTGTAAAAAAAACTAACAAAAATATGCTTGTATTGCACGCTTTTAAAAATAACTTTTAAACAAATGATGGTAATACTAGGGCAAAAAATCTACACTCAATTTTTTTAAACCAAAAACAAAAGTTATTCCTTAAAAAATCACTGGCTTATTCATTGCTATACAAAACCTCCTGAATACAAAATCAAGAAAACATTTTTGGCCGTATTTTAAATTTACTTCATTAAATTATATGCCAATGAAAGATAAGTTAAAAAAAGGAAAAACGACAAGACGGATTTCAGAAAAAGAAAACCTATATTAACAAAACGTCGATGCCGATCAACTATAATATGTTAGCTAAGGACATTTATAAAAACTAGCTAGTACCGCTTAGTAATGAACAGAATAGCAAAAGGTCGAATAAACTGAAAAATAGCTTATTGATCTCTTAGCCAATACTGTTTTTTTTATATGTGTTTTCCCTATAATTTTTTGTCTTTTTAAGGTTTTGAGGTGGAAAATAAAATTTAATATATCGATATTTAACATAAATATGCATTAATTCATTTATACATACAATGTGTTTATGCCAGCTAAGGTTACTTTCAAATGTGACGCCCATAAGATTGAAGGTGTCTTTGCTCTGTAAAACCTTGGCTGCTCATAAGTAGAGGATGAGTATTTGATGACTCTCTTCGCGACAAGCGAACATGATTGTGTTTTGGATGCATTAAAATGGACGAGATTTTGGCGCCCTAATCCAATATTAAATTAAGATCCTGCGAAAGAGATATCTGCATCGCTCTGTACGTTTGTTTTCCAAGTCAGGTTTAGTGGATGGATTTAGGAACCCGAAAACTGGAGGAAGGGTACTATCGTCGGCGAAACTATGAATGGAATTAGTTGTGGACGAGAGAAGGTCGTTGATGTGAAGAAGAAACAATGTTGGTGCCAGAATCCGGAGAACCCTGTGGGACTCCAGCATTTACTTGCGTGAAAGCTTGAAGAATGGCCGTCCACTTTAACCGATATACGATCGATCAGATAGGATAACTAGAGAGCCAAGTAGCAGAGTTTAGTTGAAAGGCCATAGGAGGGAAGTTTATTAAGAAGTACGGCATGCCAGACCTGGTCAAAAGCTTTGGATATATCAAGAGCAACTGTTACTTTTAATCCTCTTTAAAAGGCATCAACGATACCCTTATTATATTATCATAAAAATAAATAATATCAAAACTGTTGTTTTTTATAATTTTTTTAATTCGTAATAAACACGTCATTAGTTGTTAAAACCAAAAAAACTAAAGAGTTAATTTTGACACTTCACTCTTGAGTCAGGAGGATCCAGCCCGAGTAAAGATCCAATCAATTTATTAACACGGCTAGATGACATTGACCGGATCCTTTTTTGAACGGGTTTTCATGGATCGGGTTAACCCGAAGTTTAAAAAGACAAATCTAATGATAATTAATAGGGTTTAAAATAAACTCATTGGCATATTTATCTAGCAAATCTAAGAGACTTACATAAGAAAATACTGATTGATTTTGTTTTACAATCTTAGCGGGTGTAATAGAGATTATTAAACAGGAATGCATTTAGTTAGGGTATAAAATTCAGTAGAAATATACAGAGTGTCCAAGATAAGGATCATAAGCATGGGAATCTCAGTACCTATTGAGATACAACTTAGGTTAGGTGAGGAAAGAAAGTTGTGTTTTTTAAAGCATTGTTTGCATGCCGTTTGCCAAACTCTGACAAATTTTCATGGCTTGCTGAGATATTATTGAGCAAACAATGGGACACCGACCATATCCGATTTTATTTTTCTGACTTTATTTATTAGAGAGAAGATATAAAAAACTAATCACACTTTTGACTGGCACTTTTCAGCAACTCGCATGATGATATTTAGATTTTATACCTGACGTTTCGTTTTCCAACAAACCATCATCAACTTTATTTTTTATATGGCTCAAAAAAAAAAGAGCTACACACACACATGCAAGCTCTAATCCCCATTTTTATTACAAATTTTAACGATGTATCTCATGTCGTATTTTAATTTTTAGTAAAACAAAATTGCATTTTTTTCTATTTTTTGCTCTAACGGCGCAGCAACTCCGCGACAAAAGCGGGGTAATAAGGAAAAATACTATTCATTTTATAATGATATTAGGTATATGTTACGAAGATACGGGTAACGAGAATTGCATTAACGTCTAAGCATTTGTTTGCAAGGCCTACTTAAAAATAACTTTAGAAAAATAGCAAAAATGCATTTTCTTTTAACTAAAAATTAAAATATGACATGTGATACATCGTTGAATTTGTAATAAAAATGGGATCAGATTACAGGGTGTACTTTTTTTTTTGAGCCATATAAAAAAACTAAAGTTGATGATGGTTTCTTGAAAACAAGAAACGTCGGGGTATAAAATCTAAAAATACCATCATGTAGTAGCTAAAAAGTGCCAGCTAAAAAGTGTTATTAGTTTTTTTATATCTCTTTAAATAAAGTCAGAAAAAAATAAAATCGATATAGCCAAATTTTCGTTTTTCCAAATATCTCAGCATGCCATGAAAATTCAAGTTCAAACGCAATAAGCTTAAAAACACAACTTTTTCCTAGTTTAACCTAAGCTGTATATCCAATAGGTACTGAGACTCCCATGCTTAGGATCCTTATCTTGGACACAACTGTATACATAAGATTATTATGATAATATAAATCAAATTAACAAGTTTATCCAAATTCCGTTTACCTTAATTTTCATTTAACATACGTTAAGTATAAATTTGGTTAAATTACTTCTAAGACATTTAAGCCAAAGTAAGAGTGTTCATGGGGTTAACAACTGTAATAGTAGCTTTTCGGTAATGAGCCATTTGCACGCTATATACCTGCATAGATTTAGATAAATGGTTATTGGTTTACTCCTGCTATTATTAAAAAGGTAAAATAACCGATTGTTGGTAAGAAAAAAGTAATAGTAAAAATGCTACTTTTAAAATAAGTTATTTAATAATTTTTAAAGTTTAAAAGAAGTTTGTTTTACTTTTTTTAGACCATTTTAATGAAACTTTTTTAAAGGTTGGTTAAATTTATTTACCTTTAAGTTATATCTGGATTTTAAAAACTCCAGTCTTTTAAAAATTAAAGCAACAAAGTTTAACTCACAATCCGTATTTTTAGAAAATTATTTCATTTAATGCCCATATTGTTGGAAAGCATAAGAAACACGTAGTTTGTCATATTGGATTAAAATTACTTAATGTTCTAGAAGTTATTCCTACCACCCCCTTTCATTTGATCCATTTGGAGAAGCAGTTTCTGACTGAGCCACTGAGTAAATGCCCGATGGGGTACTGGAGGGGTGTCACTTACGAAGGTAAAGTAAGAAATAAATCCAAAGTAATGAAAAGAATGGAATTAAAAGGTCTGCAAATGGCTATCTGCAGTATGTTATAAAACAAATTTTAATAATAAAAACATTTAAAAGACCCGATGTTACCTATATTCCTTAAATTATTTTTGCAAGAAATGTTTGTTCTTGCATTAGTGTATATTTTGATACTACAATGACCACTCTTATATATGTTTGCCTAGCGCTATCAAACTCTATGTTAAACTCTTTGAAGGCCAGATACTTTAAAAGAACCTAAAATATTGGGCTTTAATAAAGGTATTAACAGAAGTGAATTGTAAAAGAAATATTAGAAATGTATTTAAATAGTTTAGTAAACATTTTTTTTGTACAAAGCATTAATTTAGTTTTAAAATAAAAGTACCAATTTTGAAACTTTTAGGATTGGATATTTTTCGCAATGTCAACGTAATATATCAAATTGGTGATAACGTAGATTTTTTAAGGTCACATAAGTTTGCAACAAATAAAAAAAACAATATTTGTTATTGAAATATTTTAGACGAAAATGATGCCGACCTTAACGAAAAAACAAATTTATGATACAAGTATAATTAACATCTATTGACTCATTTTAATCTATTGTATATAACATTATTTTGCCCTTTTTTTTCAGCCAAGTAAAGTGTGAGCCATCCCTATTAAAGCTGAAAATTTTGAAGGCAAAGCTAAAGTTAGCGATCCTACAAGATTTCTTAGAATATAAATACACATATGTGAAATAAGATTCAATAAAAATGCCGATATTAGAAATAATTTAGGCTCTAATTTCTATGTTAATTTCTTCAGCACAAAAGTCCTAAACATTCACAATATGTCTTTGTTGGTTTATTAAATTTATCCAATAATTTAGAAAATTTGATTATTAAAAACAGTTTAAGGTAAACAACCTTATAAAAAATACTTACTACTGACCATAGAATCTAAAAATGTTATAAAGTCTAAGCAATATACAAAACCAGGAATTATTTACTGCATAATAAATCGAGGCTAATAAACTTAAATACATATAAACACAAATATTTAGGTATGCCCCTATAAAATTTACTAGTTTTGGTACATAATAAACACGCAAGGGCGGTTTATTTAGGATTATTTCGTCCCATGAAAGGTTGTTTTATGGACTGTAAAACAAAGCCTATTTTAGCCGTAATAACGAAAAAACTATAAAAAAACTACCATAAAATTTTGTTAATTTTGCTTTTAAAATAAATTTATTGTTATTTTCTGGGCTAATTTAAAAACAAAAGATAAATAAATGAGAAGCTAAAATCAAAACGCAGATCTTAAAACACATACTTTAAAGAACATTCCAGAATTTTAACAGCGCGTTTTCTATTTATGTTTTAAAAAATGTTTTAATCGAAATATTGTCAGTTTAAAGTTATTAAGTACATTTTGTAAAAAATGTATTTGATTTGATTCGGTATTTAATAAAGAAATAATTTATTCGTTACATTAATGACATCCATAAATCTTTATTGAAATATTATACATTAAAAGATGGTATATTTTTTCTTTTGCATCACAAATTTTGTATAAAATCGTTGTAATTAATTTTTTTAAAGAAAAGTACGGTTAGCGCCAAGTGTTAAGACTTTGGTGGTATAATTTTAAGCAAAGTTAGTCCGCAAATGAACAATAAAATGTAAATGAAGTCTTGTTTCTTCATTGAGTGTAAGTCTGTTTCATATTTCAACTCACTAATTGGTAAGAACTTAAGTAGGAGAGGATAAACTTTGTTAGTCTTACTGACAAAGCTCATTTTCTTTTATTGTAGATTGTCCTGATGATGGAAAAGTTTTTCCGAAAGCTCGGCATTTTCAATAAAGAGTTAATGTTCTTTAAAATTGGCCTTTCAATTGACCGCACCTTCACTATTCTGGTTTTCAGATTTTTTCTTTAACTAGTCAGTCACGACTACTCCCTTCCTCTTTATATATATATATATATATATATATATATATATATATATATATATATATATATATATATATATATATATATATATATATATATAATATAAAAATTAATGGTTCTTGTTTATATATATAAAAGGTAAAATTTGTTGGGCATATGGCTCATTAATGACTGTGAAAATAAACAAATAAATAAATAATAACCTGTAAAATTCGGCTACTATCGGGCGGCCAGTTTCCATATGGTTTTTTTGGCATAACAGTATGTTGCATACCTAACTTTTGCCATATACAATTAGATGGCGCACTTTACCTACCACCTTTAACCTCTCGATGCCATGGCTGGTTGCTTTTAAATTTCTTGGTAAGATGGCACCGGTTGTCTGTATTTGTTAGTTCTGGGATACAGAAAGGATATTTACAGTCAATCGGGGCATCATCAAGGTGCTCTACGACCTGAAGCGGCTATGACAAGTCTTAACGAAGACGAAACACGTGTCGCCGTCTTGGTCGGGCCCGGGTATTCCATTTTCTTTTGGAGACTCCGTAATTTTTAAACAACCAACCATGGTAGCCGAATTCTTACAGGTTATTATTTATTTATTTATTATTTTCACTGTCTGTACTTTTATTAAGCTATTACATTGCTTATACATTTTTTGAAATTGGTAAATAACATATCGCATACTGGGTAAATATTAATTTAACTAATATGGAATAAAATATTTGCCCTTATTTTATTTAGTTTAATTATTAAAACAAAACTTTTTTAATTAAATTAATACACAATTTAAATATTCTTTGTCCTTTTAACAAAAATGGTCCTTAAATATTAAACAAAAACTTTTAAGTAAAAACAGGTATTTATTATACAAGAAAAACAGGTTCTAGATTTAAGAAAAAAATATAAATTTATAAAAAGTCACACTTAAGTACCTGTTTACAGAGATAAAATGTCAATTTTTTTCCCGTCGTAAAAAAATATATATTTTTAATTTTTGACCCACATTTGCTTTGTTTCTCCTTTTTAAACCACATTAGGAATTCAGCACGTCACTCACTTACTACAAGCTGATTTTTTTTTTACATTTTAACATCATAAATATTTAATATAACAAAAGGTATAGATTTCGTAAAAGCGTTTTATTTTATATCCATGTCGCTTTTTAGAGCTTCTAAATAGAAATCAAAACAACTGAATATTTTTATCATTAAAATCACAAAGAAAATGTTTATTTTCTTATATTATGTAGTATTTGTAAAAATAATTAAAAATTGATTGAGTATTTTAAAAAGTAAGCTAGGAAAATTAAATTTTACAAATTAACTAATAGTCCAGACCTGAAAAAAATGCCTTACGGCAAAGTACTTAATGGTATAATTTTGTTAGGTGCATCTTAACTATGTAAGAAAAACACTTCCGGACCAAAATAATGCGTTAGGGGGAAAAAGGGGTGGTTTTTAGGGGTCTTTCGCAATTCAAGCTAAACAATACATCCTATTAAAAAAGTTAAATGTGACCGTTTTCGACACAATTTTTGAGAAAGGTTAAAAACTGTTCCATTGGTTTTAATTTCTATTTTTACAAAAATAGTTAAATAACGCTGAAAGTTAAATCAAATATGATTAATGGTATTCCTAATATACTGTATTTTTTATCAACAACTATGCAGCCGTTATTATAAAAACTTACTTTAAAAAGAAATGAAAATTTTCAACAGCAATTTTGACTTAATTTTTTTATTAAAAATAGTCCGCTAAGGGCTTCTCTTAATTATCGTTTTTTTTTTGTTAACTTTTAATAAATACAATACAAAATATATACTTTTATTGGAAAAATTTATGAAAAATTAAAAAACACAAAATATTGACATTTTTTATTATACTCGTACATTGTGTTACTTTTGTTGAAAAATAATTATTTATTAAAATTGTTATTTTTTTTTTAATAAGTTATTAAAGTGGATTACAGGTTAAACGTGTGTCTGAGGTTGGGTGTTACAAGAGGAAAAATTTAACAAATTTTTTGAATTATTAATTAGAATTTTTGAAAAAATGGTCGCATGGTCCAAAACTAAGAAATACAAAATTTTACTTCGATTGGTATTATACCGGTTTAGCTAAATAACATAACATATCGGCAATGTAGGGAAAAGAGAGAGTCTAACTAAATACCGCCATGTAAACATAGGTGACTAATACTGCTTGTTTGTTTATTACATTACTCGCCGATGAACCAAAACTGCTTGCTCATATAGTATAGGGCAAGTTATAGCTTAAAATATGAAAAATGACCCACTGTAAAGGTCCTAAATTCCTTTGCTCCCTTCTTACTTCTGAACCGTTCGGTATATTTTCCTGAAATTTAAAACAATATTTTATGACCAAGGTCTGCAATTTTTACATATCAACAACAGCTCTAAATGTCAAGGTGACAGCAAATGTGGATATATAAATATAACTATAATATTGAAATCATAAGTTGTTATACGGTGTTTCGTAAAATTGGTGTTAAAAGAGAACAAATGAATCAAATATTTTTAAATTTTACATTGGCATTTTGAGAAAACTGCTCACATGGTCCAAAACAAAAAAAAATATATCCGATTTTTTTTATAAAACCAAATTTTATGAGTAAATGCTGTAAAAAATTAAATTTAAAGGTAAAGCATAAAATTTAAAAAGATATGTTTTTGATAAATATTTTTATATTTTAGGTTTTAACACGCAACTCGGCATGGCAAAGCCATTTTTTTAAATATTTTAATTTTTTTAAGCCTTCTTGCCCAGTTATCCAGTTTTTATGCGTAATGTAAAAAATGAACAAAAGTTTTGTTTTTGTTTTAATGTTTTACCTTCAAATTTATTCAAAAAAAATTATACAGGGTTTATTCTAACAGCATTGTTATTTAATTTTAAAAGTTATAGATGTACATTTTTTTTAACTTGGAGAGTTTTGACAAAATCTTCGTAGATGTTAAACGTGTCTACCAGTTTGCGTGAGAATCAAACCCGGCATGCCAGGCAAACATTCTACCGCTGACCCACGAATGCTCATATAGTATATTTGATAATTTCGGATACTTTTATTTATCTGCTGATCTTAATATAGTCTATAACACTCCTAAATATAGTATCTAGTATAGATGATTGATCGATAATTAAAGTAATATCAAACTATAAAACAAACAACTTTAAAAGTTAGGTTACTTTTAACTATTATTCGGCGGTTTTTAATAGTTTTTAGCAATAAATTAGCAAATACCGCCGGACAATGAACAAATTAATTAACATTATTAGGCGGATCTTATAAACATTAACAAGATAAACGGCCAGACAGCGGTTTTCTTCTTATAATTGAGCAAAACCGCCGGCGGTCGTTTAGCCAGTGCCTAAAATAAACAAATAAATTAAATACCTTGATCTGATTGCTTTTATTTTTTTTTATATTTTAGCCTAAATAAATAGGACTACCTAAATCTAGTGACATGCTTTTATGAGTATTATAGAAATTATGTAGTGAACGTTATATTTATATGGTAAAAGTATAAGAAAAGTTAGTTTTTTTTTGTGCATTTTAAAAAAGGTTTGTTTAAAGATTTTCTTTTTTTTGTTTAAATTTATCAACTGCTATCCTCGGACTCAATCTATATAATATTATTCAATGTATGTTTACACCTATTATAATTTATTACTAATATAAAATTGTACGCTTTTTTGATGGTTAAAGTATCCATCTTGTTCTTTTACCAATTTTATCTACTAAATCATATAGAAAAAAATAGGTTTTAAGATTCAATATGCCAAAACCCATAATGGTCTCATATGTAAAAGACATCTTTTGTATTGATATAAAAGAAAAATTTACGATAATTTAGAAAATAAATGGCCCTTTCATACTAAAAATGGTTTTGTTAACAGATCTTGATGGCTGGGATGGTAAAATATAAGTAACCTTTTTTTATTTTTGATGTATAACTCACTTTAGGGTCTGTTTTCTTATGGATATAGGTCAAATTTAAAGTTGTCTTTTACAAAAGCTTTTAAGCATTTTTGAAAAAGAAATAACTTAAAACATGACAAATAGGAGGATAAAGCTGGATATTTTATATAAAAGTAAATATGTTTAAAAATTGAAATTAAAGTCTTCACTTTCCTTTAATTTTTATTTTCTTTAAGAAAAACCAATTTTTCTTGATTTTTTTATTAATGATTTCTAACATTGGTTTTATATTTTAAAGTTTACAGTTTTTAAATTGATCTGTTCAATCAAAAATAAAGGAAGGGGAAGAATAAACAAATGAACTGTGTCTGCATATAAACCAAACTTTTTTTTAAATAAAATATCTAAGAAAAAATATTTTAAATAGTACAGTTTTAGAATTTGTGCAGTGTTTTAAATAAAAGACAATAAAAATTAAAATTTAAAAATAACTTACTAACCAGACAAATATACTAGGTCGGTAAAATTACCAGTCATGAATAACAAGCGATAATGACTAAATCGTCTTGAAATAAAAAAGACTAAAAAAAGTAGTAGAAAGATAATATTATACCTTCCCTGTGGTAAAGAAGTTCTCGATTTTAAGGTACTGTCAAACCAACGCGGGACGGCGAAAGCGGAAATGCGAAAGCGAAAGCGAAAGCGAAAGCGAAAGCGAAAGCGAAAGCGAAAGCGAAAGCGAAAGCAAGGAAAGCGAAGGAAAGCGAAGAAAGCGAAAGGAAAGCGAAAGCGAAAGCGAAAGCGAAAGGAGCGAAAGCGAAAGCGAAAGCGGAGGCGAAGCGAAAGCGAAGGAGCGGAAGCGAAGCGAAAGCAAAAGCGAAAGCGAAAGCGAAAGTAAAAGCGAATGCGAATGCGAATGCGAATGCGAATGCGAATGCGAAAGCGAAAGCGAAAGCGAAAGCAAAAGCTTGAGAAAAACGTGCATTTACACAGGCGCGGAAAATTAAACGGGAGAACAAGTGCATTTTGCCTTTTAATATTTAACAGCAGTGATTTTTTAAAAAGTATTATATGTGACAGGTCATCAGATATGGAAGAGGCAATTTTGCTATTAAATGTAACAGAATAAAATAAAGCGAAAAGTTCTAATACTATAGAATTTTTATTAGTTTCTGTTTTAAAAAGTAATTATTATTACATATCCTACACACTAATTTTATTATTTTATCTGTTTAATTTTAGGCTTAAGACATTGTGACCTTTTAAAAGCACAAAGAACTACCACTGGAATCTTGACGCGGTCTGCGAAAAAATCTGCATGCAGCGAACAAAAATAATTTGGCAGTAAGGGAGCATTTAGTCAGCGAAAGACCGCAGTAGTATGTTAAATTATTGGTAGTTATTTGGGTACACACAAAAAATAAAAAATAACAAGTAACTAGAGAACTAAAAATGGACGTTTCGGTGGCAAGTTCTTTACTTATAATCGTTAATGAATAAATCAGCATACTGCTGATATCCCAAAAACCACCAATAACAAAACGGTAGGCATAACAAATCCGATTTTGCACCTTTTGTTTAATGCAGAATTGTTTACGGAATCTATTATGACAACCACCAAAACACGTAGCACAAATTGTAGACTAATTAATCTTGTATTTTTTATTGCCTTTATTTAATAAACAATAAAAATTATTTTAAAAACGCGATATTAACTGCCACAACAACAAGACAAACTTGACTATAAATTATCATGGACTCTTATATTAGTTTAAAATTATGCCGATGTGGGCTTTTTACCAACGTTGCAAGCCTAATTTTAATTATTAATAGCATTAATTTCAGTAAATTTAAATAACATTTGTTTACCTTTGCTTGATACTAAGGCATGTTTAGGCAAACTAAAAATCCAACTTATCACCTTTTTAGTATTATAAATACACCGCTACCAGTTATGTATGTCACTATGACACAACAATAAAAAATGACATTTAATGTCAAACGTTTTTTCAGAATCTTGTAAAACTAAAGCTTAAATTTTAAAATTTTATACCTAACGTAATAGTTAACTTTTATTTTTTTAACTTTTTATTCAATTTTATCTTGACGACGGTGGCACACTTGCCACCGAAACGTCGATTTTTAGTTCGCTAGTTACATGTTTTAATTTTTTTGTTCTTCTATTGCAACTACCCAAATAACTACAATAAATTATATAAATTCGCCAAACCAATACAAAACATATTTTCAGTAGTATCAAAGACAATTGTAGTTTCATTATAGATACCCAGAACAATGCTAAATTTTTGGTCATAAGCTTGGAAGCTTGCTTTGTAGAATTTATGAAGCAAGTATCCATCGAGTACACACGTAAACAGTACGTATAATTTGCCGCTTCATAAATCCAGTCAAGCCAGCGTCCAAACTGATGACCAAAAATTAAACATTGTTCTGGGAGTCTATAGTGAAACTACAATTGTCTTTGGTAGTATGTTTGTTTACGTATCCCGCTGTAGCATTACTCTTTAAACGGATCCCGCTACCGTTTTTGCTCCCGCGGGCCTGCGTTTAATTAAGTGTACCTGTATACCTTTAAAAGTTGAAAAAATCAGTAAGGACTTTAAGGTACGCAATCGTATCCTTAAGTATATAGAGTATGTCCACGGATGGACTTTACAATACGACAAATGGACCAAAAATTTAAATATTTAGGAAAGTCGTGTATGGTAACAGCTTTTGCTTTTTAGGGAAACAAGATTTACTGTGCAAAATTAGTTTTGTTTTGTACAGGGGCTCCAAAAGCTACAAAAATGTGGAAATGAACCAAGACAAAACTACTTTTATTTTTGATAATTCGGCAAAATTTTATATAAAAAGGTTTTTAGAATTAAATGAGGATCCCATATTTAAAATTTTACATTAAATAAAACAAATTTTGTTTTTAATGTCATATTTTTTTAAATTATATCATACACATTTTTTACGAAATTTACCTAGTTTAAATAATACACAATAATTAACGTCAAAGTGCATCAAATATATTCAAATACAAAAATATGAAACTAGATAAATTACGTTAAAAAGGTGTAGAACATAATTTAAACAACATGATATCAAAAAATGTTTTTCTTTTATTTTTTAAGTGAAATTTCAGATATAGGATTTTCATTTAACTCAAAAACCTTTTAATTTATTATTTTGCTAAATAAGTAGAAATAAAGGTACTTTTGCCTTAATTTATTTTAACATTTTTGTAGCTTTGTAGTTGCTAGAATAAATTTAATTATTTAAAAAAACAAAACGGTTATGCACGTCAATTAAAATTTTAGGTTGCCCATTTTTTTCTGACAAAAAAAAAATGTACCGGTGGACAACACAAACTACCTTATTTTAAATATAACGCCCTGTATATTATTTAATTTTTTGTTTCTTTATAATATTCCAAACACATTTTGTATTTAATGTATCAAACCTATCTGCAACGGTTTTAGAAATATTAAAAGCTGTCGGATATATTGCAAATATTACCAATAATCATAAAATAAAATTATTTTGTTACATAAATTCACTACAGTACATTCAGTAATAAAGTGTTGCTAATGAGAAAGTAAACATAAGCAATTTTAATATTTGTTTTTGACTGATATACAATTAAAAAATAATAATAATTTATTAATTATTACATGTGTATCATAGTATTTAAGATTAAAATGTTGCCAAGACGTTCGCGGCGAGCGTTTTGAAACATCTCACACATTTATATTATTGTTTTTTTATTGTTGTTTAAAAGTTTCAAGGCGTGTTGATGCAAATTTCCGTAACCAAATTAGGAATATTAATAATATTATAATGAAATACTCTGAAAAATACAAGAATTAAATTATATACAAGGTGTTGTATTTAAAACAAGAAAGATGGTATTGGCCACTGTGACATGAATCATCATGTATATTTAAAAAAAATGCACAACTAACAATTTTAATAGACGTTTCCGAGCGTGTTTTTAAAAATTCCTCTATTTATTTATTATGAAGTTTAGTTTACTTGGCTGATAAACACTGTATTGATTCATTTTCTTTAAAACAATACAATGGTTTAAAAGTTAGTTTTTTTTAAACTGTAGATAATTGTATTCATTAGGCCTAAGACATTTAAGGTGACAAAGGTAAATGGAGTACTAAGCAGTACTTTTTACAAATCCAGTTACTAAATATTCTACATTATTTCAGTAATCTGTAAAATATTTAAAATGGTATTTATCATCTAAACTACTTTTCAAGATTACTTTGGAAAAATCTTATCTTTTAGCTGCTCTTTGGACCAATTTTAAGGTAGGTTTTATCCGACTTAAATATTATAAATATTTTATTTTTATTTTACATGCGTTTTTGATAAATTTGCTACAAAAAATCTTGTAGACCTGTTATGTAACAGTAATATAAATATGTTAAACAAGAAACAAAATATCTTAAGCTATCTAGTAGAAGTTCTAAACTTATAAATATTTAATAAAGCCATGGATTTCTTCTTGTCCTATTTCAAAAGGAACTGGGCCAAAATGGATAAGAAAATACAGCGAAGGATTCTTTATGTGGCATTAAAACACATATGATATCATTTCTTAGGGAAAATGGGATGGATCACTTTCAAAAAACGCTTTTAGTTCCTTAAATATATTTTGTATGTTATGCTTTATTATTACGTTAAATATAAGGTCAATGGTTTTATTTTAAAGCATCTTAACTTTATTTTGCAAATAAATAAACAACCTTAAGTTTATTTAACACACATTAATTTATATTAGGAAATTATTGGTATAGGCAAATAGCGCATATTTTATTACTGCTTAACCTTAACACGCCTATATAAAGAGATGTTATTGGTCTGTGTGGGATGCTTGCGTCATTGTTATTTTTAAACTGTGATATTATTTGTTTTTATATAGTCTTATTTGGTTTGTATATTTACGAATGAAGAGGCTTTAACTCTTTTGGTATATTTTAAAGATAAAATTTTAGAATAAACAAAAAAATACTTTAACACTTAACTTTATTTTTCTTTCAAACGTCAAAATAGGAAAGGAAAGTGACCGACTATATATTTTGGCACAATTAAAGTGTAAGATAATAATCATAAAATATCATGGTTTAAAAATGGAAAAAGTACTGAAAACTTATGGTTAGGAGTATTTTTGACTTTATGTTTCCAGTTATATCTAATGCAAGAGACTTAGTTTTTTAAATATTTTATGGCTGAGTTGCTAGTTAAGTTAAAAAATAAAAAAAACATACACATTATATTTTGATTAATGTCAGTTTTCTTCTTAATTCTTTTCCAAAATTGGGTTTACACCAATTGCTTAAAGAAACATAAGGCGTACAAATTGTGAGGTTTAATGCAAGACTGCAGCCACGGTTGAAAATAATTAATTTTATGCAATGAAGGATGTCTGTAGTTCAAGGCGGGCGGAAAGTGCATTATAGAATACGTGCTTATGAAAAAAAAACTTATTTTAATCCCAAAGATCATCTTGAAAATCGGCCTTTAAATTATTTGTAGTAAATTTCAAAATACCCCATATTACTAGATATGATATAAAGGGTGTTTTAGGCGCGCTTGTGGATGCTCCGGTTGTATCGGCAGCGTCGATCACCGGAGTTAAGCAGTAAAGTGCACGCCCATAAGTTGGATGGGTAACCGGGACGTTGTCGGTTTTGGGCAACGGCACGCGGTTTGTCGCTCGGGGGTGAACGAACAGACCGAGCAGCAACTATCCAAGTTATGGAATGAATGGTGTGTAAATGGAAAGAAGTAGGGGTCAAGGTACAATAAGCCTTCAGGCTGCAGTGCACCACGGCACCACCTAGGAAGGCGGTCGTCGAACCTGGGGGATGACTTCGAAAGGGCGAAAAAAAGGGTATTCCACAACTTATCCGACAAAAATACGAATACATTTTCTATAGAGATATATCCTAAACGTCTTAGTTTCAACATTTAAAATCTATATTGTTTTTTTATAATAACCTATTGATGGACGCCTGACATGCATCCGAAGAAATTTTTTGATATACAAGAAAAATATTATTTTTTTATCAGTGTCGTCCATAAAAGGTTTGAGATAAATATGTTTTAATAAAAAATGGTAGGCCACTGCACTTTTATAAAATAAACATATTTTTTAAAATTTTCATTTCGTTCGTAACAAATTTTATTTCCTGACGTTTTTATTTGACGCACGCTTTTCGCGTAAATAAATAGAAACGATTTTTCGGTATGGATAAATCCCTATTCAATTTAAGAATAAATGACGAAGAATAATTTTTACTATAGAACTTATTATTATCTACAGGGTAATCAAACTTAAGTCGGCACTATTGCTGGCGTCTTTAATATTGGAGATGGAAAGTCGGTTAAATTTGTAAAGTTTTTGCTAAACAACGTGCTGCCGACAAAAGAAAAGACAATAGAATATCGAGTTTTCGATTTATTGCAAAAAATATACTTTTTTAAAAATAAAACACCTTGTATAATATATTAACATTAAAAATATTTTTCTCTAAACTTTAATTATAATAAAATATAGCCTAAAGCACTTTTAAGTGGTATAGCTTTTAGAGTAAAAAAGTAATTTTTATAATCGGTCTAGTATTTCCTAAGATTAGCCCCTACAAACAAGCAAACAAAGTTACAAACTTTACCTTTTTATAATATTAGTATAGATATGTTTTAGTTAGTTCTGGTTAGTTCTGCAGCAAACACACTGTACGGCTTATATGTTTATTAAATATATTACAGTTACTTGCCTAAAGCCGTGTCCTTACTTGCTACTTAACACTCATATCAACAATGTTATCTAACATGTTATTAAATTCTTATACAAAAGCAACAAGTTTTTTTTATTTAACATAAATCTGCAGCAAGTTTTTGTAACATGATACTAAGTGAGAACACGGCTTAAAGCCGCGTCCTCACTTGATACTTAATATTGTTATCAGCAATGTTATCCAACATGTTTTTTTTAAATAAAAAGCATAAGGTTATTTGTTAAGCCCTGTCCTCACTTGATAACATGTTAGAGAAACTTGTTGCTGATACGTGTTAAGAAAACAAATAACTTGTTGCTTTTAAAAAAAAACATGTTAAATAACATTGTTGGTAAGAGTGTCGAGTACCAAAGCGCGTCCTCACGTTATCAACAATGTTATCTAACATTTTTTAAAAATTTTATAATAAGCAACAAGTTATTTGCTTTTTTTTAACAAGTATTAGCCATAATTTTTTGTGACATGTTACCAAGTAAGGATAAGGCTTTACCGAAACAACGTTGCAGCAACATGTTGCGACTGGTCCACATTAACGTTTCGGCATTAAGTTATAGAAATATGTATCGGCAACAAGTTTTTGGTAACATGTTAGTAAGTGAGTACACTGCTTAACAAAGACCAAATTTTATTTTCCTAGGTAAACAGCTATTAAATAAAAATTATTTTCATAATGTCATTTCCCAGGCAAATAGCATTTGTCTAGACAGAATTTATTTTCTTTAAATTACCATTTGACCGCGACATACACATTATTTACCAGTCGTAAAAAAAAATATGTTTGTTATCATTAAAAATATTTTATGTAAACTAGCATTGCATCAAAACCCACTTTCCCTAGTCCACTTATCTCTGGCCTATTTTATTGGTTGGCAAGCCATGCCAGACACCTTTTAAAATAATGTTCCATACGGGCCATGTGTGCAGTAGCGTTGATAATAAAGCCATCCATTTTAGCCATTTATCAGTGTGTGGCTTCTCCAATAGGAAAAGGAGTGAGATATGTATTTATAGAAGCTATCATACTGCATAGAATGCAGTTGCCGTGTGGGTTTCAATATACGAAGTATTTATTAGCAAGAAATTTAAATTATATTTTACAAAATTTTGTCGTATTGAAAACTTTAATATGATTTATTTTGTATAAATATATTTTTAAATATTTACACATTTAATAAAAATAATACATACTATAAAAATATAACCATTTATTTAGGAATACAATACATTATTAATGCGTACATAATAATTATTATTTCTTATTTGTACCAACTTCTGTATTTAACATTTTTTAATTTATTCTTTTACATATGTTTATTTAACTTTTGGGTAAAACTATAATTATTTTATTATTATTTTAACTAGTATCTTTTATTTAAACTAGTGACTTTTATTAGAACTGTATTAATTTTAGGGTAATTCTGGTTAGATAGGTTATTTATTTAACACAATTTTTTTTATAATAATCCATTTTTTTAATACGTTAATATAACTTACTTTACTTTTAATTCAAATAAAAGTTTTATTAATGCAATATAAGCATAGGTATATTTTTTGAATACATAAAATACAATATATTTTATTAATACCAAGTTTGTATTTATCTGTAATAAAGCCGGATTAAATATTAAAAACCTAATATGGATTTACGCAACACATCTTATTTAAGTGCCACACCATATAAATAGCAGCGGCGCACATACATATGTATCTGTGGCGCGTACCAAATTGTTTCACGGTTACACAGATATCCGGGACCACCGGCTTAACGTGACTTCGGAACCACAACGTAAGAGGGTGTACCAGGAAAGTGGTTTGCCATTGACTTCTGTAAAGTGACGAGCGATTAAAAATTCTGATGTATTACGCCGAAAATTAAACTCGGGCCTTCACGGTGAGAGGCTTACTATTTACCTTATAAACTGTTTTTTTAAGAGGCTGGTATGCTAGTCACTTTGTCACACTCGCAACATTAAAAAATCATAAATGTGATAAGCACATATCTGTTTTTTTTTATACAAAGAATAAACCCCGAATAACTGCCGTAATATTTTATGTTTTTTGTAAATATACAGAAAGTTCATTTAAAAAGTTACCACTTAGTTATCTGCAAAAAAGACGCATTGAGAAAATCGCCGAAATACGTTAACATATTTAACATAACAACACTGTAGCTCTAATAATTCCCGAGTTACCAATACAAGTAGACCCAATATGTGACACACTGTTTAAAATTAATAATTTTGCTATAAATTTATTGGGTATTTTATTTTTATTAACAAAACTGCCAAAATAAAAAATAAATAACAACATAACCATTGTACAAATGAAGTGTCACTGGTTAAAGCAAACACACAATAAAAAACCTAAACATACCCAGTATAGTACATAGTAATAGTAAACAAATATGTTTGCATATTTTTATGCCTACGGAAATTAAAAATAATATGTTTTTAGGTTTTGTTTTTAAATTTAAATAAATGCTTTTTTTGTCCAGGGTGTCTTTAAAAATTCTTACCAAAGGGAAAACTTTTTAATTATTTATTTTATAGTTAGGGTTATTTTTACCATTTATTACTAACAAACTAATTTTTTGTAAGGAGCTTCAGTTTGACGAGACGCCCAAGTTGTTTCCTTACAATAATTTTCGTTGTTGGTAGCTTACAGGGGTAGCAAAAATGAAACATGTTAATTTGACGAATATAAAAAATGTATTACTAACTGGTATTTTCTTTGTTAATTCTTAAGATAATTATTTAAATAAACGGAAAAAATATTTGTCCTTCGATAAAGTACGTTCGACGCAACGCTACGGATTTATGCGTACGTTTAAAACGCAACCTAACGAGCCTGACCTGGTCCAACGTATTAAACCGAATGAACACGATTAGATACCGAAAGCGAATTATTTAATTTTTTCATTTTAAGAAAATAACAAATGTTATAAAGGTTGTTGTTAATTGTTTTCCAAGTTGATTTTTAATCGCAACCGTTTACAAAAACTACAAAAAAAAGTTAGGTTAAAGCAACAATCGTCTGCCATATTACTAGTGGTATTCTTTCGAGACATAATCTGTTTTACTTTTATCAGTTCATTGACCTGCAAGTAATCCTGATCATTTAATCACGTGACTGCTACTATTTAAAATAATAATACGTAAAGTTTATATCTGCGTTTTCGTCGGTCACTTACGTCGAAGTGTTATTACAAAACCTTATTAGTTAAAAAAGCATTTGTTCCTATTATTTTAGCTTAAAAATTAAATTTTATTTTAATTTTATTAATATATTTATTTGGCATGTACCACTAAATTTATTTTTATGGTAACCTTTTAACGTCATAGTTTCTTTTAAATGCATTTTAGACAGTAAGCTTGTAAAAGCATGGAATTCAAGTTGCTGTTTAAAAAATGTTTTAAATTCGATGCTTTTTAAACGTTGCTCCCGTACCGTGCAAGAGCTTTTACTTACGGTAAATTAGGTTTAAATTTTTTAAGAGTAATTTTTTTATTTACATAGCTTGGTTAGTATTCATTTTGCAGAAATTAAATTTAAAATTTTATAAAACAAAAATTTTCCTATACTTAATTAAAAATTATTTGAACAATACTTTATCTTTGCTGCATAAACGTCATCTTTATTTTGATCTTAAAAGAAATTTCTTTAAAGTTAGGACCTGAGATTAAAATAAAAATTTATAACGGTATTGGATAATGGTAAAGAGAAAATTAAAGTCAAATTCCAAATTTTTAAAATGTCAAGCAAGTTCTTACAAACATGATGTTAAGTAATACATTTACACACCCTCACTTTTTAATTTTTTACAATTTGAATTTCTCTAAAAGGTCGCAACTTTTTTGTGCTACTTTGTATGACTGTTAATAATATAAAGCGAAATAGTTTAAAACATATCAAAAAGACTGTAGTCGTTTAAATAAATAATATATTTTGGATTTTATAAAAAAATAATTTTAATAAAGCTAAAAGAAAATATCAATGGGTTTTTGACAAAACATCGTAAGCGGCATTCGTCAAATTTTACAGAAAACGATTTTGTTTCACACTGCGTTTTTTTAAACAAAGGTGGTATTTTTTTGCATGTACATTAGTGCACAGCTTTATTTCAGTTCTCGGTTTTGTTTAAAAATAACGCAATAGAAAGAAAAAAAGTTTTTCGTAAAATTGACGAAAGTCCTAACGATGTTTTGTCAAAAACCCATCGATAGGTATGACAACTTAGGCTCTTTGCACATGGGTCGGTGTGCAAGCAACTAAGGCGACATTCGACAATTTGTCAACAGTGCGTATGCATACTTGCGTTTTAGGCAGTCAGATTTTATATTGGTACGTAAATTTGTGACTTACGAGGGCGCACAAAAAATTGTTAGTTCATGTTATTTATATTTTATAATGGGCAATTTAATAATTAAGAAGGACGTGTTGTCATTTTATTATTAGAATCGTCGCCGTCGAATAAAAAAAACACAAAGATTTTGAGAATATCTACATTGTTTTTATTTGACAATAATAATCATCAAAAAATTTCGAAACACAACGATAAAAACCTTTTTATTGTTTGGAATAGCAAAGTAACATTCTTGTAAGTCAGTTTTTGTAATCTTTCGTAGTCAGGCTCTACGCACATGGGTCGGTTTAACAGCGACAAAAACGAGATTTTTTAAGGCATCAACAGCACGTAGGCATATTAGCGTGTCCGATCTCAGCAATCCGCGTTGTTTCGTAAACAAAATGTTTTTTTTACAGTGTGTGATTCATATTGTGTTTGTGTTTGATTTTTACACCGGAAAATTAGTGTTTTAGGTCAAAAAAGTTGCAACAAAGATGAATTTATTATTTAATATTAGATTTATTAAAAAACGTCCCGTACTTTATAATTATACTTTTTGATACATAATATTTGCAAAAAATTACACAGAAAGAGCCTGGCAAAAAATAGAAAAACAAGTTAACCTGTCAGGTAAGAAAATATTTTGTTTTTTGTCTGTAAAATAATTTTTGGTAGGATTCAGGCTTTTGGGAACTCTATACGTATTATGGCACTTTTTAACCCGGTGGGATAATCGAAAGGCGTAGTTTTTGCCCCGTGCCCTAGTTGACTTTAAAATTTCTTCAGCCTCTACTTTGCATCTGGCGTGTAACTGTAAGGATTTTTTTTGCTAATTTATATAAAAGTATTAATTATATTTGTAAGTAATGCATTAAAACTGCATAGTTTTAAACTTACAAAGTTAACACAAATAAATTATTCATATTTAAAGTTTTACTGCCGATCCCCATGTGAGTTGATGCATTCACATACTTTTATTTTACCCTCAAGTCGGCTACAGGCACTAAAATATGTTAAGTGTGGGTGGAAATTAATTCCAAAATTCAACGCCAAGTCCAACATGTTCGCCGTTTATCAGTCATGTGACATAACCGAAACACGCCAACTTAAGTTAATATTAAACTCCTGTGCCAAGCGAGTTAAATTTTGCTTACAGGAATTTTTAAAGTTGATACTCTTTATCGACATACCTTTTTTAATTTTATGTGACTTTTATGTAAAGGAAAAGAAGGCATAATCTTTTATAGTTTTATTTAAAACAATACTTATGTTTTATTATGCAATAATCTGCAAGATCACTTTTTAAAAATTTGCGTCCTTGTTGTCTTTTAGGTAATTGTTGACAATAAAGACAATTATAGTTCTTACTATGAACACACATTATATACATAGGCTTAAATGGTTGCTTGCTTAAATTATTCGAGAGAGGATCCATTAATAGAACATATATCTATACATGCGGTACCGTGTCATGTCAAGTTAAAGCAAAGTAGCTGGCTACAACCCCGAGTGTAATATTACACTAACCACTTGGTGCCACTTTTCACGCTTTCATAACTTAAAACCAATTTAACTTAAACACATAAAACTAAGTGTTCCTATTTATACCTATAAGGAAAACTAGAAGCCCCATAAGGCTAGCTTAAACGGTTATAAAGATATAAAGGTCCTAAATTTGTAAATTTTTTACCGACTGACTGACATACAGATCAAAAACCTAACCCACGTTCAGATGATCTGGAAAGATGAAATTTAAAATTTAGATCGGAAATTCTGTGTAAGCGTAAAAAAATATTATAATAAAAAAGTTAGGGGAGGGTCCCCATAGAAAAAAAGTGTTTACATCGGGTGCGAGCAACAAAAAGGAGAATAATTGAAAGTGAGACAGAAGTGGTGACGCTGTGGCATCTTCTCTACTGGCGAGAATTTTAATACGCGCTAATATACAACTGTTAACAAGATCGTTATATCGCCTTGACTTGACTAATTTAAGCAAAACAAAATGCGTGTTAAATAGGTAGCAAATAATGAATGGGCAATGCGCAATGTTATTTCTAGCGTTTAAAAAAATGTGGAGAATAGTTAATAAAAAAATATTCAGCGAAGCCGCAAAAAAATATTTTCAATCTCAATACCTGTCTAGATTTATTTACAAAAATAAGGATATTCCACCAAAAACATAAATGTGAAAAAGGTAGGTAAATCAAGTTCAAAAACAAAAATTATGCTTGGCTGTGGGCTTTGCCGCACAAACATCTAAATGAGTGCCAAAAATATAATTAAAAAGGTTGAATAACTTTATAAAATAACTGTTGTAATGAAAACTGGCCAAGTCAAATTTAACCTACTTTAAGATCTAATACATATTTGGACTTTGTACAAAACTTGGCATTCAGTTAGATCTCCTTTTTTTGCGGCGGAGCCCACAGCAAGGATAATTTTAGGATTAAACTTGACCTACCCTTTTACATATATACCGGTTGAACTAAATAACATAACACATAGGCAACGTGAGGAAAAGAGACAAGCCAACTAAATACCGGCATGTAAACATAAGTGACGAAAAGTGCTTGTTTTGTTATTCTATTACTGGCCGATATACCAATACCTATTGCTCATGCAGTATATTATATCTAGCTTAGGTATACTTGTTTTTATTTATGGTAAAAGTATAAATATCTTTTTGCTAACGTTTTAACCCTAAAACCTTCGAGAATATTATATAAAAAGAGTACTTTATATATATTATATTTAGTGTTATCCCTTTCTAATTATTAAATATTTTCTTACCGAACTTATAAAACATATAAAAATAGTAATTTATGTAACAAGTGCATAAAGTGATACCTCGCCAATAGGCGAGTGCGGTAATCCCATAAGTAAAAAAAGACACTTTATGCATGTGTTACATACTATATTTTTCCACGACCGTATAAAAATTTCCCAAAATACCATTTTATACATGTTTAATATATCTAATCTTATTAATTTTCATGTTGTTGCAGCACAGCCATTTTATTGCAACAAAAAATTATGGCCTCCCCTTTTCTAAGAGACAATAAACCTCTTTATAACTTTGCATATATTATTAAATTAAAAAAAAGGAAGGTAAGGTAAGGTAATAATACTTAAACATTAAATTTAATTTTTTTAAATTACTTAGTTATCCAAATTCATCATTAATAATTATTTTCAATAATTTCTATTAAATTTATTTGCAAACTGTCAAATTTTAAAACTAGTGACACATGAACTAAAAGAAATAATAACGAAATCAAAGCTAACTTGACCGTTTCGTTTAGTTGATGTCGCGTTTACTGTTACATTGCATAAATTAATATTTAAGTTTATTGTAGTAGGCATTAAAACAAAATACTAATTTAAAGTGTAAAAAAGCTTTAAAATGTTAAAAAGAAGTTACTTTTTTAACACTTTATGTAGTGTACTAGAATGAACTACTTTAACTTTATGTTAACGATTAAAACAACAACTTTTTTTAACGGTCTTGGAAACATAAAATGTTGGTGAAAGCAATAGGTTTCTGGCTTTCGTTTAATTCTTTGCACTTTATAGTAAACACCGTGATGACAATTTTAAAGGCTAATGGTTTTATTGACATAATGGACAAAAGAGGATTTAAGGGAATATAAATTGATCTCTTAGACCTAAAATGCTGTTGTTACCGGATATTGACAGCTTTCTTGGGGACTCTAATAAGATTAGCTTTTTTAAAAAGAATAGCTTAACATTTTTACCAGAATATTTAGGCAAACATATTTTAAATTTTTTTACCTCTACAAGACTAAAATGAATTAAACAATTTTTTGTTCCGGTAATGTGTACGGAATCACAAAGAAAAACATTTTTGGTAACTTAAAATGTGCAATATTTGTATTTAATTAAATATATTTTGTTACGTACCTATATCAGTTTAATAAATAAAAAATTTAAAACCAATTTTTATCAATTTTGAGTATATTGTTTTATGTATGTATATCTCCTTGTTTAAATAAAACAAATTTTCCTTCTTATCTCTGTTAAACTGTGTTACCTTTTTTGTGAAAGTTTATTTTACGATTAGGTGTAATTTAAAGCGTAGGGTAACAGACTCATATAACTGCCATTTTATTAGATACAAAACTTTTTGCCCCGCATCCTCCTTCATTGTACCAGCGAGATTCGGTTATGTCTAACCAGATCTTTATTTTATATCAAAGCAGGACAAATAATTGTTGAATAGTCGAGGAAGACTCCCCATTCTTTCTTAAATGCTAGAGCATCAAGTACGAAGTGTGTTTTTTCTTTATGCGACTCGTCACACGCAGCAACTTTTCTATTTTCTAATAACAGAGTAAGCGAGACGCTGACTAAAGGTCTGGCAACACATAACCGCACCAAGGCTGCACCGAGCCCGGATTTACAATGATAGAGAAAAATGGGGCAGATTAATTTAAATTTCGAAAAAATTTATTTTTCATTTCATTTCTTTTCATGCCCTCAAAAATATAAAATGCATTTTTGTCAAGCTAAGTTTATTGTTTTATGTATGTACAGGCTGATTCTTAACCTATACGCATAAACTTGGGAAATTATTGCTTAGGGCAAATAATGACTAATAACAAAAAAGTTAGTAAAACATATTAAGTTAGAGAGATAATTCATTATTTTAAATAAAAAAAAGAACTTTAACTCCAAAACCAAATATTACCTTATAATGAAAAAAAAGGGTAATTACCTTTGTAGCAGAAATTATTTGAAATATTTTAACTTTAATTACGTAAAAATACACTCACAACGACTACGACTAATAGAAGAGCTCTAGCTGGACATTACCATAATTTGTTTGTTAGTTTATTTTTTCAAAGAACAAGAAATTTAGCCAATTTTTTTTATTATTTTTTATTATTTACACTTAGACTTTACGTTTTTTGTTTGATTTAAAATAATTGATTATCTTTCTAAGTAAAAATATTTTACTAACTTTTTTAATTATTATCTACTTATTACTCGTCTTTAGCAATAATTTTCCAAGTTTATGCGTATAGGTTAAGAATCACCCTGTATATCTTCTTGTTTAAATAAAACAGATTCTTCTACTTATCTTTGCTCCTAATTATCCAAAATTTAAGTAAAGTGTAGGTAAAACTGCGCTACCTTATTTATTAATGTGTATTCAGGGGTAATTTCAAGCGTGGTATAATAGACTCATATTACTGCAATTTTATTAACTACAATACTTTTTGCTTCGTATCCCCCTACATTTTACCAGCTGGATGCACGACTGCGGGCTTGTTGCGGTTATGTGTGGCCAGACTTAACCCGTCCAAACCAGATAAATTAAAAGTGCGAGATCCTGATAATAAATTTTCTCTCATACTTCTTTTCCACTTGCATATTCCTAATTTAATATCTTTTCTTTACACAGAAATCGTATTTCAGGATAAACTTTTACCAATTTTAATGTGTGGTGTGAATGACATATTTAAACCTTTGGGATCTTATGTATGTACTTAATGTTTTATAGCTATTTTAAAACAAAACAAAACTTAACTGCGTTTATATTGCTCTATTTTGTAAATATTAAAATTAGAATTATTTATTATTGGTTTTAAAAATTTAAGTACCTATTTAGATAACTAATATTTTTAAAACAAAAGTTTTTATTTTCATAGTCCATTAAAATGACTTATTTTATAGCCTTAGCGTGCAGTTTGGGTATGACGCAATTTTATTTTTTAGTTATTAAGAGGTGGTCAAAGTAATGTTAAATTTAAGTTTATTGGGTCGCCACTCTTGCCCTGTGGCCATTATCTTGGAAAAGGGGTGCCAACGGTTTTTAATATTTATATAAGAACTGTTGATTACAAAAAGAAAATGTTTTTTGTTATAAATTAAATAATCGTTAATTTTGAGTTGGTTAATTTTTCTCCTTGGACAAAAAATAAAAAAATGTTTGACAAAAATTTGGGGCAACCTGTAAAATATTGTTTTTTTAACCCGTATAACTTCTTTTTATTCATTTTGCAAAAAAATGGCATAAAAGCATTTTTATGGAATATTATTTAAAAAATAATTTTGAAATTAGATCTTTTTATCGTCCGATAAAAAATAACAGAGTTATAAACATGAAAAAATGTTGAAACACGTCAATTTTTGTTTTTGGTTGCGGCGTTTTTATAGTAAAATCATGTATACAGGGTGGCCCACAAATAAGCCACGACCATCAACTTTATTTTTTTTAAATAGAACCAAAGAAACAAACTCCTTAATTTTGAGTTTTTTTCCTACGCCCCTTAATGAATATAGTATAGAATTAATTTGGAATTTCTTGATAACTGTTAGCTTAAGATATAAGACATAAAAAATATTTAGAATTCGATGCAGAATTTAAAAACGTAATAAAAAATTAGGTGTTTTCATTAAAAAAATAAAGTTAAAGGTCATTGCTTATTTGCGGGCCACCCTGTATACATGATTTTACTATAAAAAACACCGCAGACAAAAACAAAAACCAACGTGTTCCAACGTGTCTCCCAAAAACAAACCACTGAATTTTAAATGAATTTATTCCAACTAGCTCGATCACACTGTAAACTAAGATGCTTACTCTTGACAAATTTTAGAAATTAATATCTGCTTTTGTTTATAATTTTGTTATTTTTTTATCGAATAATAAAACCTTATAAGACCAAATTGTTTTTAAAATGTTATTCTATAAAAATGATTTGGTATAATTTTTTCCAAAGTAATATAAAAAAGTTATAACGCTTAAAAAAATATTACGCGTGTGATCCTTATTTTCGTTAATAGCTTTTTATTTTTAGTCGAATGAAAAAAAATAACTTACGTAAAATTAAAGATAATTTAATTTTAAACAAAAAATATTTATTAATTTTTTTGTGTGATCAACAGTTCTTCATATAAATAATAAAAATCATTTGCACCCCTTTTTCAAGATGGCAGCCGCAGGACAAGGGGGTGGCGACTTCACAAACTTTAATGTAACTTTACTTTGACCTCCCCATGACAACTAAAAAATAAAATTGCGTCCTTCCCAAATTGTTACCTCTAATGTAACATTTTAATAGACTATCGTCAGTACAATATAGGCGATAACAACAAACCCTAAACATTTTTTTATGAACTCGCGATGGCGTAAAAACTTAGTTGCTTATTGTACATCACACCCTCTGTTGACAGAGTGAAAAACTATGCGAACCTTGGTCCCTAACAAGGTTAGTTTATATTTATAAGGTTGCGACATATCCTCAACTTTTAGGCGGTTCGAGGTCGGGGACGCAAGGAAGGGCACTCCACGGAGAAAAGTTGGCAAGACTGGGTAAAATCAAAGCTGATGATCAATCCAGTGACGTCTAGAATTTGCGCATTTCATTTTGCATTGTTGTGGAAGTGATATTTGTTTAAAGATGTAATTCCAAATGTTTTTTATTTATATTAAAAGAATTTACAACTTAATAATAATTAAAAACTGTTGTGTAAATGGTTGTTCTAGTAATACAATAATCGTTAACACGTTAAAGCAATATGGCCGAATGTCGCGACCCTATATAGACCGACTTTGGGTACCTAAAACTAAAATTAAAGGAAAAATAGGTATTCTTGATAAATACTTAGAAATCATTCTGCAAAACTAAGAAAGTAAAAACTTCCTACTGCTTCTAATTTCTTTGCAAGCAAGGCTTTGCATTCGTCGGATACCGGCGATGCGAATTTTCACACTAGCCAAAGTTCTTTCTTTTAAAGTTTATTATTAATTACTAACCGCAGACCGGTTTCGAACTATTTGGTTTTCATCAGTACGGTATAGACGAAAACAACGAACCTTAAGAAAATTTCTTAGGAACTCGGGACGGCGTATAAACGTAGTAGCTCATTGCCCATTACACCCTCTGTTGACAATGTAATGAACTAAGCGTACCTGAGTCTTTAGAACTAGAACTTAACAAAAAATATGTATTCTTGATAAACAGAAATCATTTGACAAAAATGGGAAAGTAAAAATTCCTTTCTTTGAATAAGGAACTTTAATAAAATTTAGTTGTTTTTTAAGCTTTCCTTATATCTTCAAAAGTTTCTATTAAATGGAAAACTGTTTTTAACGCTTTTTTTACAAAAACAAAAAAATGATTTTCTACAAAAAGTCCTGCTTGGCGAGAAAATAAATTTCTACAAAAATACTTATATGTCAGATGTACAGGATTACTTCAAAAAGGTTCTGAGTCCCAAAAAACAATTTATTTTAAAAGAAAACATTTTCCATTGTCTATCCGACTGCTGTAATAAAAATAAAAACCTGCAAAAGTCTATAAAAAAAGGGAAACTTTACCTTTCGGTCAACTAAATATATGCTAAAAGCCACAACGGGCTCACTTTTAGGACACGATCGTTTCGTCGATAAAAAGGGATACTAAGAAAATAAACCAGCTTTTTATTTAAAAATTGACAGCTTGGTAAAAATAAGTTCAATTTTCTGTAACTAGAAATATACCTTGTTGCTTTTATTTAAAAAAAAGTTAACTTTGTAAAATTATTTTTTTAAGTTGCGTAAGTCTTATGGTTGTTGTCTCTGTGTCTATGGTTCATTTTATGTGTAAAAAGTTTAATTAGTTAAGGTAAAAAATAAATGTTTTGGACAGTATTTTACTATTGAACTATATACGGTGGTTACTAAGTTATGGTCCAAAATTAAACTGACGAGTTGTAAAGTTAAAATATTGCGATTTAACTTATCTCAGGACAAAAGTTGATTTATTATTTATTAACTGTGATAGAGAGTATTAAAGTTCAAAAAATATTTTTAAATCATAATTAATGCGTTTTAAATATTGTAATAAAACTTGATATTTAGGAATTTTCTATGGAAGGAATGAGCTATTCATATCTGCTGTAATTTTTTGGTGTTAACTTGAGGATGCTACCTATACTACTTTGAAGTCCTCTTAAATTTCGCAATTTTTTGTACTTCCATATATGTGCCATTCAAGTAAAATATTAAACTCTTCCATGCTTTCTACACAAAAAACAAATACCTTGTAAGAATCTGAGCAACCGTTTTCTAGATATTGGCGTTTAAGTTTTTTAGTGCAACTTAAAATTGTTGGTGTTGATAATTGTATTGTAAGTTCGGGTTAGTTCCAATAAAACATTATTAATAAACTCATTAAGTCTAAGAAACTACAAAATATCCTAATATAAATAATAAGATTAAAAAAATAATAATGGGATTTTATTTTTTTAAGCTTTTAGCTTTATAAACTTATAAATATTCTAAAAATATTTTATTTATTATAATTTTACTTTGGTATAAGGGGCAATTGTTAAAAGCGTATTGTATAATTAAATAACAAAAATATTTTAACTAAAATTTAGGTTTAGAAAAATATGTGTAAATATTTTTGTTTAAATTAAGTAATATTTCATTAAAAATAAATAAACAGCCGGCGTCCCAAACCCTTTTATTTTATAAAAAAATAATAATAATAAAAAATAGTTATTTAAACTATTTACTAAGTTAACTATTTAATCTTTTAGAATGTAAACAACAACATATTCATTCAAAAAAACATAAAATTTACCTATTTATAAACAAGGGTAAAAGGCAATATTTGTTTAAAGAACGTAACATAAAAAAGTGTTTGGCTTCGGTTTCCAATATTTAAAAATAACATACTTTTTTAAAAGTAATAGTAATTTATGTAACAAGTGCATAAAGTGGTACTTTTTTACGAATGGAAAGTTAAACAGCACGAGGCGTCAGGCAAGTGCGGCAATCCCATGACTAAAAAAGACACTTTATGCATGTGTCACATACTATATTTCTTCCGCGACCGTATAAAAATTTCCCAAAATACCACTTTATACATATTTTTTTTATCTAAACATAATAATTTTAATTTTTGCAGCACAGCCATTATATTATTGCAACAACAAATTATAGCCTCCTTATTTTTTAAAAGACAATTATTCCCTTCACAACTATGCATTTATTATTTTATTTAAGAAAATTGTTTGTACTTACTTTTTGTAGAAATAATACTAAAACAGTAAAAATTTCTTTTCAATTTCTTAGTCATCCAAATAAATTATTACTAATTTATACACTTTATATGTGTCCCAAATCCGACCTCCCTTGGAATATTGTTCTCATATCTGGGGTATGGCGTCCCCAACAACCCTGAGCATTCTTGATTCTATTCAAAGAAGAGCTATTCGTCTCATTAATGATCCTTCACTTACAGAAAGGCTTCCCTCTCTTGCCCATCGTCGGGCTGTGGGCGATTTATCGCTTTTTATAGGTACTTCCATGGCTTCTGCTCTGAAGAATTGACCAGTATAGTTCCTCCACTCACGGTTCCCAACAGAGAAACTCGTGGTTCCGCGCGTATGCATCCCTATACGGTCCAACTGGACAGGCCCCGAACTTCTCACTTTGTTCGTTCTTTTATCCCTAGAGTTTCTAGATTGTGGAACCTGCTGCCCGCGGAGGTTTTTCCTTCCCCCAAATCTTCAAGTATTTAAGTCCCGTGTCAACAAACTCCCTCTTACCTCGCTTAAGACACCCACGGTACGTTAGTATTTAGGCCTTTAGCCTTCGTGGTTTGTCCAAAGATAAAAAAAAAAAAAAAAAATTTTAATAATTTCTATTATATTTACTTGCAAACTGTCACAACTTGAAACTAGTGACATGAACTAAATGAACTAAAAGAAATAATGACGAAATCTAAGGTAACTTGGCCGTTTGGTTTTGTTAATGTCGCGTTTACTATTACATTTCATAAATTGATATTTAAGTTTATTTTAGTAGGCATTGACACAAAACACTAATTTTAAGTATGAAAAAAAGTTACTTTCTTCAACACTTTAAAGTACTCCATTCTAGTACACTTAGTACTAAAATGGAGTACTGTAACTTCATGTTAACAATTAAAACTCCAAAAGTTATTTCGTTTTTATTTTGTGCAAGTTACCGCAGGTGGCGCCCTCTAGAGTTTTCCAGAAAATTAATGGAAGACTCCACCTTCCTACTCCATAAAACCCCTCTTTGCCAAATAATGTGACAATACACATATTATAAACAAAACTATTAATAAAAAACCAAATCCAGAATACATTTTTTACACCTTGTATCATATTTTAGCCTTAAAAATGTGTGGTATTATTTTTCCGCACCTTTTAGAGGTAACCTGTTTATTTTTCAAATATGGAAAATAAAAATCCATCGTTTACACTTTTTTATTTAATTTTTTTTTGTCTCTTGCTAATATTTCGAAAAAACATATTAAATCGCTAAAATGCCTATCTTTGGACCACACAATTAAAATAAGGTAAATTAATCTTAAACTTGAAATATAATATATGTCTTTGTTCGAGGGATGTGCAATAAATTGTATTTTTTGTTTGTCAAAACTAAACAAAACGCTTAAATAAGAAATCAAAAGACCCCAAAGTTTAATTTTCATTTATCTAATTTAAATAATTTAAGATATTGCGCGGGAACCAGTGCCGTATATTTTTATCTGTCCTTCGTGTTTGTTTGTTGCCGCTCGAAATGTCACTGGACTTAAAACATTTTTTAAGTCAAGGTTTATTTATACCCTTAATTCGATAAATTACACTGCCAAATTTTATTAAAGTCGGTTTTGGAAGGAATATTTACAATAATCATAAAAATACATTTTTTACAGTTTAACATCCCGTATCTACCATAAAATGTATTACCGTGTGTGTAACTTTTTTAAATAATAAGCCTTTGAACAGGCCCTTTGTTTTTTAAACCATAATTGGAAATATCCTATGTGATAGTAAATATAGTATATTAGATTACAAGTGTGGAAATTGACTAATTTTACACGAGTGGCGCGAGGCGTTAGCCGAGTGTGAAAAACCCACGAGTGTAAGAAAGTCATTTTTACACAAGTCAGGTACGCTACTTTTTACGACCCTAAAAAAACAAATATCAAATTTGCAACACTAGTGAATATATACTGTATAAGCATGTATTCACGTTAGACTATCTCTTTTGCTCGCATTGCCTATGTGTTATGTTATTTAGATGATCCGGTATACTTTTCCTTACTGCGGTATCTTATATTGTTCGACAATATTTTTATATCGAAAATTACCTACCTAATAACTTTCATCATTTTAGAATTAAAAAGTCCTTACTTAAAACATATATAATGATTTTGTTAGTGGTATTTTAATTTTCTGCCTGATAATTACAAATTCATTTAAAATGACAGTATGACGTCGCGTCGACGACAGCTGTATATTACTTTCCAACTCTAGTGTGATATTAGTATTTTCTATGCATGAAAATAAAGCAAAAGTATGCTATTTGCTTTATTTACATGTGATCGTAGCAAAATATATATTTTTTGATTATAAAATAATTTAAGCAAATAAAATTTCTCATATTAAAAAACGCCTTTATTTTTGACATGCTATCTATTTCAACACCCTTTTTGAGGTAAAATGGAATTTACGGATAAATCGTGTGAACAACCCTTAAATCTATGTCGAAAAGGAAAATGAGAAAAAGTAAGAGAATATACTCTTAACAAGTGAAACGACTTCCTGCATCCCGCGGCGTAAAGTGTTGAGCTGAATGTTTATGATGGATAATACTCACGGGGGTTAACATTTTTAAATAAACATTTGTTTTTAATGACGTATACATATGGTAAAGTGTTGAGGGTTTTCGTATATGAGGGTAAGAGACAGTGGTACAATGTAAAATATGTTCAACAAACATTAGGCAATTTTTAATAATAAAATGCTGAAGGCATACAGGGTTGCCCAATTATCAAAAAAAAACAATATTTTTGTTGTTTAGCGAGATATGACAAAAGTGTTTTATAAAAGTTGTAGGGTTTTTAAACGTGCATATCTTTTAAATATTTTATTGTATAGAGGGTGTCAAAAAATGTAGGCTAAGAAGTTAGTTTTTTTTTAATTGTAACTCCCATTTTTGTTTACAGAATTAAATTGAGCATAAAATTTTGCATATTGTACGTTGTTTTACTTTAGCACTCATTGTGTGGAGATATTGCCACGCTATTTAAAATTTACTGAAACTTTCGTTAAAAACGGGTTATACCAAATTGTAAGGTTTTTAAGGATTTTTAAGGTATTTGAAAAATTTGCTACATTTAACGTTACAAAACATGAGGCAACAAGGGTCTACGATACCTTTTTGCAGGTCGATAAATAAATTGTTAAAACAAAAACAATATTGACAAATATACTGGATGTTACATTAAAAAAGTGTATTTTTTATTAAAAATATATATATTTTTTACATAAATTTTTCAAAAATTTTTAATATCTGTAAAACCATACATTATTTAGAAAATAAGTAACTAATTTAATTCCGTTTTTCAAATATCCTGTTTTTTACGAAAGTTTTAGTAAATTATAAATGGGCTGGCAACATCGCCAGGAGTTCCAAAATAAATTAGCGTACTATATGCAAAGTTCTATGCTAAATGCGATTCTGTAAACAAAAACAGGGGTTACGATTAAAAAAGTAGCTTTTAAGCAATAACTTTTTCTGAAACACCGTGTATATATATATATATTTGAAAAATTTGTTTTCTGAACCCTTGAACTATATTCTTAGTGTAAATTCTTGGGATTTTGGTCCAAATTGAAAATTAAAAGATGTCTTTAGATTTTCATTTTATTAATTTTACAGACGTTTCGGCACTTGGCCTTCATCAGTGTATTTATCTAAAAACTAATATGACAACAGTTACGTATTACATTATCCTATACACGTAACACAGAAATACAAACATTTTAAAATATTAGACGTGCACAGTTAAAACTTCTTATTGATTTAATACTGATAGGCAAGAAGTTTCTTTGGTATTTAGGTTATATATATATATATATATATATATATATATATATATATATATATATATATATATATATATATATATATATATATATATATATATATATATTTATATAATTTTGATATACTTAATAGAGGTATGACTCTGAGTAATAAAATATTCCACCCTGTATTTTTAATAATTTTATTTTGTTTTAATTAACATATTAAGAGTGATTCTTATCCTATATGCATAAACTTATAAAATAAGTTCCTAGGATAAAAAATAACTAATTATGGAAAAAGGTAATTTAATATTTTCAGATTGGAAGATAATTAAATATTTTAAATTAGTAAGCGCTAATTCTGAGAACAAAAAAGACTGTTAATGAGAAACAAGGTACTTACATATTTTTTGGGTCTAAAAGTCACTCATTATAAGTCATTAATTATAATATTAATTAAAATAAATAAAGACACATACCATCACAACCTATAGTATAGAACTAACAGATTAACCAAGCATCATAGTAACTAGTATATAGTGCGAGTCTAAGGTCACGACCTTTCTTCTAACTTTTGAATTGTTAGGTATTTATTCAGAAAAATTTGAGAAGTTTAGTACGATAACAGAAACAAAATTGTAGGCAAGAAATAACAGATGTGAATGTCAAACTAAGTGCTGTGTCATATTAAACAAATAAATAAATGAAATGAGGGGGCTTGTGGCACATTATTTTAAGGCCCCTGAAGAGTATACTTAATAACCCCAAAATATAACGTCAATATACCCAAGTACTACAAAATGGCGGTATTGAAAACTAACCTGATTACTAAAATGTAAGGCCATATTTCCAAAACGTATACAGTTAGATATACTTACTGATGGTCTTTTCTTAAAGCCCTTTAAGCTCTTTTATAGATCTTTTTAATACGTAGATTTTAAGTTTACATTTCTTTTTATTATTAGTCATTGATTGTTCAATAATTTTACATGCTTTTGCGTTTGTTTAAAAACCACCTTGTAAATATTTTAAAATATGTTTTTTTTTACCATAAGTAATTGTTGTGAAGTATAACAATGTATGTTTTTTAATTATAAAGTCATCAATAATATTGTAATTATGGTTATTATTTTATGTTGAAAATGTTATAAGGAATAATTTTAATAAGATATGTAACAAAATAAATTTTAAGAACCCAATTTTTATAAATTTTATGATTAGAAATAACAAGAATGATCACAATTTAATTTTTGTACAAATGTATTTTTTAACATAAATAAACATTTTAGCAAAAAGAAAATTGTAATCATTCTTTTATTTTTAAACATTAAATTTATTAAAAATGGGTACCTAAAATGTATTTTGTTACATTCCTTTAAAAATTGGAATTGGATTTAAAAAGTTTTATATAGAAGTTGCTTTTTTGTACGTAACCATTATTTATGATAACCATTTTATTTGACTCTAATTTTACTACTTTATTTCTTATTAACAATCTATTTTAATTTTTTTAACCTAAAATAATTTAATAATTAAAAAAGCTTTATTTAAAACCATGTATGTAGTGTTTTTATATTTTGGGAGTAAAGTAAACTTTTGTCCCGTGGGCCGGAAGTAAAATAAAGTAAAAGTAACCCTACAAACTATGGCAAAAATTTTGAAATTTACCACTTTTACATCTTGTCTGATTATTTTCGTATTATTATATTTTGTATTATTACATCTCTGTAGCACCTATACGAGCGATAAATGTCTAGTGAGCGTAATTATTTGACAAATTAACAAAAACAACAACAAAAAAAAATAGTTATAGCTGTAAACAAAACAGTATACTTACCTCGGTGAAAAGTTTTGGGTGACAATAATAAAACACTTTTCACTTCGGTTTGTAATGCACTATTACTAAAGATTTTGGGGCCAAAAGCCAAGGCCTTACCATTTTTTAAAGCAATTTATGGGACCCACACTGGATGCTTTTAAGCTTACACTTCAATAAAAACATGTTTTTGATCCCAGAAAAGTTTTAAGGTTACAGCTCCAAGTTTTTTTGTTTTTATTATTTTTTTAAACTTTCAAAAATATACAGGGTAATGATATGCACGGCTGATGCTTGCCAGATGATGATTTTGGTACTTAGTATGATATGACTCATCACAATACAAATTTCTAGCCTTACAGGTGAAACGTTACTCAAATGGTTTACTAGCTCTGGGACTTTTTTTTTCCCAGGGAGCCGTCTGCATGTCCGGTGGCACTGCAGCCTGAAGGCTTATTGTACCAAACTCCCGTTTTATTGTACCCATTCCAGTACCCTAGTTCCTTGAAAGCTCTGGGACTAGTATGTTTACCGATTTATTAGTAATAAGAATAAACTAAAATCCGGAAATAAATAATTTTAAAAAAACGACTTTCAATCAATTATAAAACTTACTAAAAAGTAAAAAAGAATAAAAAAATGGAAATAACATATATAATAAACTCCTCAATGGCAATAATTAAATAAACAGAAGGTTTTTATACTTAAATACCATATCATGGTATTGCCCGACCCCTTTTTTATTAATTTTTTAAATATTTTTTAATTTTTATTTAATTTTATTATTGTTTAAAGTCGGTTCACTTTTTCTTACTCTCTATATTCGCATAGGTTAGAAATCTTCCTGTATATTTAATGTGTGTTCCACTTTTTAAAAATCCAAATAATGCCACTAGACATACTATAAATAGCATTTAAAAAGTTTGGTTTTTTTAGTTCTTTTAATAAAAAAATTTAACAATAAACAAAAAATTATTTTTTATAGTGGTTACAGATAATCTTTTTTAACTAATGCTTTTACCTATAATTTAAAACAGTAGCTCTTCAGCTTAATTACAGTAAAAAGAAATTAAAATTCTTCCTAAAATTTACATAGACCCGTAGTAATTTCCAGCTCATTAATATAAATAAAAAGTCCTTAATTAAACAAAACTGTTCTAACCTAAAAAGTCAGTCATGCTTCATGTTTGCATAAATTAGTACCACGCCAAGGCGGAAATCTCTGCTCTAAATTATTTTACAGTTTCCTTATTCACCAAGACAAAATTCGTTTTAGCAAGTTAAGAAGATAAAATATCCGAATTTCTGTAGCTTTTCTTTTGAGAAAATCGTTACGATTTTTGTGTAGTAAGAAAAATGGTCAAAAATAATAAACTACTATAAGTTTTTATAGGCTACCAATTAAAAGAAAGTTTTTACAATCATATATTTAATTATCTTCTAAAAGCCAGTGTGTTAAATAAATTAACAACTATTAATAATAACATATAATAGTATGTTTTTTTTTATGTTGCCAATTTTAGTTTTTAAATATTTTTTTATCTTTGGACATTTCTCAAAGGCTAAAAGCCCAAATACTAACCTACCGTGAGTGTGGTTAGCAAGGTAAGAGGAAGTTCAATATACTTGCAAAGGAAATAGAAAAAAAATAGTTTTAAAAATAAATAAATAAATAAATGAATAAAAACTTAAATATACAGTTCAATTTAAAATAAATCTCCAGAGCTGTCTGCAAACACAGCATCTTGATATTTTTATTTTCTTCTTTTTTTAATTATTCGCGATCAAAATGGTAACAATATAGGCAGCAACTCGTGTAAAATACCTAAAAACATTGACATTTATTTCAAAATCGCGCCCAACAGCTACCTTTAAATTCTTATCTGGTAATTTTACCCTTAACTATATCTTTTATGCATTTATTTCGTTTTCTTAAGTTTTTATTTTTTTAAATAATCTGTTAAAAACACAAAATGGGGTAATAGAAATAAGCAGTATTCTGGGTGATTTCTAAGTAATTGGCTAAAATTTAACTGGAGGAATTATGAAGTTAAATATTGTGACTTAACTAAACTATCTTTAGTACAAAGTTTATATTAGGTGATATATAGGGTGTTCAAAATTCAAAAAATTTAAAATATTTTGATTATATTTAATGCATTTTGAATATTGTAATAAAATTCGGTATCTAGGTGTTTTCTGATCACTTTCTTTAAAACGTAGCAACTTTTTGTGCTTTTTTGTATGTACCATCTGAGTAACATATTGAACTCTCTATGCTTCACACAAAAAAGCTATACTTTGTATGTATCGCTTTGGGCACCCGTTTTTAGTGTAACCAAAAATACCATTTATTACAGCGTATTAGCTATAAATACAGCTACCACATCATAAAAGAATGGTTTAATGTATTCTCCCATACAAAAATCAGCTAAATGATTATACACATAGGCAACGTGAGGAAAAGAGATAGTCTAACGTGAATACCGGCATGTAAACATGGGTGACTAATAGTGCTTGCTTTGTTATTTCATAACTGGCCAATATACTTTTAACTATTGCTTATGACAGTATACTTTTTGGTTGCATTAAAGAAACTGAAGGCAAAAAACGGTTGCTCAGAGCCAATTATAAAAAGTTACATATTTTTCTCAGATAAAACACACAGGGAAGCACAAAAAGTTTTGACGTTTTAGAGAAATTCAAAGTAGTGTAGGTGGTGTCCTCTGATTAACACCCGAAAATTAACATCAGACATGAATAGTTCCTAAATTGTTAATGATGTTCTGTATTGGTTCGGCGAATTTATTTAATTGATGGTGGTTATTTGAGTACATGCCATAAAATTATTTAAGTACCACAAAAAAAAAATAAACAGGAAAAAAGAGAACTAGAAATCAACGTTTAACATATTTGACATTTAATGTCAAAGGTTTCAGAAACTCCCAAAAAAGCTAAAATTTTAAAATTAAACCTACAAAATAGTGAATTTTTATTTTTTTTTATTTTTATTTAATTTATCTTGACAACGGTGGTAGACTTGCCACCGAAACGTCGATTTCTAGTCCTCTTTTTACTTGTTTATTATTATTTATTTTTTTTTGGTTTTTGGGTACGGTGTTTATTTATTTTTGGCGTGTACCAAAATAACTACCATTAATTGAATAATTCATATCAAAAAGACCCTAGATATCCACTTCTATTAAAATTTTAAAAACGTGTTAAATATTATCAAGAAAATTTAAAAATATTTTTTGAACATTAACACCCTGTATCTCAGTTGATTCTTATCAGTTTTTATATTGAGATAAGTTTAGTTAAACTGCAATATTTAACCATCACAATTGTCCAGTTTACCAATGTTGTCCCATTTCTTATACCACCCAACATGAAATAATAATTTTAAACAATTTGGTAATTTTTTAGCAGTAAAGTTAGTTGGCATTAAATTTAAACTACTTTTATTTTTTTAATGTCTCTTGTAATTATAATAGGTACTGACCACTTATCACACTTAATAAATTAGAGGGAAATGAGCAGTTCTTAATTATAGACTTTCTAGTTCAAAATAGCCAATTAATTACCCGAATACTATAATTTTCCTGGCAAACAAATATACAGAAACAGTTCACCATTTATTAATAAGGTAAATTTACCTAAAATATTTTTTGCAATAAATAAATTTATTCGCTATATTATTTGAAAGTGCCAACATTATTAATTACCATAAGCAGGAACTGTTAAACAGAATTTATAATGGCATTTTTCAAATTTAAGTGAATTGAATTAGAACACACCCAAATTTTTTTTTTTTTAACTTTTTACCGGTAATAAGTATACCAGTATGCTGTTGATATCTAAAAACATAGCAATAATTGACGAATAGTGAATAGTATGTTACATAATATTTAATGTGAAATATAAGAAACACATAACTTAATAAATTTGAAAATATACAGGATGTTTTACTTTAAAACAACCTATTAAACTATGAAAAACCATTTTTGAGACACCCTGTATATTTAATAATATTGTTAATAAATATGGCCGTCCAACGAAAAAACACCGTGTGTAAATAGGCTTATAATATACACATACGATATTTTTTCGTTGGACGGCAGAATAGGTACATACCAATAATTTTTTAATTTAAATTTGGTCTTGTATCTTATACGATACAAAGTAATTTCTCGTATAAAAGGGTTAAAACTCCCTGTATATTTTAAATAATTTAAAATTTTGTCTATTATTTAAAAATCTTTCCACTTGCGATAATTAATAGGTTTTTAATGTCTGAAAATGGGTGTGTTTACATTTTAAAAAATATATTCTTTGTAGAATTTAAATTAATTTATTTTTGATTTAATATAATTCACATATATTTTTTTTATTTAAATGCTTTGTCTCTTGTAGAACAACGACCAAACCAGTGTATTTTATTAAGAATCAATATTAATATTTTTAGCTTCTTTATTATTTTGACAAATATTTAAAAAGTTACAAACAATAAAGAACAAAAAATTATGTCTTAATACTTTACAAGAAAAACAAAAAGAAATAGTCTTAGGGGTTAAGTACAGAATTTTTATTTATATTTTGCCACTGACTTTTAATTATAAGCAAAAAGAATAGAAAATTTTTTATAGTATAATACAATTTCATTATCTTTTAAACATATAAAAAGAAAAAATGAACATACAAAACTTAAGCAAAATAAAGAGTTAAACTTTTTAAAATGGAACCCTCTGTATACTATATCACCCTGTTAAACGGGCTTTTTAAAAGCCAAACAAAAATACCACATTTAATTAATCTATCTTAAATTGTTTTCGCAATATGACAACTCAAATCTTAAAAATAGTAGATATAATTTCCAAAAATTTAATTGATTTAATCCTTACTTGATAGTACTCTATTATAAATGATTTTATTTAAATAAAACACTATTTGATTGTTAAAAAGATCTACTTTTATTCACAGCTTGTGACACGTTTTTCGCTAACACTGTAGCTTCTTTAGACGTGTAAATTATACTCATTAAACTTCGTATCTCGCGTCAACGCTTGCTTAATTTGAAAAAATTATGAAAAATATTGTGTTTTTTAATAAATGATAAAAACAAAATATTACAGTATTATATATACATTATACAGTATTTTTATTTTATGTCCCCAATTAATGCAGAATAATGGGAAAAGCGCCCCAAATTTCGGTATTTTAAGGTATTTTATACTTTACCAGAAGTTTCGGTTTCAGTCAAAACTGAAGCCACGGCCGAATACTCGGTTTCGGTTTCGGCCAGAAAACCAGTGTCGTTCGGACTTAAATAAATAGAGGAAAAGGTGGTTATATCGAACCCTTCAAATAATATAGAACCCCCAGCTTATTCCTAAAATTCTTACAAATTTTTTTATTTAGTAGCTCAGTTACAATCGTCATTTCAAGTGTAAGTCATACAGAAATTGTCGCATTATTATTCTACTATGGAGTCTTAAAAATGTAGGCTACGTTTATGTGGTATTCCCTAACATTTATTGCTGCCTTGTATAGTACAAATTAAAGTAATTTAGTAGCAAGTTTTCATTTTGTGTGAAACTTTTTAAAGAGTGGTTTAATTACTTAATAAAAGGAAATTTAGCTTTAAAAGAAGAAATTTTTTGCATCATTTTTTTCTCTAGCTTGCGTTTTGCTTATATAAAACCCCTAAGAGGATGGTAATAAATACCGAATTTCATCAAAAATAGAGATATTTATCTGACTCATCTAACTAAAAATAATGAACCAAATAGTATTTTGTCCGGTTCTTCAAGTCAGGATGATGATGCCATCTTGTATACAGCGTGCCTTCAAAAGTTCTTATCAAATGGAAAACTTTTTATTTATTAACTTTACGAAAAATGTTCTTTTTCATAAAAAGTCCTGCTTGATGAGAAAATAAATTTTTATAAAAATAATTGTATGTTAGATATTAAAAAAGACTTTTTACCAAAATATTATACAGGGTATTTCCTTACTACGGCACGAAACTTTAAAGGGTATTTTGTTATGTCATTTATGAAGAAAAGTTCCTATAAACATATGTCCGGAGTTGCTTTGTTTCTGAGATACAGGCGTTAAAGAATTTTTAAGTCTGTTTTTTTTGATATATTGAATACGATGCCAGATACAAAAATGTACTAAAAACGTTGTATTCTTAGTTGCTTTATAAGAAAATATAAAAACTACATAAAAACCAGTGGCGTACATTTTTCTCTTAATAATATTGGATGTTGTGCCTACTGTACGCCACTGGCTTTTTATGTAGTTTTTATATTTCTTTCCAATAAAGCAACTTAAAATATAACTTTTAGTGTAGTAATTTTTTTGTATCTGGCTTCGTATTTATGATATTTAAAAAGAACACACTTGAAAAAAAATTAACGCTCTGTATCTTAAAAACGAAGCAACTCCCAACATATGTTTATAGAAACTTTTTTCATAAAATTACATAAGACATTACCCTTTAAAGTTTGGTACCATAGTTAGAAAATAACCTTTATTTTATTTGAAAACGAGTCATTTTTAAGCCACCCTGTACATCCAACCTTAAAATATTTTTGTGGAAATGTATTTTCTCATTAAGCAGGACTTTTTATGAAGAGGCATTTTTTTCGTAAAGGTAATAATTAAAAAGTTTTCCATTTGGTAAGAACTTCTGAAAACACGCTGTATTTCGCAACCCGAAGTACCCCGAAGAACAACCGGGAAAAGTATGTGATCAGTGTGAAAAATATCTACTGTTGGTTTGTCAGAAATGTTCAGGATGCGAATATTTCTGTTTCCACTAATAAGTATTATTTTCTTTTCAAATATATTTTTTTAAACATAATATTTGCTTTTATTTTACAAACATTCTCATAAACAGCAGTATTACAAAATTTACATTTTAAATGTTTTTTGTCTATGTCTTTAACGCCATTTACCGTAAATCATCCCTATAACCCAGAGGATTGCTAATTCTGCATTCAAAGCAGGACCAAAGTAAAGTTTTTTAATAAACGCTGTATTTTTGACATGCCATCTATTTAACCACCCCATCCTGAGGTAAAAAGGAACTGAGAGATAAATCGTGTGAACAACCCTATGACGAAAAGCAAGCCACAAAGACAGAGAACGGATAACTAGATTTTATTTACAATATTGAATTTACGCAAAGAACTGAGTTTATAAATTTAAAAAGGTTTTTATTTTTGTTTATATCTTTTTGTGCTGTACTTAATGTTTTAAAACCAATTTTACAAATCGTTTTTTTACGAAAAAGATATACAGTGTAAGTACTGTACAGAGCATTTTAGTAAAAATGAGCCACTTTCTATAATTCCGTTATACAGGGTGTTCATTTAAAAAGTTACCACTCAGTTATCTGCGAAAAGAGACAGGTTTGATAAAATTGCCGAAACACGTCAAAATGTTTATTGAGAAAAATCGTTTTGGACGGCGCCCTGAGTACTTTTATAACCCTAAAATAAAAGGTAATATCTTTGCCGACTACAAAATGGCGGTACTTTAAATATTACCCAAATACGTGATTGGGATGGCCGTATTTCCGAAACTGATAAAGTTAGATATACTTAATGTGGTATTTTCTTAAAGCTCTTTTAAAAATATTTCCAATAGTGATACTGGTTATAATATACAGGGTGAATAAAAAGTGTACATTTCTTAATAAAGCACCCTGTATATTATATTACCAATGAAAATATCTTCAAAAGCTTTAAGAAAATACCCCATTAAGTACATCCTACTTAATAGTCTCGAAAATATGGCCACCCCAATAAGGTATTTGGGTAATTTTGAAAGTACCGCCATTTTATAGTAGGTGAAGATGGTGACTTTATATTTTAGGGTTATAAAGTACTGTTCAGGAGCTTTAAACTGATGTATTACTCGACCACCTTTCCTATTTCAAAATTTTGGGGTGGGAGCCCTGGGGGCTAGGGGTTGAAGAGGCGCCGTCCAATTTTAAAACGTCCCCCTCAATAAACTTTTTGACTTGTTTCGGCGATTTTTTCAAATCTGTTTCTTTTCACAGATAACTGAGTGGTAACTTTTTAAATGAACAGCCTGTATGTACAGTAGGGTAAATCATTCTCGCAAAAGGTATTTTTTAACTCTCGGTGCTCAAGCAAAATTTAAATCTACATGTCGAAAGAAAAATTCCCACAAAGTTTAAGCCCTTCTTATTATTTTTAGGTAATTACCCACCATTTAGGTAATATGAAAAACATTTTTTTATTCTTTATGCATAGCCATTTTTTACTATATTGTAAATCATTTTAATGGACCTTACGGCATATGTTACGTTCTTTAAAATTGTAATAGTGTTTTTGTGTAAAATTGTAATAGTGTTGTATAAAATTATATTTACCTTAGAACAAATATTATTTTTAAAAAATATCTAAGTAATCAAGAAAAAGGTAAAATTTACAAAGCATGGTTATCAATTTCTTACATTTTGAGCGGTAAAAATAACCGTAATTTTATTAAATATTGCTGGGATAACCATTTTATATGAATCAATTTTTTTCCTTTTATTTTTTGCGGTTGGTTTAAAAATTACAAAAAAACAACTTATTTTAAAAATTGTATTTTAACGACTTCTACGGCGAACCAGTTCAAGTTACACAATAGTATATTCTGCAACAAGTTTTAAAAATACTCTTTGCACACAAGTATGACGTTTGTGCACGAGCCGTAGGCGAGTGCTACAAGTCATACATAACTTTTAACAGGACTGTGCGAAAATTTTTCATACGCCGCCCTGTAAGAAATGGTTTCACACGCTTATGTCAAAACTAAATGACGGAAAATATTTTTGACTGATTGACACTAACGAAGTTAACATCATACATCATGTAAAATTAGTCATTTTCAGATTCTGTTTGAGTGCGTTTTTAGACACTTTTCATAGCAGTCGTAGAAAAAAATAAAGCATTTTTAAAAAGCGTAAAATATGCGGTAGGGTCCATCAAAACAATTTACAATAAAGTATAAAGTAGACAAGCATTAGAAATTTAAAAAAAATTATTTCCATTGTAAATGGGAAAACAATACATATTTAAATGGTTAGTACTGAAAATGATAATTATTTACAAACCGGACGCATCGCCGATTCTAATGAAATTTGGTATACTAGGTTTTTTTGGGGCACTGATCTGAAAGAATTTTTAGTCCAACTTGTTTCGTTCTTAAGTTATTTATCATCAGACTTGATTACCAAACCTAACCCAAATTTACTATTCCCCCTTCTTTTCACTCAATTTTTAGGTTTTCTGCTAAATTTGTACTTAATATTTAATTTTCACTTTTAAAAACTTCATTTTTTTCATTTATTTTACCCATTATTTTTATAAAATTGTAAACCTTTACTTTTAATCGCAGTAGCCTTGGCGGCAAAAATGCTACTGCGATCAAAATAATTAAAATGAAAGCTTTTTATGAAAACAACTGGTAAAATAAATAGAAAATAGGGTTTTTAGAGGTGGAAATTAAATATTCAGTACCAATTAAGCTTTCAATCAAGAACTGAGTTCAAAAAGAAGGGGGAAAATAGTAAATTTAGGTTAGTTTTAGTAATCAAGTCTGATGATGAATATTTCGAGAACGAAACGAGTCCGTTTAGCAAAATTTAATAAAATCGGCGATGCGTCCAGTTTCTAAATAATTACCCTAAAAATTAATACCTACTAAGAGCCTATACTTAAAAAAATTTCGCTTGAGCACCGAAAAAAACCTTAAAAGATTCCCCCTAATGTAAAGCTATTAAGAATTCCTAAAGCATATCAATTTTTTTGATTACTTGTCCAGGGTTATCCCCTCTTCACCACAGCCCTATGACAAAAACAAGCCACAAAGACAGATTATAAATACCTAGATTGCATTAACAATATTAAATTTGCGCAAAAAACTAAGTTAAATTTTTTTATTTTTTTATATCTTTAGTAGATAATGTTAACTAGAATTGAACGACACTCGAAATAACAATGTCTATTAAAATAAGTAAAAAAGTTATAGGAGCACTAGGTATTAAGAATAGGACCCCAAATTTGTCAATATTATCTTAAAAAACTATTAAGTAAAAAGATTATTTACAAAAAAAACAAGTAATAAAATGTAACACCTAACATAATGCTTTCCATTTAAATGTATCAATATGTTTACTTTAAAAAGTCAATTTTTATGAAACTGTACTGTAAAAAAAACAGTTACATTTTTACAAAATTTAAAAACAGGTACTTTAAATCAGTCTTAAACGTGGGGAACATAAATAATTTGCTTTAAAGAATAATTGTTTTACTATAAACAGGGTATTTTATTTAAAATAGAAAAGTTGGCAGCACTTTTTGTTTAACCGAAAGTGCTACAGAAGAGGTAAAATATCAAAAAACAAATAATAATTTAGAACCTGTTTAGTCAAATAACTTACTTAAATTTTAAAATCATTTAATACCTTTAAAGAAAATGGCACCTTTGCTAGTTATTTCGTGGGCATCTGGTATACTAATGTATTGTTTTAAAAATGATAAATCATAATTTTTTTTTAATTTTAATTTTGTTTTTATGTTTATACCAAAATAAAATTTATCAGTAAGACTTTTAGTACTAACTTTAAAATCTCACATGCTGAGAATGTTTAAGCAACATTGAAATTCTTATCATATTATTTTTTTATACTTTAAATATTTGGGTATAGCAACAAATAAAAAGGCGAGAAAAAATACCTGCTTAAACGGTAAAAAGAAGAGAAAGATAACACTGGGGTGAATTTTTATGAAAGGTAAAGCCGGCAAGGAGTATAAATGTATAAATTAACCCCATTTTTAATAAAAATAAACGTTCTTAATGTAACAGGGTTTTTGTTTTAGGGATCTCATTAGTCGCAAAGAATTTTAATTAAAACAGCTTTTAGGCAAGGACATAAAATTAAAAAAATTAACTAAAATACGTAAAAAGTAGTAAGTTTAAAATTAGTTGCAGCTAATAAACTATAAGCTTGTATGGATTTACTAAGATTAAGGCAAATAAGAACAACAACAACATAACATATTCTTTTAATTTTAAACCTTTATACTCATTAGTGTTTCAAGTAAACTGAAAGGCTGTTTTAATATAAGATTATTGGATTTATGGTTTTGACGTGAAGAGACACCTTCAAAACTAGTTTACTTTATAAATTAAAACTTTTACAAAATAACATGCAAAATGAAAAGCAAGGGACTTTTCCGAAAACTATAAAAAGCATTGGAGTAAGGCCCTGTTTCCACGGGCTACTTTTTAAAGTTGATATGGGCCACAAAAAGTGGTTCGACAGTACGGTGACAGAAGTTTAATAGTTGTTGTCAAAACGCCCTTGTAAAAAGGATTAAAATTTAAGCATTGTTAAAAACGCTGGCGACACACCAACCACTTTTTGTAGCCCATATTAACTGTAATAAGTGGCCCGTGGAAACACGGCCTAAAGGGTACATTTATTGTCTTCCTTAAAAATATTCACTGCCATTTTTGTATTTTTTGCAAAAAAGTCGTTACGATATATAAATGTAAGCAAGAGAAGACAATTTCTTTGTTAAATTAGAGTCACTGATTAAAGTGTAAAATATTTATTTATATAAAAATAACCACTGCAGAGATACGACATTTTAAGGAGTCAACCAAAGTATTAATTAAAATGTGTAGAAAAAGTACAGACCCTTTTTAAATTGTATTGATCCCACTAAAACAATTTTAATAAAAGTTAAATCAATTATTTTAAAAAATTAAAGAGAATTTAGAAAGCTTTTCCTTAAAAACATCCATACTAAGTTGAATTAATTATTCTTATATCAAGGAAGTTATTAAATTATCTAAATTTTTATTCTTTTACTCCAAAAATTAAAAAAATATGATTTTATAAACCTTCAAAAAGTCATCTGGTTAAGTATGTTTTTAAAAAGGGCTTCAAGAAATAAAAAAATTTTAGATCAATAATTAAAAATTTTATACCGCCTTTTATGATAACCGATATCCATAAAAAAACTACTAATTAATGAATGATAACTTTCTAAAAAATTTTGATACACCTTTTATTATCGCGGAATTATGTTCTTTAAAGTGTCTTAGTTACATCAGAATTTTTTCAGATTTTAAATTAGTATTTTATTGCATAAAAAATTATTTAAAATCTATGCTCACCACACACAGGGTAATCAAACTAAAGTCGGCAGTATTGCTAATTTTTTTATTATTGGAGATAGGAAGTCGGTTAAATTAATGAACTGACAATTAAACATCGGGTTTTCGATTTATTGCAAAAATATACTTTTTTAAAATGAAACGCCCTGTTTACTATATCACATTTCAAAAGATCTATCAAAGAGTATTAAAAAATCCTTATGTGTTATATTCAATTTTTAATGGTTTCGAAAATATGGTTATCCTCGAAAATTTGATAGTAAACTGGTATTTTTCAGATAAAACAACCCGTATATTGCATTACCAATAAAAAATGTTTTAAAGAGCTTTAAGAAAATACCACATTTATTATGTATATCTCTCAAAGTTTTGAAAATATGACCATTTAATTCTTAAAAATAGTAGATAATAATATAATGTCTATTTTATCTTCGACGCTAAACTTAGTACTTATAGCTTGAAGCTGTAGAGATAATGAAAATTTAACATAATTTTTAGATTTGGATGGCCATATTTTTAAAACTGTAAGAAATCGACATATTAAATGTGGTATTTGTTTCTAAAGCTCTTTAAAATATTTGTTATCGTGATGCAATATACGGGGTGTTTATTTAAAATATGCCAGTTAACTACCAAATTCCTGAGGATCGCCCTATTTGCAAAACTATAAAAAATTGGATAAAACACATCAGGACTTATATTTAATGCTCTTTGGGAGATCTGTAGAATAGTGATATAATATTAAAGGTGTTAATTTTAAAAGAAGTGTATTTTTGCAAAAAATCAAAAACCCGATGTTTAATTGTTTTTCTGTTGGCAGCATGGCAAAATATTACAACGTTACTAATTTAATCGACTTCGTATCTCCAATAATAAAGAAGGTAGCAATAGTGTCGACTTAAAAATGATTATCCTGTATAAGTAGAGTTATTATCCGGGAGTATATCCATTGGTCGTTTGTATTCTTTGCGGAATTTCGCAGACCTTTCGCTATCTATTTGGTGTTAGATGATTGACTGAGGTTCTTCTCTGTAGTGGTCTCTTTTACACGGTTCTGTGATCGAAGTACAATCTTTGCGTAAATTTTTATGGACTCGCGGATTAGCCCTGTCTTGTAGAGGTTGATTTCAAGAACTATTAAAGAGATTTAAAGTTTTAAAAAGATTTAAAAAGAGAAAAAAATTTCCTGTATGTATTGAATATTTATAATTTTTACAGAGCCCCGAAAATAGCGTTTAAAGCGGGCAGTCTGACTTCCGGCGTAAGGTCCGTCCCTCGAACACGACAACAAAAAAAATATATTTTGTCATATAAAATTGTAAAATTTAAGAACAAAACAATTTTTTGCACAGTTAGAATTCATGAATAAATAATTATCCGTCAGCCAAAAATTTGTATCCCCATTTTTTATTAGTTTGTTCATTAGTTAATTACCAACTATTTTTTTAATTGTATGTTAACATAAAAAGCCCGATTATTATTGAACTACAATCATGAGATTTTTTTACAATGTTAAGTTATTCTTAAGAGGTATAGAAATAGATTTCCGTTAAAAAAATGTTAATTTTCTCTTTTTATTAACAATCAAAATCTGTAAAAAAATCACAACAAAATGTTTTATGCTATAATAAAATATTAAGTACTTTAATAATTCTACGAATGCAATTCTATTGCAATTACATATGCTTTAAACACTATATTTCTATTTGGTAGTTAAAAACGCCAATGGAGTTTAAAAGGTAACCAAAGTTGAGCACCGGTTTAACACACACTCCAATTTAATATGTTTAATATTTAACCACAAACTTAACCGAAACCTAAATCAGACAACTTTAATTGCATATTTCTACTGCTGCCTTTAATATCAAAGTTGCTCCAAACTTTCGAAAATACGTTTTAAGTCAATACGAGCACCAAAGTAAGATTGAAATGGCTAGGTCAAGTTTTTCGTAGGCAATTTAATGGAAGGTTGATTCTGGTTTTCATGACAGCGTGTCCGCCTAAGTTCTCTACACATGGGGATTTTTTTATTATTAATTTAAAAAAAAGTTATTCTTTAGAAAAGTTCTGCATAGTCTAAAACCTAAAATACAATCATTAGATATTCCATTTTTTAGTGGTATACGAGGTATCTTAAAAATTTTGTCTAAGAGAAAAGTACCCTTATTATTATTGAAATTATAAAAACTTATTATTATTATTAAGGAAAAGTAATTTTAAATATGCAAGCTCATTTATTTGTAAAAAAATTTTTTTTAATTTTTTATAATGTTAAGATAAAAATTAAAATTTGTACATTTGTAAATACTTATTTCGAAATTTATTATTTAAAGAAAGCTTAAGAACTGTTAAAACAGTAAAAAGTCACAAAAACGTTCGTTATCGCATAACAAATTAAAGAAAAACTTTTTTCTTTTAAATGAACGTTTGCATATTTAGCCGTTATTTTTACTTTTTAACCTTTTTTTCTAATAATAATTTTTCATATTTTTAAAAATAGGGTTACTTTTCTCTTTAACAAAACTTATATATTTTGAAAAACCTCGTATACTACTATAAAAATGTATTTCTAATGATTGCATTTTAGGTGGTAGATTATGCAGAATTTTATAAAGAATATATATGTAAATAACTTAGGCCGGATACACTGTATACCTTAATTTGGTCCTTGAATTTTAAAAATAAATGCATGCATGTTTGAAAAAATGTTCTTTCACTAGTAAAGGGACGATTTAAGACAAAAGACTGGCCTTTAAGAGGCTTTTTTAGAAAAAGTAAACAAAAAAATTATTTTTAGACAGTTTTAGCATTTGAAATATCCATAAGCCGTAGAATTTCGGTATTTGATTCTTAAAAGTATTTACTTTTTTATTACAGGCGGTCATTCGCCTCAACCTTCTGAATCTCACAAAACTCTCGGCGAAGTTTTAGAGCAAGCACGACAACGACAAAAAAATTAAAAATGCTTCCCTTTTGTTATTATTATCGATACTCTTTTACTCAAATTTTCCTTGACCTTTCCACAGGGTGCCCAGTAAGTTAACCGACAATTGATTCTACAATAAAAAATAAAAAAAATCTTCATATGAACATATGTTCTAAACGTCAAAATTTTTAAACTACAGGGTGTTAAAAATTTTAAAAATTATCGTTTTTTTATTATACCTTTTATGCCAATTAAAATATTTAAAAAAATTTGAAAGATATTTCTTATGCATCAACCGACATGTTTTGACATATAAGAAAAAGAAATTTTAGCAGTGTCGCCCATAAGGGGTTTAGGGTAATATTTTTAAGGAAAAAATATGGTACGCCACTGCATTTTTTAAAATAAAAATATTTTTAAAATCCCGTATACTTTAAAGCAAATTTGATTTTTTTTCCTTTTGTTTGTTTGACATACGGTTTTCGCGTAAATAAATAAAAACCAGTTCTTAGCATGGTCAAATCCTTATCTAATTAAAGATTAAATAACAAAGGTTCTTTTTACTGAAGAATTTGGTTTCAGCAATACGCAATGACCAATCCAAAAATGTTTTTTTTATGCAGAAACCGTCCATTAAATTAAAAAAAAGGTATGAAATCAAATTTGTTCTAAACTATACAGGGTTAAAAAAATAATTTTAGAAAAATGCAGTGACGTACCATTTTTTCCTAAAAAATATTTACCCCTACCCCTTATGGACGACACTGAAAAAATATATTCTTTTTGTGGTATTTAAAAAATGTCTTTTGATGCATAGGCAATTTTTTAAAAATATCCTAATTGGTATTAAAGCTATAATAAAAAGAAACGATAAGATTTTAAAACTTTTAAGCCCCTATAGATCCAAAACTTAGACGTCTAGGACAAATGCCCATACGAAGTTTTTTTTATTGTAAAATCACCCCATAAAGTTTGTCGGTTAAGTTAATGGACACCGTGTATTTGGTCCTATTTAAAATTAAGGTGCGAAAAGGACTTTTAAAAGTTCGCTGTAAATTTGCTATTTGACATTTAAGTCACCTCTATTTTGGGCACTTTAAATTAGGATAAACACCTAAACAAAATAAATATTACACCGGTTGAAAAGGTCAGTTATCCTAGATATCACAATAAAACATGTTTTTTATTATTTTAAAAAGTTTGTAACCATAGTTACTTACTAGGTATTTTTCTCAGTATAAAATGCCCAAAGTATAACTTGTAGGTACATCTTCTTGTAGGAACGCACTAAAAATATTAAAGAAAAAAAGTGAAAAAAGGCAAAGAAACCTTAAAAAAAATATTTAAGGTCGTAATATTAAAAAATACATAATATATTCGTTATTAGGTATTAATAGTTTTCTAACCTAATACAATCGGCAAGCGTCGATCACCGGAGTTAAGCAGTGAAATGCGCGCCCATAATTTGGATGGGTGTCCGGCAACGGCGGTGTTTTGGGCAACGGCACACGGTGTTCTGCTCGGGGATGCGGACCGAGCAACAACCATCCAAGTTATGGAATGAATGGGGCGTGAATGAGAAGGAGTAGGGGTCAAGGTACAATAAGCCTTCAAGCTGCAGTGCACCACCTAGGGGGCGGTCGTCGGACCTGGGTGGGATGACCCCAGAAAGGGTGAAAAAAAAACCTAATACAATTTTGATATCTAACCACTGCACTGATTTTTTCAAGTAATGCACATACAGATGTTTTTATATCTAGGTGCTTATTAAAATTATACTTTAGTTGTATAATTGCAGTATGTTGTGTGTGTTAAATCGACTATGAATTGTTAAATAATTAAATATTTATTATAATGTTTAAAAACAACCGGCAAATTTACCTTCGAACTTTTTAACTAGGTAAATGGTTCTTATTTTAAGAATTTTTAAAGATATTAACCAATTCACTTTTTTATTACACTGAATCTTTAATTTTTACTATCTAATATGTTTTTAAACTATATTTTACAATTAATTTAAGCCCATTTTTCTAAAAACACAATATTACCCCTTCGTCTTATTTTCTGTATTTTGCATGTAGGTTTATATAAAACATATAAAGCAGTGGGTTGTAACTAATTTTGTTCGGATTTGACAAAATATCTCTTGGTTTGTGTCTTAAGTGGGTCACGTTTTTAAATTATTTATGTTTTGTCAATCATTTTTTTCTTTTCCCTTCCAGATTCTCTTTTGTATGGTGTTTTGTTTTTCAATAATTATTATTAAGTTAAATTTTTAAAGTGGATATTTATTTTTTAAGTTTATTATATTTTAATTCTATGGAATTAGGCACGTATTTTTAATGGCATGGGAGTGGAGCAAACACAAATCTCCTGATTCATTTTGCTGCCACTCATATGTTAAATATATTATAATTTTGCAGCTGTATACCCGCAGCTGAAAAGGTTTGGTTCCTTTGATTTCTTGCACAAGTGTTACAGACAATATTCTTTTTACGATTGTTAAAAAATGTATACATTGGTAATGTGACTTTAGACTTGTAATATGGTTCATTACCCACATCTAATACCCACGCTTATTACCTGACATCATCAGAATAACGGAATTCCTTAATAAATGATCTATGGCCGCCATCTTGAAAATAAAGAATATAAAATAGGGGTGTTTCCATTTAAAATGAATTGAAATTTTGAATTTTCTCTTATTTATTTCATTAAAAACTGAAATTACAAAATCTAGATAATTTATTAAAGAAATAAAATATGTCACCACCTGTAATAGGTCAGTCTTTTCGCTTCACAGTCTACTTAGAAAAAATATATATTCAAGACGGAAATAATGGCGGCACTTGATTTTCTTTAAAATTCTTTTGTGGTCGCCATTTTAAAAAGAAACATCTTTTATGATATATTATTAAACGGGAATTTTATACAGAATACAAACATAAAAAAAAGTAGGTACTTGTATTTAAAATAAGAAAGTTTATGGTACTTCTGGTTAAACCGAAAGTGATTTTTAGGTGGTAATAATACCAAAAAATGTTAATTTATGCTATAATAATACTGTAAATTTTTATTACTCTTTCCTTAAAACTATAAAAAAATTCGGCGTTAACAACATCCTGGGTCACGCGGTATTCTGGCAACATTTGCCCAATAATTTTATCTATGGCCATATTTCCAAAACCAATAAAGATAGATTCATAAAATATGGTATTTTATTTAAAAAAATAATTCTTTTTGTTGTACTGTATATCTTAAAAAAGAATTCTAATAAAAATGCAGATACTACAGAGTCATCCTAACCCAACGATATTTTATTTTTTTATATGTTTTTTTTATCTTTGGACAATCCACGAAGGCAAAAAAGCCTAAATACTAACGTACCGTGGGCGTCTTAAGCGAGGTAAGAGGAAATTTGTTGACACTGTGGTATTTTTTTACAGGTTTTCAAAAGGTCTTTTAATGGTCAAATAATATAAAGGGTGTTTCATTTTAAAAAATCATACTTTTGGTGGTACCCTGTATATCTTAAAGGATGATTAAAATTTCATTACTAATTCGGAAACTACAGAGTTAACCCAACAATCTGATATTCTTATTAGTACGATAAAAAATAAAAAGTTAAGGGCCGTTGAAATTTATAACTTGGCACCCGGTACAGACCTTTTAGAGACACCCTGTATATTACTTTACGCACTTGTTATACATAAATATACTTTTAAGGATAAACCTATTTTAAACTAGAAATTATAAACAATAAATCGCATTTCGAATTTTTGTCCCGGGTTGATATAAAAACGCAATAATTTTTACTAAAATCTGCGTAATCTTATACATGAAAAATGGTCTAATTAACCAAAACTGTAAATCCCTTTGACCCAGAAACTCAGTCAGGCTTTATGGTTTGGTAAATTAATACTGTAGACCAACGCGAAAACCTCAACCTACTAAATTATCTTAATTTTGCAAAACCTACGCGGCGCGGGATTGTTAAAGCGGAAGGAACAGACAGATGGTATTAAATTTAGTATTGGCATGAAAAGAATAAAAAAATTCTTAAACATTTTTAATTCTTTCTTTCAAAGCTTTTAAAAATATTTCATAACTTTTATATTTTACGGTTCTAAAGTTCAATCCTTGCTTGCAGGTAGCACTGATGATGATTTTACCGAAAGCGCTTTGTTACGCATTTTAACATTTTAATAAAATATTCCACGGAATACACCACTTTTATTCTTTCTTCCTATATTTTTCGTGCACACAGCCACACCCCTTCCAATAATTTTGTTTTTCCCTGGTATACCGGTGTTTCTCACAGTTGTTTGCCCCTATAACTTTTTTACCTTTCAAGATATAAACCTAAAATTTGGTATGTTGGTATTTGACATAATTTTGGAGAAGCTAATGTAAAAACTTGTTTTTCATTACTTTCGGTTTACCTGGAAGTTGCTGCTACTTTTAAATTTTAAAGGGCACCAGTGGTATATTTATTCTTATTTTAATAAAATATGACGTTCAGAATACAATAACACCTCACATGTGATTTTTTGGTCAAATATTAATTTTTTTAATCTCCAATCTAAAACGCCGTAATTAGGCTAAAGGGGTTTAATAAGTCAAGTAGCCATAGAAAAATAAAATGAATCATTTTTTGTATTTTACAATTTCCTAGAACGAAGTCAAAGTTTGCAAAATCCTATTTATGATCATAACTCCTTCTTTTTAAATGAAACTAGAGTGGCGCTCTAGCTTATATTAAAAAACATTGTATTACGAATAATTTGTTACTACACGAGCGGTAAAAAGGCATATAACAAAATAATTCTATAAATCAACGATTATACTAAAGGATAAATGACGATTTATGACACCATGAATTTATTATGAGTTTCGTAGAAAAGTCTTACTTGAAATAGCACCTATATGGTACTAAATTAAGGAAATAAAATAGTGTCATTGTATTCAGAAGGTCTAATCCTATTAAAATAATATAAATATACAAGTAAAAGTTGCAGTCATTTTCGGTTAAACCGAAAGTAATAGAAAACAGTGAATAGATCAACAAATTTACAAATAGGTCGAATAACCATATATTAAATTTTATCTCTCTATCGTAAAAGGTAAAAAAATACAGGGAAAATACTAATAAGAAACACTCGATATGACTACGTTTTAATATTTAAAAAAAATACTTACTTTAATTATAATTTCTTGTGAAATAAAAAAAAAATTTCTTAAAATATTTTAAAAAGCATATTCCTTTAAAATAAAAATTAATATAATTTAATATCATCTTCAGATGTCTCGAGAAAGATTATATTTTATTTCATTTATGTTAAGGTTTTTTAATATTTCGTATAAATATAAATTGATTCTTAAAAAAACAATTATAGGAAATTGAAAGAAAAAAATGGTAATTTAAAGAAGTAAAAGCCGATGAGGAATAATTGAAAAAAGTATAAAAATGTATATGAAAGATAAATTTAAGAAATGCGCAATTCTAGGATGTGTCTAATAGTTTTTAGAAAAATTATAACAATTAAGTACATGTTAAATAATAAATTATGTAAATTTAAATACATGGTTGTCTTGCAGTATTTTAAAATTAGACCAAATAATTATGGCATTGTAATAATTGAATTATGGAATAATAGTGACTAGCAATGCAGGAAATTCATGTACTTTATATTTAAAAAAAAATGCTTTGGATGGTAGGATATAAGGTGCATTGTTTAAAATAAAAAAAAATATGATAATAAAATTTTAGTTTTTATGTTTTTCTTAAGCTAGTAGATAAAATAGCGTTCCTAACATGTGCCGAAAGTGCCTGATCCGCACTTGGCTGCTTGCAACTGCAGTCGCGTGCGGAAAAGTGGCACTTTCAGCACTAGTTAGAAAATAAACTATTATAACTCCTGTAGTTTTTGGGTAAACTTTCCGATTTGAAAATAAAAAATAAATAAATTTAAATCACAACTTGCTAACTATTCTATCTATATTCTGCTGTCACCTATTTGTTAAATTTTTTTATTTGGCATTACTTGATAGTTTAAATACAATGCTTACCTTGTTTTTAGGGTTAAAATAAAAGACATTTTTTTTTAATTTTTCTGCACAATCTCCCTAATGGTTGATTTTTAACCCCATGTTTATAGGGCAAACTACACTCTATTTTTAACAAGGAATAATCCCTTAAAATTTTTCGCATTAGTTTAAAAACACTCTGTACACATAAATATTTGTTAATTTTTATGTGAAAAAAAAATCTTTATAAAAAATACTTAATCTTACATGCAATAAAAGCAGCCTAGGATATATCAGAAGATTTAAAAATAATAAAAAAAAAATCGTTAAAAAAATATGAAATTTGAGCAATATATTTTTAAAAATACTTTTTTTTCTACGCTGATTTTGATTGTAGCATTCAGCAACGATTCAACATTTTTATAAAAGATAACTTTTGTTACGAAAGATAAATAATTAAAAATATTACAGGTGTAGTAAAGTCAAAGAATACTAATTCACAGAACATCAAAAGTAAGATTTTAGCGCACCTTAAAATTTTAGTACCTACCTTACCACCGGATAGCGAAAATTGGCATCGGACCAATCAGAAAATTGGTCGATGCCCAAGTCTAGTTTCTATTGGTCGATTGGACTAGTTTCGCTATCTGGTGGTCAGGGTAGGTACTAAAATTTCAAGGATATCTGAAATCTCACTTGTGGTGTTCTTTGGTAAAATCCATTTGTGGACACACTATATAATATAGTGTACAATTATTGACCGCATATTGAGTTATAGTTATATCGCATGACTATAAAGCGTGACTTTGTAATCTTGTAAATAAAGCAATGTTTTACAGCTATAAGCTATTAAAAATTAGCTCTATAATCAGCGTACAATCCTTAAGCTTTGTTATAAATTTAAAAACATTAATTTTAACACGCAATTACCTTCATTAGAATCGATCCAAGTCATTAATATAAAACATATTTTTACTCTTTATACTAAAAACATTTATATATTTATTTAAATTAAACGGCAAAAGCATGTCTGATAATATACTTATTTTTACAAAAAGAATATTTAATTTATTATTTGCAAACAAAAAATTTTGAAAAAAAAGTTAAAATAAATTTGCATTAAATCGTGATTAATATTGCCAAATAATAATTTAATAATTGGATAAGGGATAAAAACTAGAAAAATAAACACACTGTGTAATTATTTGGCCAATAATTTTCATGAGATTATAGCAAAAACCTTTTTAAAATATGTTTAATTAAAATAATAAATATTCATTGTTTTTAAATAACAAATTAAAACAAATGTGTGTGGTGCCTATTAAATAACAGTGGTTTGTTAAGTACATCATATATTAGTAAATAATATCAATGGCGTAGCGTAGGCAAAATCGTAACTGCAACGTCCTTTGTGACGATAAAAATAAAATATTTGGGAAAAAGCAAAGTGACAAAAGTTATTTATTTCAACTGGTAGGCCCTTCACCTCAAGAACCATTAAGTTCGAGGCCATAGGCAACCGCCTACGCATATCTACGCTACTAAAGCGGGCTTTACACCTGACAAGTTATTGATCAAAAACTTGTTTAATTACTTTGTCAAATATTTGATAAAGAAATTAAAAGTTGAATGTTTTTCTCTCTTCAAGTTGTTGTCAAATTTATTTTCAATTTCATCAAATGGTTTTCTAGAGTTATGTTAACTATTAACTAATTACTAAAAGGCCCCTAAAAATAATAATGACAAGTTTTAATTTCTTTTAGTACTTGAGCTAACTACTTGATAAATAAGTTAAGAAAATTTTTACCCGTCAAGTCACTTAAACAAGCACTTATTCAATCAATTGATCAATTACTTGTCAGGTGTAAACCCGCTTAAATGATGCAAAAGAAATGTTACTATACCGGGTGTTTTTCACCGATGCCGGTGGTTCCCCTTTATGACTTTTTACCTTTAAAGATAGAAAAAGGAAATTTCGTGTATGATTATTTGACATAATTGTGGATTGATTGATCTATTTACTTGTTTCCTATAACTTCCGGTTTACCCAGAAATTAGTGCTTTTTTAAATTTAAGATGCCACTACCGGTATATTTTATCCCATTTTAATAAAATTAAGCTAAAACGGTTTATTTTAGGAAATTAATCGTCTTTTGTTTTTTACGACTTCTCAGCGTGAAGTCAAAGTTTGCAAAATTCTTTTTAGGGTCAAAATACACGTTGAAAAAGAAAAGACTATTAGTACATTTCTTTTCTGGCTACTCAACTTCAACCAGACCATTTTTGCTTAATCATGGCACTCTAGATTGAAATTTAAAAAATAAAATTTTGACAGCACAAATGTCAAAACATGTGAGGTGTCATTGTATTCAAAATGTCATATTCTTTTGAAATAAGAATAACCATACCTGTGCGTGGTGCCATTAAAAATTTTAAATTAGCAGTCATTTTCAGTTAAACCGGAAGAAAAAGAAAATAAGTGAATAGATTAATCAATTTACAATTATGTCATACACCAATATACCAAATATTATTTTTCAATCGATAAATATAAAAAAGTTATAGGGAAACAACACTTGTGAGAAACACCCGGTATAATAGGGTGGAGTAAGATGAAAAAAAATCTTAGCCTTTGGGTGGAATTGTTCACTTATTAAACAAGAAAATATAAAAAAGTGTTATTACTTAGCATCTTGAGCTGGCCAACTTATTTTAAAAATAATGTATATAAGATAAAACATTTGTTTGTTAACATTTTTCTAACCTTTTACATTTTAAAAACATCAAACAATAAACAAATATGACCATTTTTAAAGCAAGTTTTATTCTCATGGTTAAAAGAAGCTCGTTATTCATCATCAAAAATGTTTACTTTAATTATTTTTCAAAGTTAGTGGCCAACTCAAGATGCTAAGTAAAACCACATTTTTAATTTTTTGCTTAATAGATGACAAATTTCACCCCCAGACTAAGACAACAAAATTTAAAAGAAATATATTTTAGTCCACCCGACTATATACAGGTTATTTCATTAAGGATGAACATGTAGCATATATTAGAATAAATTAGTAATGTCAAAAAAAAATGATACCAAATATTGCTAAATCAGTCTCTCGTCGAATTTGTTATCTGTTGCCATCATAATGCTTTATTCTTAGTAGTTACAGTATTTTTAAAATGTCTGCGAAAACAACCGTACCATTTATTGTTTAATAAAAGGGGATATCAGTCGATATAATTAATTAAGAAAGAAAACCCATAACTCTTAAGCCTATGAAACAAAAAAACCTATTTCAAAAGCAATCAAAAACCCCTTAGAAGTTCCGAATACTCATGATTATGATTTACTCAAAATTTCTTTTTCCGTAGGGGTTCGGAAATTGAAGTTTACTTGCACACGAACACCAAGCAAAATTTATATTACTTTTGAAATCCCCCGTTTCGCGTTTTGGTTATTACGTGTTTCCAACAATATTAGATCAGCTCATTCGTCGTCGTCATTTTGAGGAGTATTTGCATAGAAATGGTATTTTAATTTATATGGAATTCATCATTTCATTTGCTTCGCAATATGATATTTTTATTGCAACAAATAGTTTACATATTTTTGTTAGACTTAGGTCTCGGTCACGATACCAGAGCGTAAGCGTCGAGCAAAAAGTTTCAAATATCTTTATGTTGCCGGTAATGAATACAATATTTTGTGGTAAACAGCGCCAGCGTCTTTAAACTAGTGTATATACCTTAAAAACGATAAGCGGATAATATTTGTTTATTTCGAGTGGCCCGCGGCAGGGCTGTTCCGCTTGGGAATATTGCAGCCGACTAATTTAAAAAAACAAGTTATTTTATTCTCGCATAAAGATCAAAGCCAGCGACCGGTCTACGCTGGCAGCTTAAGCTTAGTATCATGCCAGAAGCCTTAAGGAAAATGGTCAGGCCAAAATATAAAGCATTTTTTGTGGAACCTGTTGAACAGTTCCAAATTTATATATGACTTTATCCAGGTCAAGACTAACATTTTTTGTAACAGTAAAAATCAAATACAAAAAAATATGCATGTCTTTTTTGCAGTACTATTACAACGACATTGATTATTATTATTTTGTTATAGATTATTTTTAAATGTAGCTTTTTATTTTACTTATACCGAAAATTTAAATTATATACAATGCATTCCAGTTAAAACAAGCAACCCCATACAGGGTGTTCCGAACTTTATGGATCAAATTTTAATTGCATATTCTACGTCGAAAATAAGCCCTAGTTTCCTATATAAACATATGTCCGGAAACGCTTTTCTTTAAAGATACAGGGTGTTAAAATTCTAAAAAAAAGCTTTTTTATTATAATTTTTAAACCGCTCAAGATATTTATATGGCATTTAGTACATTGCTTTATAGCATCAATAGACATATCTTTTATGAAAAATATTTTAAAAAAATGCCAGTGACGTCCGTACCATATTTGTATGGATTACTTTACTAGAAAAAAAGGTGCTCCACTGCTTTTTCCAAAATAAAAATAATTTTAAAATCCCCATTTAATTTCAAACAAATTTTTTATTTTTACATTTTTCCCAAACGATGCATGGTATTAAAGAAATAAATAAATACAACTTTGATGCATGACGAATTTGACAATAAAAACTTCACCAAAATATTTGGAAATTTTTGTTTGTTTGACATTTTTGTCATTATCTCGCAAATTCGTCATGCATCAAAGTAGTTCTTATTTTTTTCTTGAAAAACTATGCATCGTTTGAAAAAGAGTTAGGAGATCAAATTTGTTTCAAATTTAATGGAAATTTTAAAAATAATTTGTATTTTAAAAAAGGCAGTGGCGGGCTATTTTTTTCTTGAAAATAATCCATACAAATATGGTACGGACGTCACAGGTAATTTTCTGAAATAATTTACATAAAAATTGCCGCTGTTAGACCAAATACCATATAAATATCTAAAGAGGTTTAAAAATTGGGATAATTTTTTTCTTAGAATTTTAATACCCTGTATCTTTAAAAGAAATAATTGTCCGACATATGTTTATATAGGAAACCAGAGCTTATTTTTGACGTGAGAATATGCCATTAAAATTTGATGCATGAATTTTGGAACACCCTGTATAACACCGTTATTTGTACATTTATAAAAAAATCCTTAAACACGTTAATTTTCATTTTTATAAGGACACATTTTTGTGCTTCTTTAGGGCTATTTTTTCTTTCCTTACCAGTGGCGTTGCGCGTGCAAAATGAGACGTAGGCGAAATTGCACCCCGAAGGCCCTTTTAATTTAAAAGAGCACAAAAAAATAAAAAAGATCCCCACCTTTTTGCGAGGCCCTTTAGGCGTAGGCAAAGTTATCAGCAAGGCCTCTTTTGTTGTCCTCGGAACAAAACCTAAAGAGCAAAATAAAAATATTACTTCCTGACTTTTTTATGTGATTCACACTTATCCGAGACCCCTTTCATAACAAATTATACAAGTACAAGCCTACAAAAACTTTCCACTATGTTTTTACCTAGGTCACATTTTTTTTATCTTTGGACAAAACCACGAAAGCTAAAAGCCTAAATACTAACGTACCGTGGGTGTCTTAAGCAAGGTAAGAGGGATTTTGTTGACACGGGACTTAAATACTTGAAGATTTGGGAGGGAAGGAAAGACCTCCGCGGGCAGCAGGTTTCACATTCTAGAAACTCTAGGAATAAAAGAACGAACAAAGTGGCAAGTTCGGGACCTGTCCAGTTGGACTGTATAGGGATGCATACGCGAGACGCCACGAGTTTCTCTGGTGGGAACCGTAAGTGGAGGAACTATTCTGGACAATTCTTCAGAGTAGAAGCCATCGAACTACCTATAAAAAAGCGATAAATCCCCCACAGCTCGACGATGGGCAAGCGACGGAAGCCTTTCTGTAAGTGAAGGATCATTAATGACACGAATAGCTCTTCTTTGGATGGAATCAAGAATGCTTGGGTTGTGGGGGACGCCCCAAATATGGAACAATATTCCAAGGGAGATCGAATTTGGGACACATATAAAGTGTATAAATTAGAGGGGGAAAACACTTTTTGGCTCGAAAGAGAAATCCAAGCTTTTTGAAGCTGCCGTGACTATACATACAATGTGTTTAATACCAGTTAAGGTTACTTTCAAATGTGACGCCCACAAGATTGAAGGGTTTCTTTGCTCTGTAAAACTTGGCCGCTCAAAAGTGGAGGATGAGTATTTGATGACTCTTTTCGCGACAAGGAACATGATTGTGTTTTCGATGCAATAAAATGGACGAGATTTTTGGCGCCCCAATTCATATATTAAACTAAGATCCTGTGAAAGAGATATCTGCATCGCTCTGCGTTTGTTTTTCAAATCAGGTTTAGTGATGGGTTTAGGAACCTGAAAACTAGAGTGAAGGGTACTATCGCACATTTCACACCTTCACCTTGCCGCGAGGCTCCCCCAAACGCGAGGCCGTGGGCGACCGCCTACACCGCCTACGCCAAGTTTCTCTACTGTCCCTTACCAACACAAACGACGATCATTTCAAATAGAAAAAGGGGTCAAGTAATACCCTATCTTAAAGGATTTCAATTTTTCTTTTTAATGGTTTTATTTTTTTTAAATCGCTTTAGTAGTTTTTGATAAAAATTTACTCTAAAAACCGGGAACCGTTCCCGGTAGCTCACCTTAATATCATTTTTATTGCTTAAAATATTAGAATACCATTTCGTTCTTAACTACACCACATAAGAATACATGTTAAACTGATTCAGTTGTTTTTATTACTTCGGATTTGGCCGAAAACGCTTTAACATTCTTCTTTGAAATGAGACACCCGGTGACACTCAATTTGTTATTTTTTGACATTTAACCTCCAATATATTTAAATTGTAATCTAGAGTGTCATGAATGCAAATGCAATTTCATTGCATTCGGATTCGGAATGTCATTTTTAATTTAAATTAGTAAAAATGTTCCGTTTATTTTATTTCAAATAAGTAAGTAAGGGTAATTTTTGGATAAACCAGAAGTTAGAGAAAACAACTGAATTAGTAAAACAATTTACACTTTTGTTATGTATCTTCGTACCAACTTTAATTTTGATATTTTAAACAATAAAAAAAAACTTATAGAGGTAAGCCACCGGCGAGAAAATCTGGTATCTGGTGTTTTTTTTTTTTTTTGTTAATTTTGTTAATTTTTCGATTATTACCATACGGATTTTAAAAACCTGAGGACCACTAAAATAAAGAAAATTAAACCCTTTAAGATAAGGTATTACTTGATCCACTAACTATTTAAACCTTTTGACATTTGTTTTGGTGAGGGGAGGGGATAGTCTTTAGTCTAAAAAAGCCGGAATCTTGCGTTGAAATTAAAATGCATTGTAAACAACGTACAGTTACTAAAATATGTTAAAAATACCAAATAATTTTTAATTAAAAAAATAAATAGGTTTAGTAAAATATACGGCCGCGCCACTGTGTATTTTGTACAGCTAGACATAGAACCCACACCAAAAATATATACCAGATGCGTGTGCGATTAGATGAAGAAAAAAATGGTTTCCAAGATATTCATCATCAAAGTTGGCATTTGAACTAACATTATTTTCACAATATTCTCCCTTCTTTTTGCACACAATTTTTGATTTAAAGCTAAAGTGGCCCACAATATTTGATTTTTAGCCTTTCAAAACCCTATTTTTCCATGTATTTCACACCTTCAATCAAATTAATTGGAAAGGGTCCTTTAAAAACGCGCATGCTATGAATTAATTTCCCCGGCGCATTCGCCATAATTAAAAACAATTAAGGTAAAGCTACGCAATTAAACTTAAAAAAAATGTAAAATACGTAGTAAAACGAGGTTTTCAAAGGTGAAAATTAAATATTGTCTACCGATTTAACTTAAAATCAACAATTGTATGCAAAAAGAAGGGGCAATATAATAAAAATGAGTTAGTTCAAATACCAACTTTGATGATGGATATCTCGGAAACGAAACGTTTCCCGACTAAAAATGTTAGATTCGTAATCAGCGACCCAAAAAACTTCCGTATAACAAATTTGGTCAAATTCGGAGTTGCGAACAGTTTCTACACAATTACCAAAAAAATTTTAAATTTGCAAAATAAAAGGTTTCAGTTGTGGCTCCACTTCCGAAAAGAAAATCGAAAAAATTTAAGTTGTAAGAATAAATCATCTCCTTTTTTTTAATAACCAATTTTTTTAGGTAACACATTTTATATTTTGCAAAATAAGCTATCTTGAAAAAAAACAATACCCAATTTTTTTGTTAAGATAATAGTAATTTTAAGGCTACATTTTTAGATTTCTCTATATTATAAGAAAAAGACAAATATTTTTGCCAAATTTGTGATTTGACTAACAAAAAATTTAAGAAAATTCACAAAAAACAGATAAAGTGTTTGCGTTTAAACCTTAAATTTTATTTGGGCGGGAGGGGGACGAACCAAAAAAATTGAATCGTTTTGCCAACACGGATAAATATTTACTAAAGTCTCTTTAGGGTCCAATAGCATCTTGTATACAGGGTGTTATTTAATAAGTGTCCGATATTTCAGAGAGTGATTTTTCAAGTATTTTTAAGGTAAAAAGTTCCTATGAACGTGTGGTCTAAGATGCTTCGCTTTCAAGATACAGGGTGTCAAAGTTTTATTTTTATTTATGTTTTTTCTGCATAATTTCCTAAATAATGCCGATTTCCGAACGAAAATTGGTACCTGGGGGTTTTTGACATGAGAAATTTGAATTTGTTCTTAATTTAGCTCTTACTTGTAGAGGGCGCTAGCCACATGTATATTCTCACTTTCAAAGGCTCATGACTTTTTGTACAACCCTGTATTTACATTTTTGTTAAAAGAAATGGATTCCTTAGTCATTTTTACGTAAAAAAGGTACTCTTATTAGATGACGCTAGGAGCAACCGTTTTCGAAATATTTTGGTTTGGTTTGGTTTGGTTTGAAATCGATGCATGTGTTTTGAAAAAATGAAACAATTTTGTAAATTAACTTTTTTAATCAACATGAAATATTAAAAAAAAATAACAGACGAACACTAAATAAAAACAGGATGAAAAACCAGATCAAAATCACAATAAATGTTGGAAATGCCCATAAATAAAAATAAAACTTTGACACCCTGTATCTTGAAAGCGAAGCATCTTAGACCACACGTTCATAGGAACTTTTTACCTTAAAAATACTTGAAAAATCACTCTCTGAAATATCGGACACTTATTAAATAACACCCTGTATATTTGAGTAGGTTACATGTTTTAGATTTAAATAAAATAATTTGAAAATCCTACTTAGACCCTTGTATATACCAGTTCAAACTAAATAATATAACACATAGGCAATGTGAGGAAAAGAGACAATTTAACTTAATTCCGGCATGTAAACATGCGTGACTAATACTGTTTGTTTTGTTATTCCATTACTCGCCGATGTATTAAAACTGCTTTCTCAAGCAGTATAGGATAGATTAGATAAAGAGTTTTTTTCAAAAAACATTTATTTTATAAATTATAAACTTAACTACTAATATTTCAAAACATAAGCCACATTAATTTAGTAATTTCGTGTTTTATTTGTTTTTTTTTTCTATTCTAATTTAATTTTAACTTGAAACAATTGTATTTAGATTATTTGCTATAAAGGTAGGTTAAGATGTAAATAAATAAAAAAAATATGTAATGTTAATATATTTAAAAGATTGTCGCAATTTTAAATTACTAACCATTATCACATTTAATGAAAAAAACATACTGTTCTAAACCACAACTGTAATTGCTTCTTTAAAGGAAGTTTGAGGAAAATTGTTACCAAAATTTCTTTAAGTGTTTTAGTGAAGCGCAGCTAGCCGACGCTTTTGTAAATTAAAAGGTTCAATTATAAAATATTAAAAAATCGAATTATCTATATCTGTCTCTTGAAAAAAGATAATGCTATTTTAGTTTAGGTGCCAAAAAGAAAGTTTAATATTTGCTTTACCATAAAAGATAATAATGATTTTTCTTATTAGTAAATTTAAAATTATAAATAAAATGAAATAAATAAAAATTGGTAAATACACCTACCCACGCACTAAAATACCCCAAAAAACAAAAAAGCTATTAAAGCAAGAAGGGTGGTAATAGGGGTAATTAATGATCAAGGCAATATTTTTTCGTGAATGATCGTATTCCAAATATATTTTGGTTTTAGTCAATTAACGTGACAGATGTTTTAAGGGTTGTTATTTAAATAACCAGCTTACAAATAACACATATTTTTGTTCTGTTTTGTGTTGCTTAGTTACCTTTACAGTATTTATTCATTATTAAAAAATGTTTTAATGATGCAAAATTTTTTGTACTTAATACTCATAAAAAAATATTGCGCTTTAGTCACAAAACAGGCAACATTATTTTGTTAATAAGTTTTAATAATTCTTTTATAATTTGGAAATACTTTAAAACAGTTTAAATAAAAATATTAAAGTCATTGTGTTAACATATATTTACACTTATTTAAATGATTAAAGCCAATTCCTTTAATTTTATTAATTTTCTCAAATATGTTTTTGTTTTTATTTTTTTACAAAATAAAGCTACAAGTAGTAGATATTAATAGGATAACTTAATGGCAACCTTTATAAAATACTTGATGTTTAAATATTACAGAATGTACCAAAAAATTATAGTAAATCTTTTAAAATTTTAAATTCAAACTACTTTCCGTGACTGTATTTATAAAATTGGAAAAAAAGTGAATATATAAGTACTGTCAATTAGGGAGATAAAAAAATTGCCATTATTTAGAATGTGTTAAAAATTTTGGGGTTATTTACTTAATTGAAATATAACCTTGAACATAGTTTTTTGGTAACCCTGTAGCAAAACCCCTTAATTAAATACCATACCGGGTGCCCACGAGATCACTTTCCGGCTGTCATTTTTTATTTCTTTATTGATACTAATGAAATTTGGTAGGGTTGTTAGACTAACCAAAAGTCATTTTAGGTGTATATGATATGTTTTTTACGACTTCCGGTTTTACCTAAAAAGCCTGGAACTTTTGATTTGTAAATGGGACACCCTGTATATTTTTTGTATTTCGGATTGTCCACATTATTTTTGGTCAAAATTTAATATTTTTAAAACAAATTTTAGTCAAATGTTATTTTTAAATTAAATTTTTATTTTACATCTAGAGTGCCATGATCATTCCAAAATCACTCCTCATACTTTACTTACTTTTAGAAAAATATGAAATCGATTTTATCTTTTCAAATTTTTTACTAGAGGGACTATAAACTTTACTTTTTAGTTTTTTTACCCTAGCTCAAAAACCAAAATTGGACCATATCACTTTTATAATATTTCTAAATGCAGTATTGTAAAGCGAATCCAACGATGTAAAAGACTTAAACACATTTCTTTATTTTCTCTTAAAAATAATATTTATTATGTAGGTAAATGATCTTTTTGATACTAAATGGCGTACGTCGCAATTTATCGTAGTTGCCATGAAAACAGAAACTAATAGAACATGTTGTAAAAACAACTGCTTGTGTTACGTTGTGTGTTTGTATCTTCTACTATGGTAAAATCATTTTAATTTAAATTCTAGGTACTAGGATAATTTTTATTGTTAATACCAAATTTACCCTAAAATTATTTTAACATCGTAAGAAATACATAAACACAAACCAATGTTTTTATTTCTTAAACTTTTAACGGAACACAAGTAATTGTTTTTACAACATATTATATTAGTTTCTGTTTGCATGGCAACTACGATAAATTGCGACGTACGCCATTAAAATCAAAAGAATCATTTACCTACATAATAAATGTTGTTTTTTAAAAGAAAATACAGTAGTGTTTTAATGTTTTACATCTTCAGATTTGCTTTTAAAGACTGCATTTACAAATATTATAGAAGTGATATGGTCCTATTTTGGTTTTGGTTAGTTCTGGTTAGTTCTAGGTAAAAAAACTAAAAAGTAAAGTTTAGAGCTCTTTAGTGAAAAAGTTTAAAAAGATAAAATCGGTTTTCTGAAAGTAAGTAAAGTATAAGGACTGATTTTAGAATGATAATGGCGCTCTAGATAAAAAATAAATATTTCATTTGAAAATAAAATTTAACTAAAATTTGTTTTAAAAATATTTTATTCCGACTAAAAATGATCCAAAACAACAAAAAATATACCGTGTGTCCCATTTAAAAATTAAAAGTTCCCGTCATTTTCGGTCCTGCACCGTGTCTCCGTTAGGTGCGGCCGGTGGGGAATTATTTTTTTTGCAACAGATAATGCCTCACTATACCACGTGTTATTTTTTCTACACAATAGATATTCTATTTTTATAAATACACTTTAACAATCATATGTTCCTACTTTTGCTGAAAAAAATTTATATACAAATACCCAATGCAAAAATTATGAAACATTAAAATATCATTTTTCTAAAACCGCTTAAAAAATCGTTTACTCTTCGATCTAAGCGACTAGTATAAAACTTTTATTTGTCTTTGCTGGTCTGGTTGGTATTAATGCATTTTGTTCAAGCTTAATTAGGACCCAGTGAATTTTCGCCATTTTCGCGAAAGAAGTAATAGATTTGTGTTTTTCCTTTGTTAGGATTATATATTATTAGTATTTTATTTTAATACTTAATTAAGTGAGAATAGACCAAATGACCGTTATGGACGAGCCGCGCCTGCTCTCCGTGCTCCCAACGAAAAAGCCAGAGAGTGTTGATCAATTCCAGCCCGTTAGTCCGTTTGGTTCAAGCGCTTCTACCCTCGGTAACGACTGGTGTCGAAGCGCACAAACCCCTTTTACTTGTTTTAATGACCTTAAAAAGAATAAATGGAAAATCTGCACCAATGCATGAATCGTAATATTTTTAATTTGTAAAGGTTAAACCGCACCAAGGCGCTAAGAAGAGATAGACTTTTATGGTAATTAATTATGCAGCTTTTTTTATGTGGGGAAAACGGGACAAAAGAATAATACAGTAATTGAAAATTTAAATATCTCTTTATTAAAAAATATTACAATTTAAAAAAATTACCTGTGCTAATAGATGTTACGTTTAGACCAATTTGTAATAAAATGTCTATACCTGGTTGCACAAAACATTTTAACAAAAGATTAAACTAATGGGGGTTTGGAATGTTTAACAAAAAAAAACGTTGTCTAAAAACTGCTTATTAAATTAATTAAAGGTATTCAGTTTTACTAGCTTAATTGTTTATTAAAAAGTTTTGTGTAACTAGGGATTAAAACAAAATAATTGGAAGCAGAGTAACAAAAGTTTCTAAAGAAACGCCGACTCAATATTTTAAAGCAATGCAGATGTTGCCATAGTAATAGGAGTATGTTATTTTTTTAAATACTGAGATAACACCTTTTTTTTAATTTAAAATATAGCCTTTAAAATGGCAGTGTAGCTATATATAAAAAAAATATTTTCTTTTCTTTAGGCATATACTACATATCAATAACTTTATAAACATGTCTAAGTATTTTGTAAAAACTTTGTATTAATGTTAAAAAGTAAAAAAAAAATACTTTTTAAGATTTATTTAATATTTACCTGATAAAATATATTTTTTTAAGGTTCTCAGAATTGTCTGTATTTCTTGATGATATAATGGCTTGAAAAATATTGTTGGCACGGTAGTGTTAAATAGACGTTTTATTGCGGATGACGAGATAGAAATAAATTTATTTTTAAAATGATCTCCGCACAATTTATAATTCATCAGAATACTTCCTTTCGGCAGACTTAAGCCAGACCTTTGCGCTAAAAAATATATTTTCATTATAGAAAAACCATCCAAATAATTATCCACATATTTTTTTTGTAAATAGAACTTACTACATCAAGAAAATACTTTTAATGCATTTTTATATTGAAAAGTATTATGGCTACGTTAACATTAATGTGCACGATATTATCTATAGCCTGCACATCAACATTGTACGGACTAATTAAAAATTTAATTTATTAAACCTTATTATATAACAAAATATCACATTTAAATTTACTTCAAGTGGTCCTTTGGGAATCTTAAAAGTGATTTTTGCTCCCGGTACAGTATAAATATACACATTTATATCCCATTTTAAACGGTAAAAAAAATTAAGACGACACTATACGAACACTTTAATAATAAAACAAAATAAAAGTTCACAAACAGCTAAACACAATTAACTAACTTATGCTCATGTTCTATATCAACAAAAATATGGGACTAACTGACCCCTAGATGAGCATTTTTTTCGCCCTTTCGGGGTCATCCCACCCAGGCCCGACGACCGCCCCCCTAGCTGGTGCACTGCAGCCTGAAGACTTATTGTAACTTGACCCCTACTCTTTCCCATTCACACACCATTCATTCCATAACTTGGATGGTTGTTGCTCGGTCCGTTTGTTTACCCCCGAGCAGAACACCGCGTGCCGTTGCCCAAAACCCACAATGCCGGTCACCCATCCAGTTATGGGCGCGCACTTCACTGCTTAACTCCGAGATCGACGCTTGCCGATACAACCGGAGCAGCCACAAGCGCGCGTGTGTATCCACCACGCAGTAGGAGGGACCATGGTGGTGAGAGGTTTCAACGAACACGTTTAGTTTCGCATCTGGGTATTCTGATAAGTGTCAATTTCATTTATACCGCAGAAAAAGTGAAAGAAATACGTTTTTTATTTTTAATGACAAGTTTGCATATATTTAAAATATATTTTTAACTTTAAATATCTTTTTATTATAATTTTTAAGTATGTTTAAAACTAAATGTAATTACCTTTTAAATAAAATTTAAATTTTATAAAATTCCTTGTTTACCATTGAAAAAAAAATATCAGCTTGGATTCCAAAATTGCAGAACTTTTATAAAGAATAAGTAGCTATTTTTTCATGTAAAATAATAAATAGAAAAGTTTTCTATATGGTACAAACTTAAGCAGAAACAGTATAGTAATATGGTAACTCATTTACATTGTAAGATGAGATTCGCTTACGTGTTATACTCTAAAATCATTAGTATTAAATATTATATGGCTTAAATATATTCACTTCTTTATATTTTTAGGCAAGTTCTTTATTTTCTAAGTTTTCATCTGTCAGTAAAACAGTGAAAGAAAAATTTACGCTGTGACGAGCCGCAACCGTAACTTTGTCAAAGAAACTTTCGGGAAATTGTAACTGAAAACTTCTTTAATTACTTTTAAGGCTCCAGACCTTTTTGAAGATTTTATTTACCCAATAATTTACAGAACAGTAGACCTATTATCAAGATACATTTACCAGAGAAAATTCACTCAAAGTGCACCAACACAGATATTTGATTCTTAATATATATTTTTAATATCAATAGATCCTAAAAGTAGACCTAAATATATCCCTTAAATGATTTTAGGAAAATAAGTTTACATCGGTCAGAAAAATGATTTCCCTTTTTTTTTAATTTTGATATAAATATACAAGGTGTCCCAACTCTATTTATCCACAAAATATCTTCGTTCGAAAACACTTATTTTATTGATACGATTGGTAAAATGCAAGATGTCTCAAAAACAATGTTTTTATTGTCAACTAAGTTTTTTTTCCAATAAAAGGCCTTTTTGGTGTTAGATGTTAACTTTATATTTTACTTTACTATAAAAATACATAATACAGCAGGGGTCACTTGTTTTAAAGAAAAGTTAGTAGTAAATATTATATTTTTTTTTAACATTTGGCAACGTTGAAACACAACCGCGATACGAGGACCTTGACTGATTTATCGAAATGTTTTCATTGGTATAATATTTTTTGAAAATTGTGCCTTAAACTATTGAATGGTTTTATAAAATTTTTTGTGGCTAATATTTTTTGTTAAATAACGTTTTCAGAACATTTCATTTACTTAAATAAATGACAAGACTTACTGATACAAGGCGATACACACCACAAATTTCACACGATTGTCAGTCACTCATTTAATGCGTCATGCCAAAAATAGCAAAAAACACAGATTCAAGCCCATTTTATACCAATTTTTTTAAAATTTGTTGTTTTTACCATATTTTAAACCTAATAGGCAATAATAAGCATAAGGTTAACAAAAAAATTAAAAGCAATTTTGTCTCTTTAAGCTGAGCTACTTAGTTAATGTTACTCTTTATATTAAAACTCCTGTGGAGAAATAACATAAATGTTTTCCCTAAAGGAACAAAACGAAACTGCTTTACCGCTATCAAGAAATACAAGAATATTAAGATTTGCCCTCTCGTTTCTTTCCTAAAGGGGATCCTAATATAACACTTCCTTTAGACACTAACGACGGCCTTAATGTGTATAAAGGCACTGGCAACCGCCGCGGCATCGCCCATTTAAAAGAAGAAACAGCCGTCCGATGGTTTTCTTTATGTACGTATATGCAAGACGCCGGAAAGCCAAATTTATTTGATATTACCGGTGGTTTTTACTATTTATCGGTAGATGCCGTCCGAAGGCTATGCTTACAAAACTAATAAAACCGCCGAATAATAGTTAACCCGACCTAAATAATTATTCATTTGCTGAGCCGCAAGCGTTTAGTTTTCTTGTGATTTTATTGTTAAATAATATATATATTTTAATAAATACACAAAAATTAAATCTGAAAGACGCGTTAATAAATACAAATATTTTGTCGAAGCTCTGAAATAGATATTTAAAAGAAGAATGTATATTTTTAAAATGAGAAGTCAGGAGTATTACCAATTACTATATGCATGTATTTAGGATAGATAAAACTTGAAATTTGTAGGAAATAAAAAGTTACAAGTTAACAAGGATAAAAAAATGGCCCCTTTATTAGCCTTAGAAATAATAATATAGGGGTACTAAATTACCAATGGCCATACAGGTCAAGGTTATACCATAATTGGATTAAGTAAGAAAAAGAAAATTTAACGGCAACAATAAACATGATAAATACAAGTTTATTTTATAATATCATGTTATGTATGTAGTTTTATTTCCTATCTAGTATTACTTACTGACCAACTTAGTTTTTTAATTTATATTGTTAATAAAACAAATAAAATATTTTCTTGTTAGGTTAAGTCTGTAAGATTGGTATTTTTCATCAAAATTAGGTTAGATTTTAAGATATGCAGGATATTTTTTTTTATCTTTGAATAAACCACCAAGACTAAAAGCCTAAATACTAACGTACCGTGGGTGTCTTAAGCGAGGTAAGAGGGAGTTTGTTGACACGGGACTTGAATACTTGAAGATTTGGGGGAAGGAAAGACCTCCGCGGGCAGCAGGTTCCACATTCTAGAAACTCGAAAAGAACAAACAAAGTGGGAAGTTCGGGGCCTGTCCAGTTGGACCGTATAGGGATGCATACGCGCGGAACCACGAGTTTCTCTGTTGGGAACCGTGAGTGGAGGAACTATACTGGACAATTCTTCAGAGCAGAAGCCATGGAAGTACCTATAAAAAGCGACAGACCCCCACAGCCCGACGATGGGCAAGAGAGGGAAGCATTTCTGTAAGTGAAGGATCAATAATGAGACGAATAGCTCTTCTTTAAATAGAATCCAGAATGCTTAGGGTTGTGGGGGAAGCCATGCCCCAGATATGAGAACAATACTTCAAGGGAGGTCGGATTTGGGACACATATAAAGTGTAAAAATACTTTTTGGCTCGAAAGGAAATCCAAGCTTTTTAAAGCTGCCGTGGCTATAAATACAAGATTGCCACGGCCCCCAAGATTGAAGGTGTCTTTGCTTTGTAAAACTTGGCCGCTCATTAGTAGAGGATGAGTATTTGGTGACCCTTTTCGCGACAAGGAATGACAGAAATTTTAATTTAAAAAAATCATACTTTTTCTCGTACTCGGCATATCTTAAAGATAATATAATTTTAGTGACAAAAATGAATATTAAAAAATTATATTAACAAAACAATATTTTTATTTACGAGAAAATATTTTTTTCTTTTTCGACAGTTAAAGAGAAGATCTCGAACCCGATCCCCGTATCTAGCAAGAAAGAAATTTCTTCTCTATTTTTCTATTTCCTGTCTATTTCGAATTCCGTAAAGTCCCTCGGCTCGTTTCGCACTCACGAATAGACAACACGAACGCCTGGAAATAGAAAGGCGATTTGGATCTTTCTTGTCATTTATCCTGTTTTATTGTATGGCGTTTTGTATAAAGTGATCTCGCTCTTCTTACCTGCTGGACGTTGGTTTACATTCTTTTATAAGCGGGTGTTTGCGGGAACATTGACGACATTGCAATTTGTGATCGCAATAATAAACACATATTTATTTAGTGTTGTGTGGAAATAATATATTTGTTTATGTTATGTTGTTATACTGTATTTTGTTTAAATTTTAACATTTAGACGAGGTTGGAGCTCACTAATTAATTTTTTATTAATTCCATGCGATCTAAAACACCACTCAATTTCAACTTTTGCTAATTCAAAGGGATTATTAATATTATAATATATTATATTATAGTATTATCCCTCTAACTTTCTCTTTTTTACGCAAATCTGGTCGCTATTTTTTCTTCTCTGTAATTTTATTACAAAATAGAAAAAACTAGATACGTTTTAATTAAGCAAAAGATATATTAAAATCCGGAAATTTATTGGACTTGGACCGATTAAAATCTAAGTAAATATGCCAAATAAATGAAACATAAGCAAGAAAAAACAAATATATTTTAAGAAGTAACAAGTGCGTTTTTCTATAAAGGGTGCATTTTTCCACAGTAACCCAACGTTTTCAGGTCCAGTAGTCTATTATTTTTCCACTGCCGAAGATTTACGAACACAAGACAAGAAATAGAAAGGAAATTTCTTTCCTGCCTATTTTTTCTTTCTATCGAACTACAGAGTGCGGAAACTGCTTTTCATATCATTTACCGGGACTTTTTCCAGTGACACGTTTCGCCTACCTCATAAGACTTACCAAACTGGATGTACCGGGTCCACGGTGAATAACACGAAAAGGTTTGAAAAATGACAGTTAAGTAAAACAGCTGATAAGTGTAGAAACGAAATAGTGGTAAATAAAATAAGCTTAAATATTTATTAAAATATTGTGATACTGTTTCTTTGGTGGTATAAGTTAAAATTTTGTCTTATTTCCTGAAATTAATTTAAAAAATTCCACAAAAAGTAAGGTAAGAAGTTATTTTTATTTGTTTACTTTCTTTTTCATGGATAAACTTTTCTTTGTCAAATTTAAAAGAATATTAGAATCGGATTATCTGCATCCGATAAATTCTGGGACGAAGGGCACCGTATTCAATGCGATCCCTTCAATCGAATTCAATTTTTATGATGTACTATTAGTTATTTTTGGTTAATAATTAATTTAAAAATAATATTTAATAATAAAATTATAAGAACACTCCACGCTAATGGCACAGCAAAATAAATAAATACTTTGGTAAAGTTACCTATCATTCGAAGGTTTTTATTAGTTTTTATAGGAATAGCCGCCGGACGGCAAGATCTGCCGATAAATAAGTAAAAACCGCCAACATAATTGGATTTTTGGCGGCTTTTATATACGCCAATTAAGAAAATCACCGGCCGTTTTTTTATATAATTAAGCAATGCCGCCGGCGGTCGTTTAGCAAGTGCTCCTTACAAAAGCTAAATATCCTATTACTGTTGTTTCTTTTTAAATTTACATGGGGTTAGAAGCCCATAGGTGTGTTAAATGGCATTTGTAACATAAATAGAAAAAAAAAATAGAAAAAAATATATATAAACGTTGTTAGCCCCTTTTATGTGTACGAAGTATGGTAAGGGTAGCACACATATTTTAATACGAAATTATACAGGGTGTCCGAAAATTACGCATCAGAATTTCTGTGGGCGATTCTGCACGAAAAATTAATACAACAAACTTCTATACAATTTTTTTAAAACCCAAAACTAACGGAGATACAGGGTGTTGAAGAAAACAATTTTTTTGTTTTTTTGTAATAACTTTTTTCTTGTGTACTGGTTATTGCCAATTTTTGCATAAATATCAATAACATATTACCTTTAAACAACGTTGGTTTTAAGGACTTGCTTTGTTCATTTTGAAAATCAGAATTTCTAATTAAACGTACGTAAATGTTTAAAGTCGTTTTTCTCGGAAACGGTTCATTTTAAGTTATTGCAACAAGAGGACATTTTTAAAATATTTTTATGCCTATGCTTATATTACATATTCATACTTTTTTAACAAATGCCTTTAACACGAATTGGGGTTGGGTTCCTCGTAGATAAAGAACTATAGACCATTGAAATGTTACATTTTAACAGCCTTTGCGTGCATTATTTAGAGGACGCTACTTTATGTTTTGGTTATTAAGAGGTAGTCAAAGTGATGTTAAATTCAAGTTTATGGGGTCGCGACACTTGTCCTGCGGCCGCCATCTTAAAAAGAGAATGCAAACGGTTTTTATAATTTATACGACAAACTATGGGTCACTCAAAAAAAAATAACATTTTTTGTTACAAATTAAATGCTCTTTAATTTTAAGTTTGTTTTTTTTAAGTTAAAAATAAAAAGTTATATAAGAAAATGAGAACCACTTGTGTGACAATTTTGTTTCAACCGTAATAAATTTATTTCTATTCATTTTGCCAAAAAATGCCATTAAAGCATTTTTATAGAATAACATTTAAAGAATAATTTTGGTTTTATAACTTTTTATTGTCCAATTGAAATAACAAATTTATTAACAAAAGTAGATATTAATTTCTGAAATTTGTCAATTCCTCAAGAGTAAACACCTTAGTTTACAGTGTAGTGTGGTCGAGCGGGCTGGAATAAATTTATTTAAAATTCACTGGTTTCTATTTTTTAAAAAGTTTAAGCACGTCAATTTTGGTTTTTGGCTGCGGTGTTTTTCATAGTAAAATTATGTATACTGGGTGGCCCACAAATAAGCAATGACCATCAACTTTTTTTTTTATGAAAACACCAATTTTTATTAGTTTTTTAAATTCTGCATCGAAAGTTAAAAAGTTGCTCTTGATATATCCAAAGCTTTTAACCAGGTCTGGCATGCCGCACTTTTTAATAAACTTCCCTCCTATGGTCTTTCAGCTAAACTCTGTGGACGGCCATTCTTCAAGCTTTCACCAAGTAAATGCTAGAGGTTCTGGCACCAACATTGTTTCTTCTTCACATCTACGACCTTCTCTCGTCCACAACTAATTACATTCATAGTTTCGCCAACGATAGTACCCTTCACTTCAGTTTTAAGGTTCCTAAACTCATCACTAAACCTAATTTGGAAAACAAACGCAGAGCAATGCAGATATCTTTTTCGCAGGACCCTACTTTAATATTGGATTTGGGCGCCAAAAATCTCATTCAATTTAATGCATTCAAATCACAATTATGTTCCTTGTCGCGAAAAAGTCATTAAATGCTCATCTCCTACTTATGAGCGGCCAAGTTTAACAGACCAAAGACACCTTCAATCTTGGGGGCCTTACATTTGAAAGTAACCTTAACTGGCAAAAACACATTGCATCAATAGTACGGCAGCTTCAAAAAAGCTTCTTTCTCTTTCGAGCCATTCCTGATTCCATTTAAAGAAGAGCTATTCGTCTTATTAATTATCCTGTACTTACAGAGAGGCACACATAAATAAAATTTAAGAAAATTTAATTTGCAAATAAAAATGCTTTAAACCTTTTTTTGTGTGACCAATTATTTTCATATAAATAATAAAAACCGTTGGCACCCTCTTTTTCAAGATGGCGGTCGCAGGACAAGGGTGTAGACCCCACAAACTTAAATTTAACTTTACTTTGACACCCCCTTGATAACAAAAAATAAAATTGCGTCCCCTAAAAATGTTACCCCTAATGTAACATTTCAATGGACTCATGGACAACTACTTTAGATAGACTGTATTGCTATTTTGACAATTAATAAATACAATAGTGATCAACAATAATAATTAAAAATTAAACGGACAAAAACCATAGAAGCCAATTTTTTAAATGAAAATTCGTATATTTTATTACCTTATCCTATTAAGCATTAAAAATACGGGTATGTTTGTATATAGATCTCTGTTCCAAAAATGTACAATTTTCGAAATTTAACAATTTAATATTTATCTATTCGAACAATGCTTTTAAGTACGGATAGGCACAGTGTAGTTGGCCATGACTGGTACTTATAAGCATTGTAAGACTAGATAAATATTAATTTGTAAATATTTTAAAAACTATAAATTTATGAAATAGGCATCCTTATACAAAGAAACTCTTATTTTAAATGGTAAATAGAATAAGGTAATAAGAAAATGGGGTTCTCATTTAAAATAAAGTAGTTTTAAGATTTTTGTTAATATAATTTTTAAGAAATATTTTATCTACTCTGTATTTATTAATTGGGAAAATAATAACACATTTTACCTAAGTAGTTCTTTCTCTACAAAGAACCCAACCTCAATTAATGTGAGAGGTTCTCTTTAAGAAAAAATGATTGTTATGTAATGGCTTGCAAACGTTATTCCATTGAAAATTTAAAAGTTAAAAACAGTTAAACTCAGGTATAGATCACAAGACATAAAATATGTTTAGAATTTTACGCAGAATCTAAAAAATGTATAATATATAGGATGTTTTATTTAAAATTGGAAAGCTAATAATAACTTATGATATAGCCGGAAGAGGTAGAACTGACAAAATATTTTAGTCGTTTGGCCCCCACTGACTTTATAATGATTCAAAATCTTTAATGCCTACTTTTAGAAAAATCAATCGCAGCAATTCTGGTAATCAAAGCTTTTATTTATGCTAATAAATATGTAGAATTTTACACACACACTTAGCTAAAATAAGTAACACTTTATTTTTAAATTGGTAATATTTCAGAAGTAACATTGCTTAAGAAACTATTTGATTTATTTTTATTTAAATTTCGTAAAACAATAAAGTAATTAAATTATTTACATAAAAACTTTTTACCAGGCGTTTCAATAACTTATTTGCAAAATCCTTAGTATTAAGTTTCTACTTACCATCTTTTTTCTACCCTTTAAAGACGAAGATAAAAATTTACCTGAAACAAACATAAATTATTTTAGTAAAGATTTTTTTTCAACTTATTATTGCAAACCTGTTAATTATTATAAGTTAAGAAAAATATAAAAATAAGATTTGACCGAAATAACTAAAATATAATATTATTTCTAGAAAAGACCAACATTCTCTACAGAAAATTAACGCATAGGGTTAACAATAAGACAAATAGAAAAAAATTAGCTAATACGAGGTAAACGCAAATTTATAAAATAAGCAGAAGAGAAAATAAAATATTAATTGTTAACTCACCCGGTACAGCGATTAGATCGAACTAAACTAACCGTTGTAAATAATGGTTATTGCCGTTAATTTTTGAAAAATATTAAATATATTTTTTTACTCTAAAAGCATTTAAAGTCGCTTAAAATAACAAATGTGAATTTATTATTATTTTTTTTTTTTGTTTAATAAGGCTAAAATTTAAGAGTTTTGTTAGAATAATGATTCGATCGCGATCGCGATCGCGATCGCGGCAAAAATATGAACGCGTAGAATAAACTACACAACGTTATCACCAACTACTGCACATATCATTTTGTATTATTTTTTAATCACCGAAGTATGTAATTGATTCATCGCACTGGGTGTCGTCAGTAGAAAGTCGAACTTTCCACTACTAATTTACATGGTTTTCGTCTAAAGAAATTGCCTTTAATTTTTTTATTTTTGATCCATGCGTGTCTAAGTCTTTGACGACAATAGGACGTAAAATGAAGCATTTCACCAGGTAATTTTCTGGTCCTGCATGGATCGACTTAAAATTTTAACAGAAGATGAGAAATAGCCCAAGGTACAAAACCTATATCAAATCGAAGGGCGTCAAAACCCTGGGGTGGTTCCACCCCTTAGGGTGGAAATTTTTTATTAAATTTAAACAACAGAAATCGATTAAAAAGTGATTCCAAGAAAAAAATGTTCCTTGGGTTTTTTGGTTAAACTAATACTTTTTAAGTTATTCGCCATAGAAAGTAATAAATTCAAAAATAACGGACAAATGCTGCATATTTTAAAAGAAAACTCATAATTTTTTTTGAAGTACCCAATAAAGCCTTTCTGTTTTTAGAAAGAAGAAGTTTCTAGCGTAAAAATTGAGTAAGTTATGATAAAAATACAGTCAGTATTTAATTTTTTCTACAAAAAAACAATTAGGACAAGCTCCTAACTACCCCCAATTAAAAGTGACGTTAATCCTTTTAAAGCTTCCTTTAAACAGGTAATAATAATACATCTAAAAGTGTAAACAATTTTAAATGATTAATTTCAGGAAAATTTAGACTTAAAGAGAGAAACGATTATTTACAATTTTATATTTTTCACCCTTTTTGTCTAAATAACTCCAAAAATAATAGCCCTCCATTCACGAACGAGCACCACCCTTTGTAATCCCTTTAAACGCACTCCATATAAAAACCAGGGAACATAAGAAATTTTACTTACATAGCCTTGTTGCTCTTAAAAAACCTACAAAAAAAAACTTTAAAAAATCTTTCTTTCATTAAAAATAAAGGAGATACGTTAAAAAAACAATAAATTTTTCTTTCGAAATATTCGGATAGGCCACTTCGGAGCATAAAAATCTACATATTATTTTTGATATAAGGCATTTTAAATTGGTTAAACTTTTGGACGTATTACTAATACATGTATTAGAAGAATTATAAAAGATTAAATATCAGCTTTAATTAGGGAGGTAGTTAGAAGGTTGTTTCATTGATTTTTTGTAGAAAAACTAGTTACTGACTTTATTTTTATCATAACTCTCTTAATTTTTTTAGCTAAAATTTTCCTATTTTTTAATGACAGTCTAAATATGTACTTTAATAAAGGTTTTTTTTTTCGAAATTTGCAACATTTTTCCGGTATTTACCTTAGAATCCATTAAATTTTGCATTTGACGAAAAAAGCTAACAATTAACACTCCATATTTCGGTTTATATTGGGTCGTAGAAAAATTTTAATAAAACATGTTTGTTTGTATTTTTAAAACCTACAATTTTGCTTTATACAGGTTTTTGGATTAAATGCATACTTTTTTATGCGAAAAACACATTAAACCGTCAATTTCTTCGTCAAAAAATTGTTACTTTCAATCACAAATAACTTAAGTAATATTAGTGGTAGGTAAAGAATGTATAGAACATTTTTTACCAAGAATCACTTTTCTAATTGATTTCTAAGGTTAAAAATGTAATAAAATAATTTCAATCTCCAAGGGGGGTGGCATCCACCCCCAGAGATTTGGTGCCATTCGGTTCGACATAGGTTTTAATCCTTGGGCTATTTCGTACCTTCTGTTAAAATTTCAAGTTACTCCATGCAGGACCAAAGAATTGCCAGGTTTTACCTTTTTTAGAGCTTTATTTTTTGTACTACAACTGGATTTTTTTATTTAAAGTAAACCCTATTTTTTCAGAAACTATTGTTGATAAAGGACAAACCAAATTCACAAAATAACCTGTTTCCATTACCTAAATCTGTGTAAGAAATGTTTTCGAGGCGTCTTTAGTTAACTGCTAAATACAATGTAAGACGGTCTCTCGTGTTGTTGAATCTATCTTCTTAAATAGTTAAGGAAGCTTAATAGAATACATTTATATCCTCTTACATTACAGCTTAGTGCCTTAGTGCCTCTTAAATAGAGTAGACATAAATAAATTACTGATAAAATAAAACATTGTTGTACAATTACCTAACAATTACTAATTTAAAAATGAATTTAGATAACGTAATAACAAAGAAAAACATTCAAGATATGCTCTATATTGGTTAGGCGGATTCATTTATTGGATGGTCTCTTTGTTGGGTAGACGCCTAGAAAGAATAGGACCTTTTCGGTGCTGGTCCTGGGGTACACGAGCTGACCCTGTTCAGCCCTGTTGACTTCTATGAACGGGCCGGTCGCCTGAAACAAAATAAAGAAAAACCCCCAAAATCCAAAAAATCTACTTAAATACAACGTTTCGGTGGCAAGTCCGCCACCGTTGTCAAGATAAAAATTAGGGTAAAAATAAAATAAAAAATTAACTAATTTTTAAATTAAAAATTATTAAAATTTTATGCTGTTGTTGCAAACTGAAAATAGTTTGACATATGTATGTATGACACAAGTGACATAAGTAACTGGTGTATTTATTATTTGTAAAACAAAAAAGGTTTATAATGGATTTTTAAATTGACATTTATAATCTCCGTTTTTTGACAGTTACTATGAAACTAACCAGAACTAACCAAAACTGGGATGCTTCGAGTATTTTAGCAGAGGAAACTTGTTCTAAAAACGCAAAATCAAAGAAAGTGCGTATATATTATTAAATTAAGATAATTGTGTAGCATCAATTTCAATTAATTTAAATAACACTTGGTTGTCTTTGCTTGATACTGAAGTATCTTTAGAAAAACTAAAAATAAACTAACTCATCGCCTTTTTGTCTTACAAATAAGAATTTCACCAGTTACTTATGTCACTCATGACACAAATGTCAAACTGTTTTTAGTTTGCAATACTAAAAAAGCATAAAATTTTAATAATTTTTAATTTAAATATTAGGCACTTTTTTATTTTATTTCTTAACTTAATTTGAACTTGACAGACTTGCCTCCTAATTGTGGTTTTTAATTAGAAGTTTTGGGTATTGGTTTTATTTTGTTTTAGGCGACCGACCAGTTCATAGGAGTCAATATGGCTGAGCAGGGTCAGATTGTATACCCCGGGACCAGGACTAAAGAGGTCCCATTCTTTCCAGGCATGTACCCAACAAAAAGACCATCCAATAAAGAAAAACATAAAGTTTCTTGACAAGTTTGTTATTTAATTAAAACTTTAGACATCCAAACTTAATTATAAAGCAAACAGGATAGGGGTTTCAAGAGGACAAATGACCCAACATTTTAAATTTTAAATTGGTATTTTGTAAAAACTGGTTGGATGGCCCAAAACTAAGAAATGCAAAATTGTACTTCGATTGGTAATATACACGGCAAGTTATAACCAAAAAGATGCAAAATGGCCAAGAGTGTTATGTATTAACACTTAAATACTCGACACAACGAAGCAAATGGTAGACAATTCTTTCATATATTTTTTTCTAATGTTGCTCTTAATTGCCTAGTAGTTAAGTTTTAATGCGTATTGCGTAATGTAAAAAAAAATTATAAAAACTTTTTCTTATCTTAAAGCAGTATCTTTTAATTTTAACATAAAATTCAGTTCCTTACAAATACAATTTTGTTATATTTTTATAAATAAAGGTACTATCCTCTTGGGCATTTTTTCATATTTTCATTTATAACTTGGCCTGTATAAAACCAATTCAAGTAAAAATTTGTATTTTTTAGTTTTTGACCATGCTGTTACCCCAAAATGTCAATCTAAAAATCCAAAAATTTTTGATACATGGCTTCTTGTAACACCTATCCTGAGACACACTGTATAATCTTGGTTTTTTGACAGTTACTATAGGAGAAGAACTACTTCTTAGGATATTTACCAGGACCCTTTTTACTGACGCCTTCCTTAAAAGAAAAACATAAAAGTAGCTGTACCAGGTCAATGGCGAATAACACAGAAAGCAATAGTCCTCTTATAGAACCACTATCCTGATTCTGCGGTAAGATATAATCTTACCGTTAACACCGTACCAAAAAAGCATTGATTTTTATTAGAGACGGTAAGTTAGATATTAAATAAATAAAAATAATTCCCAGGTGTCGTAATAATATACGAAATGTAATGTCTAGTTTTTGACAGTTAGCAGAAGAAAGAAAGGTGAAACGCGTAAGTTAAGAAAATCCTGGTGAGCAGCAGGAATAAGTTTTATTATTGTATAGAAAAGAAGCATAAAATAAAAAAAAACTTTTAATACTGCAAATTTGTCTAAGAGATTTGGTAACCATTTTTAAATATGTTTAATGAAAATATTTAAATTACCTATTTATCATAAGGGGTTATACCTTATTTTCCAAAAATAGGTTTTGATTTGGTTTTAATTTTTAACAAGTATGGCACTTAAAATATTGTTTGTCTAAATAAAACCATTTAAAATTCATTTTTTTAATGGTACTTAGAGCGACTTATACAACGTCGTATTAACAAACTTAGAGTAAGACTAGTAAGACTATTATGTGGTTGAATTCCTACCTAAATTTTAAAAGCTGTCAAATGCATTGTCACCGAGATTTACCAAATATGGTTTGCTTCTTACTAACTCAAGAATTGACTTTGCATTGTAAAAGCCACTTTAAGTGTTAGTTAGTTAAAGTTAAAACAATTTAAAATTAATTGTGGTATATTTTCTAAAAAATATGCCGACAATAATAATATTGTAAAAATTAACTTAATTAACTTATTTTCCCGATTGACTTAAATCTGTCATTAATTACATAATTAACCCTGTCAACCGAAACAAATTATCTGGGTTACCCGACAATTTGCAACATAAGGCTTCTCCTCAAATCCTAAATGGCGTAAGTGATTGCCTAGGGATGAATCTTACAGCTGGCACAGTCTGTGGACATCCTAAATTAATAGAATGTGTGGAAAATAAATATATACTTTTACCATTGAATCACTACAAAAATTCTGTTCAACATACTATTATATTTATTACTAATACTTGTATTACTTTTAAAAGAATATACAGTGGAGATATTAAAATTTCTTTCCTCTCTTTACCACTTTGAATGAGACAAGATATCAAGATCGGGTAATGTTTACATAAATGGGTGTTACTTAAGCTACTTTTTGGCATAAAAATAATTTCGGTCGCGTGGCCTAGGGTCAAGCAGGCACTAGAACTTTTGTTTAAGAAAAAGGGGTCATGTAGCACCTCGTTTAAAGGCCGTTTAATTCTATACTCAACGCTACTTTGCTTCTCAAAATCGATCTAGTCGTTCCACACTTAGAACCGTTTGAAATTTGGCCTAAATAATGTAAAAAAATGGAATTGGCTTGTAAGTCTGAAACGGCTGGGCCATTTTTAAGAAACAAAGTTGTGTTAAGTAAATAATTAAACGGCCTTTAACGAGGTGCTACATGACGCCCCTTTCAACAAAAAAAAAGTTGTTAGTACCCCTTTGCCACTAGGCCACGTAACCGAAATCATGTTTATGCCAAAAAGTAGTTAAGTGGCACCCTTATACCCAATCTTACCCGATCTTGATATCTTGTCCCATTAAAAGTTAAAGGGGAAGAGGACTTTTAATATCCTTACTGTACAGGGTGGGCCAAATTCGACGCTTTTAATAGGAAACTCATGTCTCTTTATATTTTACAAAAAACTGACTCCCAACTCGCTAAAGCGTGTTTCCTAATTTTGTGCGTTTTTCTTTATCCTTTATAGGTTTTTTATTTTTAAATATTTTTAATTCTGTAAAAACATTTCTACAGCAACTTTTTATGCAGATTGCAGATATAATTTTAGTTTTTTCCTAGGGTTGTGCATTTTTTATTTATTTATTTATTTATTTATTTTTGAAAATTTTAAATAGAACACCCTGATATTTTTTCACTTTTAAAATGATTAAAAATTACCGTTTCAAAAATGTGAACTTTATATTTCTTCTCAGACGTTTCGATACTTGTTAGATAGTAGGCTATGGAAAAAATAATTATCTTTTACTTTAAACAATTTTGGTTTAACATTTGTTTTTTAATAACTGCAATGAGGGGAACCCATTTTTAATAATAATTTATTAACGCAAATAGGGGAAAAAATCCTATTTTTGGTATTTTTAATTATTATTTTTTAATTGTGACTTTTTAATCAGTTTTTATTAAAACGTTATTATTTAATGTAACAAACAAACCATTATTTTTTATATTTAAGTAAATTAAAGCAAACCATGGAAAACAAATTCCAGCTTTTAGCTAACAGGGTTAAGTTTAGCTTTTGTTTGTTTTTCATGGCAATATTTTAACTTACCTGTATACAAAAAAATTAATGGTTTTATTTTACATAAAATATTACGTATTAAGAAAACCTGATCAAATATTTTTAGGGCAAAATATTAACAAAATAATTTAAAATCCTTATAAAATATGATTATTTTTACCCATATTTGCGTTATTAAATTATTGATAAAAATGGTTTCCCGTCATTGCAGTCTATAAAAACAAGTTATACAAGATTGTTTAAAGTAAAACATAATTACTTTTTCTCAGCCCACTATCTAGCCAATATCAGTAATAAATGTTAAAAATATGCAATATCTCAGAAACGGCTAAGAAGAAATACGTGTGACACATTTTTGAAAAGATTTTTTAATCATTTTAATAGTGAAAAAATATACAAGGTGTTCCATTTAAATTTCCAAAAATAATTAAATAAATCAGAAATGCACAACCCTAGAAAAAAACTAAAATTATATCTGCAATCTGCATCATTAGTTTACAAACGGAATTGTATTTAATATTTGGTGTATATTAATACATGTTAACTCAATATTTGACATATTAAAACAAAACAGACAAAAACAGGACATTTCATAAATATTTTGTTTAATAATAGCTCGAACAAGTACGAACTACTCTGAAACTAATAAAATTTATATTTATAATACACTCCTGGACAAAAAAACCGGACAAAGAAAATTTTGTTAAAATTTAATCCTAAATAACTTTTCGGTTTTTAGTCAATTTTACTTATTTTCTTGTCCAGTTGTGGCTTCTTTTATTAATATTATTACTAAATATGGGGGTTGCAAAAATTTTTAAAGGATCACGTGTTATACAGGGAAGATCCAAATGTTGACCCAAATTTTTGAACACCCTGTGGAATAATTTACCGTCACAATTTGGTACCAGTGTATTGGATTTTATAGACCCATCTTTTCTTAGAATTTCTATTTTTAATTTACATCGGTATGTCTATTCTAAAATAAAATACATATGTTTAAAAAGACAATGAAATTTGGGTGTAGTTATACTTTTACACCTTCCTAATGCTGCCGCCTCACATGGGGCCAACCAGAACTAACCAGAACTATTTGTCGAAACATTTGGCAAACTATTTATAAGCAAATGTGTGTGTAAAATGTTGGGCCAATCAAGGCGAATGCAGACGAACTACCCGTCCACACAATGGTGTTTGCGAAAGTTTGACGTAGTTGACCCAATGTCTGGCAGCGGCATTAAATTTTTATTTTTATGATAAAAATATATACAAATATTGGTTTGTTAAGCTGGATTGGTAGTTTATAAATCAGTTATCAGATTTTGTTATTTCTTAAGATATATAGGGTACGACAAAATGTGTGATTTCAAAAAATAACACCCGCCATATTATATCACCAGTAAAAGATATTTTTAAAAACCCTACATTTGATATACTTATCCTTATAAGTTTCAAAAATATGACCATCTAAATCTTAAGTTTTGCCAATATGTTTACAATATAGCGTCTATTACGACCATCATAATTAAATTGCTTTGTTTCTTTTAAAAACTTGTATTTCCTTTTAGAATGAGAGTTAACACTATAAATTAATAGCAAATTGCAAATTTTCCTGCTAGATCTTAGTACACTTATGTGAAAAAATGTTAGACCAAACTAAAAGCTACATCTTCCTCTTATGTGGCAAAATATATCTATAATTTTTACAAAACGTGCTTTAAAAATAGAAAAAAAATTAAACCTATTAAAAAAAGTATTTGTTATTAAAAATTAAATAACAAAAAAATATTGTTTAATAGTGGGTATCTATTACTAGTTGGTAACGTTAGCATACAGTATTCAAAATTTAATGTCTAATGTCACTCAAATCACACAATATGCAGTTGAACGATTATTCTGTTATCCTGTTCGGTATTCAAAAACCTTTTGTAACTGACAATGACGCTGGCTTTTGAAATTTGAGGAAACATGAACATGCCGATAATTAAATTTACTTTATAGGTTTGTGTTTTCATAACTTTTCTGAATTGTTTATTTTTGCAGCATGTGTTAAACATAAAAAAAATATTTATCGAACCGATATTATAATTTACATAATAAAATGTATATAAGTTTACAATAATCACAAGAAAAACTATTTTTTAAAAAGGTGTTTATATTTTTGCTGTTTTAGCAAAAAATATGTTGTTTTAACACATTTGGTGCTTAACAAACTTTTTTCAAGGCCCCGATAAAAAGTATTTATTATTAATATAAACTTTATATTTAAATATTTAATGAAAAATTTAAAATAAGATATTCTATTTCAAATTTCCAAGATTATTTGCACAGTGCATTCCAGTAAAAAAGAGCCACCACGAATAATTCCGTTATTTATACATCAAAAGATAAACGTCAATTTGTACTTTTTGGGGGACACTTTTTTGGTTTACTTGTATAGCGTTACTCCCTCCCCTCACGAACACAAACGCCAAAAAGTTTAAATAGAAAAAGGGTCAAGCAATCTTCTTTCTCTTAAGGTGACTATTGTCTGGCCAACTTATCCTACTCACTGCACCAGCCAGAATATACGCCCGCGTTAGAGCCTCGCTTGTCCTAAATCTTGCCTTGAAGGATGAGTTGTAAAGTTGGTACTATTACTCATGATGTGACTAAAGTTAGTCATGTTTGTGTTCTTCTTAGAAATAATTTCTTGGTCTCTTAATGTTGGTTGTGTAGTGGATGTATGCAACTCGTAGCATGCGTCGAAAACACCAAACTTTAAATGCCCCTAAACGTTTTCCCTGCTTTTTACCCAGTAAGAAGCACACTAAACACGTAGCATCTAAGAATTCTTTTACGTATATTGATGTTTAAAAGAGGTTACATAGTACTTTTTAAGGGGTTGAAAAGCACCTCTGGATTTATTAACTTTTTTCAAAACTGATATTGGAGCCCAGTTTACCTCGGTGCTTCATCCCTTTCTTCTGACAGTTATAAAATAAAGTTAGCACCAAATCTCAAACTGCAATCACCAACTGTATTCAACAGTAAATATAATATTCTCTTTATTTTGTTAATCCCTTGAAGCGTCTGATATTTTAAAATTTACATTTAGAAAAGCGAGAAAATATGTAGCCTCCGATAAAAGTGTTTGCTTCGTTTACTTTAACATTCGCATTATATACACATATTAAACGAGAATCTTTTATAACGCACTCCGAACATCAAAGTAATCCTATAACCAGTTTATCAAAGCACTAACTAGGTCATCACGTCATCAGTGAGACGACAGTAGTTGCTTTCAACCTAATAAATATTTTAAAAAGTCAAGCTAGACATAATATTTATTTTCTACAATTTTTACAAAAGGCACGAAATGTTGAAATTGTCAAGTGTATACTAGCTAGGTATACTTTGACATCACAATATTAGAGCCCAATAATTAATGTGCTTTGACAATATGCAAAAGGAAGCTTTTTACACGTACTGCATATGATATGTATTTAATGATTTATTTGTTTTCTGGGAGATTACGTTTAAACAAAATATTATTTGGATTTTCTCCAGAATAAAATAGGACATTAAAAACATTAAAAAAAAAATTTATATTTTAAACTTTTATATTCTATGAAGAATTATTCTGACCTTGCACAGTATAATAAAAGTTAAGGTGACTTTAAAAAACATAAAATAATAAAATATTTAATAGTTTAAAAACTAAAAAACACGCTTTTATATGCAACCGAACTAAAAATTAGAAAATAATTTTTCATTAAAAAAAATATTGTCATTTCATAGTAAAAAGCGTGGGGTGCATTTTACTATTTTTTCATAACTTTTCCATCATAGATATTTGCAAATATAATAATTATAACATTTAATATATTTATCACCCCACGCTTTTACTATGAAATGACAATATTTTTTTAATGAAAAATTATTTTCTAATTTTTAGTTCGGTTGCATATAAAGCGTGTTTTTTAGTTTTTTTAAACTATTAATTATTTTTCATTTTTTAGTTTCTGCTACTCTTGACAAAATGGCGAAAAATTTTTTAATGAACAAGAGTGGCAAATTTTAAAATTTTTTCCAACAGATTGCAACTCACTAAAAAATTTCTTCTTCATTAAGTAGCAAAGTTTGAAATTTTGCCAACAGATGGCAATCCAGGCAATGTTTGGACCGTTGCCAATATATTGCAACCCACTAAAAAATTTCTTCTTCATTTAATAGCAAAGTTTGAAATGTCTGCCAACAGATGGCAACCTAGGTGTTGTTTTTATAATATAATGGAATTTTTTTCCTGGCGATCCAAAAAAGATAACGGGATACTGTTTGCAGATTATTGCATTGTCATGTTTCCTTAATACGTGTGCAAAGTTTCAAAGAAATCGAATAGCTGGAAGTTGGTTAAAATTAGGCTCAAAGATTCCGTTACATAGCCAGATAGTTACAACCCAAGTTAATAAAAGCGTGTTAACGGCATTTATTAACTGTTATTGTTCATAAAATTGAACACCAATGGTGCAACTAACCCAATTGTGTAAAAGAACTTATTAATTTTTATTGTTCATAAAAATTGAACACCAATGGTGCAACTAACCAAATTGTGTAAAAACTAAAAAATTTCTTCTTCATTTAATAGCAAAGTTTGAAATGTTGCCAACAGATGGCAGCCTAGGTGTTGTTTTTATAATATAATGGAATTTTTTTTCCTGGCGATCCAAAAAAGATAACGGGATACTGTTTGCAGATTATTGCATTGTCATGTTTCCTTAATACGTGTGCAAAGTTTCAAAGAAATCGAATAGCTGGAAGTTGGTTAAAATTAGGCTCAAAGATTCCGTTACATAGCCAGATTGATAGATAGTTACAACCCAAGTTAATAAAAGCGTTAAAAGGTACTTACGATACAAGGTTTAAATTTTAAACCAAAAAAAATAAAATCTTAACAAGTTTGGCGTTTTCTTATGTGTGCTGAAACATTTTCTAGAAAAGGTCAAAATTTAGATTTTTTTTTAACTTTTCTCGAAATCCATAAGTTAAATCAAAAAGTTCTAATGTTGCCTAGTTGTGTATGTATATATATACATACACCATATATATTTAAAAAAATATATATTTTTAAAGATAGCCACTCTGTTACAGAAACCCTCTATTTGCATGACCTTGAGTAACATCTGGCTATTCTATTGTCTGTGTGGTGTCGTCCACGTAGGTACTCTGCTCCTTTTAGTGTTAATAACTTTTGGAAACCTGGGAATCAACGAGAAGAAATATATTCTTTAGAAAGTTTATCAGCTTATCCAAAATGACTAAACTATATATAATTTTTGCATAAGTTAGCCGGCTGCGATACTTCACGAACAAATGTCAACAGGTTTTAACTTTTTGTCTACCAAAAGCAACTAAAATTAGAAACAGTTTTAGTTTGGTTTAACGCTATTTACCTTTCACCTTGTCGTGAAAGTCTGCATTTTGTGAAACTTTGAGGATTGAATGACTCCACCGGAGCAACAACCAAATTTGTTCGACTTTTCATTTGATTTTACCGACTTTAAATGGAAACTCGAAACAAACAGAAACATTGGAACTTATTTGAACATTATGAAACTTTTGTGAAAACATAAACAAAAAGTTTCTTATTGTTGCTTTGGTGGATATGTACCTTAAGGTCTCTACAAAAATTTGGCTTTGTCGGAATTATCGTTATATATTCACTAATTTTGTATCCAAATTGACCGGACTAGTAGCTACTTTTAATTTTTATAATAGGAGATTCACGGTCGATGGTAGGTTAGACGTTTATGGAAAACGGAACGCAGAATTTTTCTGAAAATTTGGTATCTTACATTTTCTTATCTGTTCTATCGATCTAAAATATTTTCAGCATTGCGACGTTGCCGCTTCTATCAAAAAGTCCTAGAAACTTTATTTTTTTAAATGGAACACCCCTATATTAACAAGTTTTTATATTCGCCCTTTTATTATAATACTTTTTTGTTACTATTGCCCTATACCTATCTCTATCGGTTTTCGAGATAAAAAATAATTTGTGTTAAATATGGTCCAAAACATGGCCCTAATTAAAATTAAGTAAATTAGTGCTCTCAATTCATGAAAAGTTGATGTTTTTGTGGTAGTTTAGACAGACACGATGTATTTAATTTACACCAAGAAATCGACTCCATATCATACAGGGCGTGCTAAAATTACTATTATTTCCGTTATTCTTAAAAGGGGTCAAAAGATCATTTTTTCAAATGAAACCCCCTGTATATTACACAAAAAAATTAAAGATGAAGAAGAACGCTTTAAGATGACATATCATGTCCCTATACCTAAATCATCAAGTTTTCTTAATAAGCCGCTTTTTTGTGAAAAATTATTTTTTAACGAATTTAATTTTAAGTAACCATGGAAATATCAAGCTTATGACACTTTGGTGACTTTTATAAGTAACTTATAAACAGTTATTGACAGTCTTTAAAATAATCTTCCAAAATGAAACGTGATAAAAAAATGGGGTTTCAAGAAAAATTTGAACTAAATGTTTTCTGTATTTTTAAGAAGAATAAAATTAGCTTTTTATTTATGATGACACACTCAATGCTCAGAGATATCTCAAAATACTAAGGAAGACTGTTACCGTTTTTGTCGATAATTTGTCTTTAGAGGAATATAGGAATTCGTGGTTTCAACTGGACGGATCGCCAGCTCATTGTACCCAGGAAGTTTCCAGGGAACTTTACGAAATGTTTGACGATCGTTGGTTTAGGCGCTTGGGGCCATGGGATTGGCCACCGAGATCACCCGATTTCACGCAGCTTGACTTTTTTTTTTTGGTGTTTTAAAAGAAAGGGTGTACATTACTCCAGTGCCTACTAAAGAAGAACTGCGACGGCGAATAGTGCGGTGTATTGAAGATCTGAATCCCCATCAAATTGAAAAAGCAACCACGAGTCGTGTACAAAAGAACATTTTAAAATGTTTAGAATGTAATGGACATTTTTAGCATTTATTTTAAAAATTTGTTATTTTGTTTACAATTTTGTTATTTTAATTCGTCCTAATTATGTTATTTTCTGTACTTTCACATGTTAATTTAATTATTTTGTAGTCGTACAAACTTCCTCTCGTTCATTGGTCTTAATTCAGGATACATTTGGTTAAATTTTTTGCAACTTCTGGCAATGATTTGATCACACTGTCCGTGTAAAATAAATAATTTCATAAAATTCAAAGTCACCAAACTGTCATAAGCTTGATATTTCCATGGTTACTTAACATTAAATTCTTTAAAAAATATTTTTTTACAAAAAGCGGATTTATTAAGAAAACTTGATGATTTAGGTATAGGGACATAATATGTCATCTTAAAGCGTTCTTCTTCATCTTTAATTTTATTGAGTAATATACAGGGGTTTCATTTGAAAAAATGATCTTTTGACTCCTTTTAAGAATAACGGAAATAATAGTAATTTTAGCACGCCCTGTATGATATGGAGTCGATTTGCCGGTGTAAATTAAATACATCGTGTCTGTCTAAACTACCACCAAAACATCAACTTTTCATGAATTGAGAGCACTAATTTACTTAAGTTTAATTAGGGCCATGTTTTGGACCATATTTAACACAAATTATTTTTTATCTCAAAAACCGATAGAGATAGGTATAGGACAATATTAACAAAAAGTTTTATAATAAAAGGGCGAATATAAAAACTTGTTAATATAGGGGGTGTTCCATTTAAAAAAATAAAGTTTCTAGGACTTTTTGATAGAAGCGGCAACGTCGCAATGCTGAAAATATTTTAGATCGATAGAACAGGTAAGAAAATGTAAGATGCCAAATTTTCAGAAAAATTCTGCGTTCCGTTTTCCATAAACGTCTAACCTACCATCGACCGTGAATCACCCTTAATTTTGTATCCAAATTGACCGGACTAGTAGCTACTTTTAATTTTTATAATAGGATAGTTATTTAAAAAAAAAAATAATTTTTTAGTTTTCAATAACAAAGTTTCTTAAAGGCGTTCTCTATAGGACGAAAACCTATGGAACATTATTCCAAAGGTACTTTTAAATTTAAGCCTAATTGAAAAAAATTGATATTCAAGTTTCATATGTTAAATGACTTGGGTGTTTTTTATTTTAAAAACTTAAGGGTTAACAATTTTTTTTTTATAAATAGCAATAATAATTATTTACAGTTTTTTTAGTTCGACCTAATCGACATACGGGGTAAGGTAGAAAACTATGTTTTCTTTTCCATTTTTAAATAAAAGGTTCTTTTTAATTATGAAAATATAACTTTTAATTGTAAACAAGTTTATCAAATTATATACCATGTTTAATAAATATAAATAACAGTTTTATCCGGGTAAAACGATAGTAAAGGTCGCTTTCTAATTGAATCTCGTACTAAAACGATTTTAAAACATAAATTGCTGTTATTTGTTATTACATTTAAAAGGTTTTTTTTAAGATTAGCCGGCTTAATCGCAAAATAATTTAATTTTTAATTATTATCTAAAATCGGCAGTAAATTACGTAATACCCTCGAATACCACGTATTACGTAATACCACGAAAATAAATTACCTCAAGCGACCCAGCACAAGGTTTCCCTTGAAGGCCCAAATGGTGAAACTAATTGCCAAAATTAAAACAGCCAATGCAAACTGGCTGATAGTCTAAATTAGACCCTAAATCATAATCAAAGGAAACGATGAGGGCTACGCTTGAGCCGCCAAAACGGCCTGTGTTAGTAGGGTCGAGTCCCAGCTTAACAGTGTCTAGTGGTTTTCAAGATTAATTGAATATTTAGAAATTAAATAAACTTACTTTGAAAATGAAAATATCGTTTACCAAAGAAGGGTTTTGTAATTTAATGTATACTTATACAGGGTGTTTTTTAATGGACAGTAAAAAGTAAGGGCTCATTTATAAATTAAATGAATTTTATAAGTTGGGGTACAATAATATACCGGACTTAGACGATAGATGAGACCAAGAGATAATTGCGTATATCAAATTTGCGTAAGTCAAAGTGTAATAATATACAAATAAATTATTTTTAGTTGGGACCGAAAGTTGTAATTTGGCTACTTAAAAACTTTTTTCCGCAAAATATCCTTACTTAAAAAATACATTTAAAAGAGATCCAAAAAAATGTACAGGGTGTCTGGTTTTCGTTGCAATTACAGGGTATCTTGGCTTTTATTACAGATAGAGACTTACGGTTTTTGCGAAATGTTGCTACTTTTTGATGAAACGAAAGATGACACTAAAATATTTTTCATGATCTTTTTAGTTTTTGACATACAGGGCGAAATTCATCTTTTATTTTTTTTTTTTGGACCCCTCCTTGTATTTTTAAGTGTCTTTTAACTTAAATTAAAAACTGCTAGTGGTAGATATTTTTATACAATTTTAAAATTATTTTATCTAAAAACTGATACATGGGTCCCACACCAAACTTATACCAGATGCAATTGATGCCCGCAGGAACACATAAAAGAATATTTTGGAATTTGCGAAAAAAGTTCGTTTTTTGGTTAGCCTACCCAGAGAAAATCAAAACTTTTAAAAGCAAAATCTCTATTTTATTTTATTCGGAACTTTAATCAAATTTTATCAATAAATCTTAAATTTTACAAAAATATCTGCATTTTTCTTGTAAATAGAGGCATTTGAAAGTCTCGCATAAAAAAATGTAGAGGGAAAAAATTTCAACTGGCTAAAGTTTTTGAAAAACATGGATAATTTCATAAAATTTAATAATTGTCGATAAAATTTGATCAAATACACGAAAAAAATACAAATGATAGGAAGATAGTTAAAAGTTTTAATTTTCTCTGGGTGAGCTTGCCAAAAATTAATTTTTTCACAAATTCCAAAATAAAAATTTTCTTTAGCCAAGTGTTTCTCCTGGCACCAATTGTAACTGGTATAAATTTGGTGTGGGTTTCATCTCTCAGTTAATAGATAAAATAATTTAAAAATTGTAGTTGCGCCCCTGTTTGTCCACCATTTTGTGGCGGCGACAACCTTGGATTTTATTTTTTTTAAGTGCACTCTATTCTACCAATCACATTCGTTTATTTAATGCCCATATTAAGGTTTTATTGAACTCATACCATGTACTCCGCCATTTTGTGTTGGCAGCCATCTTGGATTTACAATCATAAAGAATGTATTACTTTGTATTGTCATCAAGATCAAAAGTGTGTATCAAATTTTAGATAGATCAGTCGTCAGGAAGGGGGTCAAATTCCAATTCCTAGATTTGACCGAAACAAATAAGAAATAAACAGGTCAAATTAAGTAAAACCGTGTAATGATAAGAAATGAAAGCCACTTTACATAAGATATGAGCTAGATTCTTTGTATTTTTCTTATCTTCTAACTATTTCTAATACGGTAACCTTAGAAAGCCACGGACAGACTAACGCATTCGACCCCTCTAAATTTAAATTGATTTGGTAGCTTCTGCTTGACCCTTACATTCCCAAGGTTAAGATTTAGGATACAATTTTAATAACGGCAATTAATTTAATTATTTATGCCTTCTAAGAAAAATCTAAGACTAAAAAAAATATAACTTTTAACAAATTAATAATCAATATCTTAAAATTTTTATTTGGTTTTTGGCCTTACAAGGTATGTAATAACTATAACGATTTTTTTTTAGATTTTCTAATAATCTATTAAACAGTTTTGTAATTTACCTTTAAGACTAAAAAACAATGTTATGTTATTAAATAACTTAAAACCAAAATTAACACAATAAGTGTAATAAATTTTATATAGGTAAAACTCTTAGACCATTAGTTAAACGCATGAAAGAACACAGAACATACATATTATTAAATAAGGATAAATGTATAGCATCATTTTAAGTTAAATTAAATAACACATAATAACCTAGGTTGCTACATATCAAGGTGTCTTCAGAAAAACTCAAAATTAACTCATTTATAACCTTTTTCTATAATAAATAATAAATACACTAATACACAAGAAAAAATTTGACATTTAATGTCAAACAATTTTAACCTGAATAGTAGTTAACTTTAAATGTTTTATTTTTATTTAATTTTATTTTGACAACTGTGGCATACTTGCCACCAAAATATAGATTTTTAGTTTTATTTTTCTAGTTACTTACTTAAAATTTTTGGGTGTTTTTGGGAATTTTTTCTTTATTTTGTTTAAGGAAAAACAATAATACTTGGCGTGTACCCAAATAAGTAACTAAGTCAATTAAATAAATTTGCCGAACCAATACAAAACATAGGTCTTTGTAATTTACAATTTTATGGTTTTAATATTAGGTCTTTAAGTACTGTACAGTTTAGGTAAAACATTAAATAAATATTTTATTTAAGCAAGTAAAACCATTTTTTTAAAATAAATTAATAAATCTTTTAAGGGAGTTAAATGGTAATAAGGGATTGGAAATAAAAATAATAAAACCGCATTACTTAAATTATAAAAAAACAGTTTTTTAAAGTAATTCTCTATTATTTTAATGATACGATTAAAAGCCCTGCATGGTAAAACAATTTTAAATAAAAAATTATATCGCGCTCTTTTCAAACTTTGTATAAAGTTTAAAATTATATCTTAAACAAAACTTTTATTTAATTTAATCTTCACTTGTAAAAATGAGTTAGTTTAGTAGGTTTAAATTATAAAGTAACGGAAAGTCTCTATCTGCCGCATATTATGTTACAAGTACTTACAAAACCACTGTTTGCTTTGCCAAATGGAGTCCGCCCAGTAAGTTAAACAATCTCACAGCAATCCATCTAGCGAATAGTGTTTGTTAAGCAATCAATACCGACACGAAATTTTTTAAGAAAAATCCTACAGCAGTTAAGAGCTTTTAAAGTTTTCTTTTCTTACGTATGTCTGAATGTAGTAGAGGTAGATAATGCTTTATTCTTAGCTTCTATTATTTATATGCACGGGCAGAAGAGTTCTTGAAATTATATAATATGTTTAATTTTCCTAAAATGTTTATTCAATATCTTTATTCTGGAGAAAAGCCAAATATTATTTTGTTTAAAGTACAATTTCTGTCCGTTTATTTTACACTTAAAAACGGACCGATATAGTACTGCTCAAAACGTTGTGTGAATAAATAAAATAAAAACATTGAAAGTACGAAACTTTTTTTTCTCTATTAACTCAAATCACACGTTTAAAAATTTTACCAAAATGAATTTCAAAAAGAGTTTATTACTCTTAGTAAATCAAGTTTTTATTAATTAATTACCTGCAAAAGAAATGTTTTATTTATTCGTAATCAAAAACATAGCATATAAATAAAAATTATGAAAAATTAATACGGGAGTACCATACAGCCTTGCATGTCAATCACTGTGAATACTGTAAAATAGGATCTAATATCTAAAATATCACATAAAATGAACAAAAAAAATCTTTTGGTATCACATTATTTTAATCATGTTTTTACACCTTTTTACGTAATTTACCTGATTTTACATTTTTGTATTTAAATATATTTGACAAACTTTGACATTAATTATTGTGTTGTATTAAAACAAATTAAATTACATGTAAAAGGTGAAAAAAAAGATTTAAAAAGTATGACCAAAAACAAAATTTTGTTTATTTTATGTAAAATTTCGAATACCGCATTCAATTCTTAAATCTTTTTTACATAACATTTTGCTGAATTATTAAAAATAAAGGTAGTTTTGTCTTGGTCCATTTTTGAATTTTAGTAGTTTGTGGAACCCCTGTACAAAACAAAACAATTTTCTCAACGTAAATCTTGTTTTTTTAACGAGCAAAAGCAGTTGTCATACACAACTTTTTTAAACATTTAAATGTTTGGTCCATTTGTCCTATTGTAAAGTCCATCCGTGGACATACTGTTTTACGCATAAATTTGGAAAATTATTGCGAGGACAAACTGACAATAAAGAAAAAGTTGGTAAAATATGTCTAATTAGTAATATAATTAATTATTTTTATTTAAATCCTGTTACACATATTGTGAGTACGAATAATAAATAGTAAACTATTTTTTTTAGAAAATAATACAGTACCTATAGTTTTTTACAGCCTTATTAAATTATTCGGCTAAATGTTGGGTATTTGTATAAGTACTTAAATCTTAATTGTGACTTTATTTTTACGCAATTAGAATTAAAATTTGGACTTATAGTAATAACATCTTATTATTTTCGAAACAAAAAATCGGTAGGCACTTCATTTTTATTCTTAGTCAATATTGGCCGGTAAAAAACAAACCTCCTTTATTTATTTTCTTAATAATTGGTTATTCCTCTTGCTAAAAATATTTCTAACTTTTTTAAATCTTAGAAATAATTTTTAAAATTTATGAGTAAAGGTATAGATATAAAGATATATTATCTCCTTGTTAATAAAACAAGAAAAAATGTCATAAAAATATGACAACTTGCACTTTAATAATGTAAAACCTATATGATTTAAACGGTTGCAATGATGAATGGTACTTCGTAGTATTGTTAATTTTTAGGTCAACCTAATAAGTAATGTATAATTTTTTTTTGTCACAAACACACTATTCCTATAATTATTATTTTAAATAGGCATCTAAAGGTTTTATTATATAGAAATTGTTTCTTAACCCTTAGTATACAATACCTATGTCTCTAGGTTTGAAGTATAATTGGATCTTTAAGGCTACGATACCAAGCGTCAGTGGCAGTGGAAACCGGAGAGTGTAAGATCGATGCTTTTAATCTTTATGTTAGCAAAAATAAGTTGTTATTCAGGCGACTGCAATATACGTGAGCAAAAACGCCCTGTCGCTGCCGCTCGAAAAGAACAAATATTATCCGCGGAGGTTTCAAAACTCTGTTTATTACAAAATATTGTAGCCAGTACCGCTTACCAGTACAGCGAGATTTGATACTTTACGCTCAATGCTTCTGCTTGCTATCGTAGCCTAGGCCTAAAACATACGCAGGGTATTTTAAAACAAATATGAAAAACTTGGGAGGGTAACTTTTTGTTTAAAATAGAAGATGGTATGGTATAAATGCGGTCCAAAGGAAACATTAGGAAGATAACGCGGTACATAATTGGCGGGAAAATAATGATTGTATTTTTTATTTTTAACATAAATAGCGATAAATACCCAAATTTATTAAAACTATTACTTCATAAACAGCATACTATTTACACAATTTTAAAATATTTTTCATAACAAATGCGAAAGACTTAGGAATACAATTTCTGGTTCAAAAAAGTGGTAGTTTACTGTATATAGGTCTTTCTTTTTTCTGAACTAAATTAACAAAATACTTTTGGAAGATAATTTTGGTTAGCACGGTTTATTTGGAAACTTTTTGTCTCCTATGTTTTGTAATGTAAATCATTATGTGTCGAGATAAAAAAAAAAATTTAGGAATATGTTCTAGTTGCCCGCTGCCCGCAGTTACATGCTTGACAATATTTAGTAGTATAAATTAAAAAAAAATGTTTTAAAAATTAAAATATTATTTTTCCCCATTCTTTTGGGCTTATTTTTTTGCCTTTGTTTATTTAACACACTATCCTTTATTTTAAACAAAAAATTAGCAAGTTTTTAAACATCCAGTAATTTACCAAAAAGTATACCAGGGCAAAAGTAGGAAAAAAGATTTAAAAATGAGATATAACTTGCATGTTTTCTTCTTATAATTCATTACATTGCATATCCTGATAATTTTTCATCTTTAATTGATTCATCACTCATCTTTAGCCAAAATTATTATTTTCTTATTTGATTAGCGTCTTTATTTGCTAAGATGATAAATTATTTTGCACTTCCATTATATAAAATCTTTAGAAAATCAAAAGCATTCTATTACTTGTAAACATGTTTGGACAAATAAACCAAAGGCACCATTTTCTTAAAAGACCTTTTAAATAAAAATTAAAATAAATAATTTTACATAAAAACAAAGCAGAAAAAAGTACCTTTAGGTAAATAAATATGTAAAATACTGTTCCAAAACACCTCGTATAAAAACACGTGTCTTCGTTTTTATACCTTTATTAACAATGGAACGTAACTATGGTTACAACAACGACAAAATCTACTCTTGTCAATGTCTCGAAGTTTACAACACAAAAGTCAATTTATACTGACTGATCCGAGGTTTCCCGTCGCCCTTTTATAGTATGGTGGAAGAGTAAAGAATGATCTAGAATATTCGAGAAATATCGTGAAAATTCCATAGTACATGATGGCATAAAAGTTATTAATAGATAATTCGGGCGTTTTCGGAAACCTTCGAAAGTGATGAAAGAACTTGGAAAAATTAAGGTAAATTATTTAAATAAATTAACAAACTAAATTAAATGATCCTAACTCTCTAAAATTCTATAACCTAAACACATTTTTGAAAGTCTGTAACATTGCCCCCTTCCAAGTTTTGATCGTCTCGATCAAGTATCTTCACTGTCTTGATAACGGCTCAGCCTTTCTAGATGTACTACTTTCATCTTTGCCTGTGGACTCTTCTGTATACGGTACACCAGATCATTAAGCCGTGTCACCACTTTATATGGTCCCTCCCATGACTTCTGTAGTTTCGGTGAACGCCCCTTGGTTCTTCTTGGATTGTATAACCAAACTTTTTCACCGACGACAAATCCCTGATGGTTAGCTTTCAAGTCATAGCGGGATTTCATACGGTCACTTCCTTTTTGTAACTTGGTACGCACCTCTTCATGTATCCTCTGTAGCTGTTTACTTAGTTGACTTACATAGTCTTCTGCTGGTTCTTCATTGGTGGAAGGTCGTCCTGTAAGCAAGTCAACTGGAAGGCATATTTCCGCTCCGAAAATGATTTTAGCAGGTGTTTCGCCAGTAGTTTCGTGAATTGCGGAGCGGTATGCTAATAAAAACGGCTGTATACAGTTATCCCAGTCACTTTGTTGGTCATTTACTTTAATTTTCAGGTAGTTATCAAGTGTTCTGTTAAACCGCTCTACCATGCCATCGGACTGGGGATGAAGAGGTGTTGTTCTTGTTTTATGGATTCCCAGGAGATTACAAAGGTTCTTGAAAAGATCGGACTCAAAGTTTCTGCCTTGATCGGAATGTATTTCTCTAGGAACTCCATAGCGACAAATCCATTGTTGAAATAATACATCGGCAACAGTGATAGCTTCTTGATTTGGGATTGGGTAGACTTCTGGCCATTTACTGAAGTAATCCATTGCTACCAATATATAGCGATTCCCTGATTTACTAACTGGAAATGGCCCTGCTATGTCTATGGCAATTCTTTCAAAAGGTGCCCCTACATTGTATTGCTTCATCTTGCCATGGCTTCGGGTTTTCGGTCCCTTGCTGGAAGCGCAGTCCTTACACATTCTGCACCAGTCTTTTACGTCTGCACGACTTCCCAGCCAGTAGAACCTTTCTCGAACCTTTTCAAGAGTCTTCATAACTCCGAAATGGCCACCTCCTACACCATTATGCAAGGCTTGCAATATTTCAGGAATCCTTTTGGTTGGTAGGATTATCTGATGTTTATGGATTTTGCCGTCAGAACTTTCCCAGACCCTTTGTAATAGGCCATCTTTAATAACCAAAGAGTCCCATATGGCCCAGTACCCTTTATGTCTTGGAGACTTTGAAGCTATTTGCTGATATGGTGGCCTTTTCACATTTTCTGTCTTAAGTTTGACAATGTCTCCAAAATCTGGATCTTCTAGTTGTTCTTTTGCCAAGATCTTAGGGTCCCATTCTTGAGAGCACTGGATGCGTGTTCTTCGGCAGTGGAATTCATCGGGATCTTCTTGCTCTTCTCGTCTGCTGCAGTGTTTGCATTCGTCCGGACAGGGTCGTCTTGATAGAGCGTCAGCATTCTTATGGTTCAGTCCTTTTCGATGTTCGATTTTAAAGTCGTATTCTTGAATACGTTGCAGCCATCGGGCTATCTGACCTTCAGGGTTCTTGAACTGAAGCAACCATTTAAGTGATGCATGATCCGTTCTTAGGTGGAATTTCTGGCCATACAGGTATTTATGAAAATGCTCCAAAGATTTGACAATAGCTAAAAGTTCTTTTCTAGTGACACAATAATTTCTTTCAGGTTTGGACAGAACTTTGCTAAAATAGGCTATAACTTTTTCTTGGCCATCTTGAATCTGTGACAAAATTCCACCAATAGCAGTATTGCTCGCATCAGTGTCCACAATAAATGTTTGATTTGGTTGTGGATAGGACAACACCGGGGGATTGCACAGGGCTTTCTTTAGGTGTACAAAAGCTTCTTGACAATCTTCAGTCCATTCGTAGCTGTTGTTGTTTTCCGTAAGATGATGTAATGGTCTTGCAATATCGGCAAACCCATGTATGAACCGTCTGTAATAGGTACACAATCCCAGAAAACTTCTAATTTCATGCTTGTTCTTTGGTACAGGCCAGTTCTGGATAGCTTCAGTCTTCTCTGGATCAGTTTTTACTCCTTCTTCGGTAATTATATGCCCTAGGTACTTTACTTCTTTCTGGAAAAGGTGACATTTCTTTGGACTAAGCTTCAGCTGGGCGGATCTAAGCTTCTGAAAAACTTCTTCAACATTTTTCAAGTGGTCGTCAAATGTTTTCCAAGAATTATAATGTCGTCTAGATATACTAAGCAAGTTTTCCAAGTTAGTCCCCGTAACGTCAACTCCATCAAACGTTCAAAAGTAGCGGGGGCATTGCATAAACCAAATGGCATAACATTAAACTGCCACAGTCCGTTTCCAGTTGAAAAAGCAGATTTTTCCTTGTCTTCCGGATGAAGTTCTACTTGCCAATAGCCACTTTTTAGATCTAATGTCGAAAACCATTTTGATCCGGTGAGTGTATCTAGGGTATCGTCTATCCTTGGTAGTGGAAAACTGTCTTTCTTCGTGACGTCATTCAGTCTTCTGAAGTCAACACAAAATCTGGTGGAACCATCTTTCTTCTTGACTAGGACTACAGGAGATGACCATGGGCTCTGGGATGGTTCTATGATGCCTTGATTTTGCATGTCCTCAAGTAACTTTTCAACTTCTTCTTTCTTGGCTAAAGGAATTCTTCTGGGTGGTTGTTTTATCGGTGATGCGTCTCCAGTATTTATTCGATGTTGCACTACACTGGTTTTACCCAAATCTTTTTCGGATAAAGAGAAAACATCTTGATTTCTTCTTAATAGTTCTTCCAGCATAGATACTTGGACTGGGTCTAACAAGGATTTTGATGAAATCACCAGGTCTTGTAGAGCATCAGGTAGTTTACGTGTGGAGACCCCTGCAGGTGTTCTCGAATCTTTACTATCTTCTCTTTTATCTCTTGCTTCATTTGTTCTTGTCCTTTTTTATGTCTTTTTGAATTTTCTCGATTTGTTGTCTCGTTTCTGCTTGACTGATTTTGATTTCCCGCTTCATTTCTTTTTGATTTGTCTTCATTTCTTCTTGACTTTTCTTCATTTCTTCTAAATTCGTCTGCATTTCTTTCTTTAGGTCTTCTTTCAGGGATTCTTGACTGGTCTTCATTAATTTTAAGTCTTCTTTCATGGCTTCTTGGTTTGTCTGCATTTCTTTCTTTAAGTCTTCTTTCATGGCTTCTTGGCTTGGTCTGCATTTCTTTCTTTAGGTCTTCTTTCATGGCTTCTTGGCTTGTCTGCATTTCTTTCTTTAGGTCTTCTTTCAGGATTCTTGTTTTTCCATCATTAGCTTAATAAGTGAACTTATTTCCTCCATCGTTTCAGTTTGCTTTCTTGTCTCTACTGGCATTCAGTCTTCTTAACCACTTCGGCTTCCTCAGGTAATCTCGTTCCGCTTCTGACACCAAATGTTCCAAAACACCTCGTATAAAAACACGTGTCTTCGTTTTTATACCTTTATTAACAATGGAACGTAACTATGGTTACAACAACGACAAAATCTACTCTTGTCAATGTCTCGAAGTTTACAACACAAAAGTCGAATTTATACTGACTGATCCGAGGTTTCCCGTCGCCCTTTTATAGTATGGTGGAAGAGTAAAGAATGATCTAGAATATTCGAGAAATATCGTGAAAATTCCATAGTACATGATGGCATAAAAGTTATTAATAGATAATTCGGGCGTTTTCGGAAACCTTCGAAAGTGATGAAAGAACTTGGAAAAATTAAGGTAAATTATTTAAATAAATTAACAAACTAAATTAAATGATCCTAACTCTCTAAAATTCTATAACCTAAACACATTTTTGAAAGTCTGTAACAATACCTTAACTGAAAATATTTAATTTTTAAAAAATAATAATATAGCATACATCTTACTTATCAGCTATACAGTCTTTTAAGTTGGCACCATATTGAAAACTTTATATTACTTTATTTACTTTATATAAAACTATTAATTTTACGAAAAAAGTGATTCTTAATAAAAGTTTTCTATGGTCCAAAACCTAAAACACAATCATCAGATAAAAATTTGTTGCTGGAGTATACGAGGCATGCCAAGAAATATGAATTTTACTTAAGAGAAAATTTAGAGATACGCATATTTTTTTTTTTTTTTTTAATTAACAAGTTTGCCTATTTAAATGGTAATTTTAGTTTCAAAATTTTTTTCAAAATTTTTAATATTATAAAAAATAAGGGCACTATTCAAAAAATTCATAATTTTGTGGTACTTCGTATACCACTGCACAAAAATTCATATCTTATGATAGCATTTGGGTGTTAGACCATGCTGAACTCTTTAAAAGGAATAACTTATTTAATAATAATATAATTAATAATAAAAAAGCTTTTCATATAATGCAAACTTAAGTAAACACGCCGTATATTTTATTGTTATTATTTTTAAAAAATCACATTTCTCCAATAAACAAATTAAATACGAATAAAAAATAATAATAAATCGATCAGCTTACCGTGCGATGTATGGAAAAAAGCATCCTTTTCCTAATAGTAAAGGGTTTTAAACTTAGTTTAATTAGTACATAAACCAATTAACATCATTTAATTAGCACCATTAGGCGGGTTCACAAAAGGATTTAACTATTCCTGTTACTTTTATTATATATAATATTAACAAAAATTCTACTTTTTAACACGCTTTTATTAACTTGGGTTGTAACTATCTATCAATCTATCTATCCATCTGGCTATCTATGTAACGGAATCTTTGAGCCTAATTTTAACCAACTTCCAGCTATTCGATTTTTGAAACTTTGCACACGTATTAAGGACCCATGACAATGCAATAATCTGCAAACAGTATCCCGTTATCCTGCTTTGGATCGCCAGGAAAAAAAATTCCATTATATTATTATTATATAATTGATATAACGAACTAAAAAATGAAAAATAATTAATAGTTTAAAAAACTAAAAACACGCTTTTATATGCAACCGAACTAAAAATTAGAAAATAATTTTTCATTAAAAAAATATTGTAACTTCATAGTAAAAAGCGTGGGGTGCATTTTACTATTTTTCATAACTTTTCCATCATAGATATTGGCAAATATAATAATTATAACATTTAATATATTAAGCACCCACGCTTTTTACTATGAAGTTACAATATTTTTTTAATGAAAAATTATTTTCTAATTTTAGTTCGGTTGCATATAAAGCGTGTTTTTTAGTTTTTAACCTATTAATTATTATGTTGTAAATATAAAAATTGCTAAAAGCTATGAAAGATGGTTTTAAATCGCAAAAATATTACTTTGAACAATAAATAGAAATCTAAAAATATATTTTTAATATTACTTTAATAAATGCCATTGAAAAGTAATTTACTATTTAAAATTAAATTAAAAAAAAAACATTCTCTTAAAATAAGGTAAATAAAAATTCAGTTGTCTTATGGTATCTTTTTCATGAAATGAAAAAAAAATATATTCTACTTTAATTGCATTGTAATATACCATAATTAAATTAACTTAAACAAGTGTTTAATTTTTTTTTTTTTGATTTAATACCATATACAGAATCAGGTAAATAGAGTCGGTTATAAATAATGTGTAGAACGAAAATAGTCTAACATAATTACCGGCATGAAAACATTTCGTATTGGGCGACTAATAGTGTGCATTTACTGGCCAATATACATTTTAAAATAGCTGATTCGATTAAAATAAATATATATTATAAGAACAGAAAATTGGCGGACCCAAATTAATGTACAGTGTTTCCACGGATCGACTTAACTATACTTGTAAAAAAGTATATTTTTAATATTTTGAAAAAAAAGTTATTTTTCAAAAAATGTATCTCGTGAATTGCTAGAAGCCATAATTAAAGCCGTAGGATATACAGGGTGGTTAAAGATTAAGAAAATATTATTTTAAAGAATAAAAAAATAGTAAAGCAAAATAAAAAAATAGTAAAATATATTTTTAGACTACTTAATTAAAAAACCTAAAAAAGTAATCAAAAGTGTTTTATATATATATTTTTTTGCTATTGGTCATGGTTTCTTGAGTAAGGGGATTTCTAACAAGAAAAATAAAAATCAAAAAGGTGAAAACAAACATATTTTTGTGCATTTATGCAAAACAGTAAAAAGAATCAGCGTATGGAAGATTGAAAATTACGAAAATGTTATTATAATAAATAAATAAAATAAACAATAAAAATAAATCGGTAATGAATATTTATTGAAATAGCGTGAAAAAGTAATAAAACTTAGCTTTTCATTAAAGAATTTGTAACTTTTTGTGTTACTACTTACATACTTCTTAACCTTACTTGATACTGTATGCATATAAAAATAAAATCAAATATTTATTTTAAAAAAAGAATATATTTTAGTTTACCTATTTTCAGATAATGATAAGCGATAAAAAAATATGTATAAGACTTTTTAATTACTTTTTAATGCTTCTTTTTTATTAGAAATATCTTTTTTATTTCATTTTTTATTTTTTAAAATATTATTTTTGCGTTTTTCAAGCACACTTAATATTATACGGCCATTTTTAATGTAGCGTTTAGCATTTCGGAAAAAGCAAAACATTTTATGAAGAATAACTTTTTTGAAATATTAAAAATAAAAAAAATTACAGCTATATTTAAGTCCATCCTTGGACACGCTGTATATTTTTTCCTATATTCTGTTGCAAATACTAATTCTTTTTAACTTATTTATAGAAATAAAATTTCCCGTAAAACAAAAGCTTTTAATTCAGGTAGGTAATATTATGTAAGAAATGGTAGCGTCGTTCATAAAAGATAATTCTAAATATACGAATATAACAAGATATTATGCTCTTTCATAATATTAGGTTTAATGTATAACTCTTTTGTTATAAAAGGCTTATCTTAGAAAATTTGGGCGACAAAGGAAATAAGAAACATTGAAAGCATAGGCTGAAGTGTTATCACTTATACTGTTTCTTAAATAAGCACTGATATACAAAATTGGTTCTTGTTTTTAAACTGTTATTTAAAAGTCTGTGGTTTAGGTACAATAAATGTTTTTTAAAGTATGTCTATAGATAAAGTTTACAATATTACAAAAAGATCAAAAATGTTATTGTTTAAAAAAGTCGTATATATCAAAATGCTATGCTCAGCATAGCATAGCATTGTCTTTGCTTAGAATCTACAAAAATGTAAAAATAAACCAAGGGAATTATGCCTTTACTTTAAATAATTTAACAAAGTTGTATTATTAAAGGTTTTAATAATTAAATAAGCATCAAATTGTTGGGATTCTGCCCAAAATTAACAATATTTTTAATATAGTATTTACATAGTTAGTGATAGGTAGTCAGGCTTCTATTGTCTTCTTTTTTAAATAATTATACAACCTTTCGGGCAGTCCTATTTCTATCCCTTTTAAGTTTAAACTGGTTTTAATATTCCCTATGTATTGTCATATGTTTTTTAAATATTTTTAGTTTTACTTTTACTTTTTTATTGTGTTATTTTATTAAAAGCTAGTTTAAAAAGTAAAAGTTTTTTTAAAACTTTTATTTACACATACATATATATCGAAAAAAATAAAAATAAACATTGGTAAAAATAAAATAACTGGTTTAAGGGTCAATCAACTTTTATTTGTCCCTATAAAAAAAAATGAAAATATGTATGAATAAATTCAAGTGTTTTGTTAGTAATTTTTTATTAAGTTTTTATTAAAACAAATCCTTAGTTATTAAATAATGTTACTTCTGCAATTAACTGCTTTTTTATTAGTTTTTAAGTGGTTCCAAATGACGTTTTATAAGGTTACTCTTGATCCCCATGCGACAATAGTACCAATAACTTTATATCAAGTATCAATTTTAAAAATTAATATAAGGGTATACCATATATTAAGAAAAAATATGGTATGTTTTTCTAAATTGTTTAGTTTGTTTTTTTTTTTGCATATAGATGTGATCCCAGAAAAAGACCGTTGCGTCGCACTGTATGTTCGTCGGACAATTACAAAAAATGGTGCGTAACGTGTACATTGTCGGTAAGTCGGCATGTTTGGTAAATATTGCGACCAATCGTCATTTTTTTGCAACCGACCAAGTTTTGCAAAAGATTTCGTTGGTTTAAATGTGTCCCTCGAACACTAGCTTACATACTTAGGTAATTATTAATTTTTATTAAATTTTTACTGTGAGCATAAAAAATAAACTATGTTCTATCGGACTCACTGTAGTCTTTAAAAAATTAGTCGTTTGGATAACTAAATTGTTGTTCGTAGGACAATTTAATTGTCATTGAGATAGGGTAATAAGGTCCTTACCTTTCTTGCGAGGCCCCCTTGATCGTTTTAAAAACTCTGACAAGCAAAAAAAATCCTTCCCTGTTTTTCCAACTTTTTTACACTTTGTATAGTTTTGCGAGGCCCCTTATTTCAATATCGGGCCTCCAAGACCGTCAGCGTTTTCATTTCTTTTATTTCAGTATTTTTCCTATATCCCATTCCATACCTTTACCTTGCCATGGGGCCCCCACAGGCGCGAGGTCGTAGGCATCCGCCTACACCGCCTACGCCTAGCTACGCTACTAAGTAAGTTAGCTCTGTTGATAGTGACACTGCCTTTGATCCTGGTGTTATGGCTTAAAATTATATGTATATACAGAGTAGAACAAAAAGCTCGGGACGTTTTGGAGAAGTTTAAAAAGTGTAGGTAGCGCTTACACATAAAAATAAATATTAGATCTAAATAGTTTATATTAAAAAACGTTCAGATACCAAGTTTTATTAAAATATTTAAAATCTTTAAAAAAATATAATTTTCACTTCCATACCCTGTATCTTCCCTATTATCAACTTTTGATATAGGTATGTTTGGTTAAATCTTAATATTTTGATATTAGGAATATGTGTTTTTCCTGTGTAACATTAATTAGCGGACATCCAGTTTAATGTTTTTTTATTATATAGTGTTTGTCTTGATCTAACCTTTAAATTGTTTATTTTTTTCATGAAAATTTGAGGACTTTAGTAAGACCACATAAACTTAATTTTAGATAAAAATAACAGATAAATTATAAATGTGAAACTGTCAGCTGAGCGCCATTTTGAAAAAGAAAATGAAAAGGAGGGTCTTGTGGTACATCATTTTTCGGCTCTTATATATACTTTATAACCCCAAAATGTTAAATCAATACCTTTACCTACTTTAAAATGGCTGTACTTTAAAATTTCCAAATCTAATAGACTTAGAAACATTTAATGTAGTATTTTTTTAGAGTCATTTTAGGATTTATAAAATGGTGATATTGGTAATAATATGCAGGGTAGAACAAAAAGTACCATGTATATTATATCACCATTAAAAATATATCCAAAGGACCCTTAAGGAACTACCACATTGGGAATATCTAACTTTATTAGTTTTGGAAATATGGCCATCCAAATCAGGTATTCAGATAATTTTGTAGCAGGTAAAGCTATTGACTTTATATTCTCGGGTTATACCGTACTTGTCAGGAGCTTTAAAATGATGTGTCACCCCTTTTCATCTATTTCTTTTTTTCAAAATGGTGCCCATCTCTCAATTTGACATTTATATATGCCGTTTCTTTCCTAAAGTTTGGTTTATGTTGTCTTACTAAAGTCTTCAAATTTTTTGAAAAAATACCAAACAATTTAAAAGTTAAAAGGAGGGGTCCTGACTATAGACAAGCACTGTATTTTGCAAGAATAGACTAGCACTTTATTATACAGGGTGTCTCTAAATGGTCTGTACAAAATGCTACAACAAGTTTCTTGGGCCAAAATACAACGATCTAACGCAATTTACCTTAGTCCAAAAGTTGACCGTTTGGAGAGATACAGGGTATCAAAGTTTAACTTTTATTTTGGTTATTTTTAATTATTTTCATTAACATTAAATATTTTTTGACCAAATTTGGTATTGAAAGGTTTTTTAGGGTTGGAAATCGAAAGCTGCCCATATTTTTCCCATAAAATGTAAAGAAAGCCACCTGCAGTCCTGTGCTTTTTTTTAAATACCATAACTTTTGGATGCCTTGGTATATTATTACTTTTAATATAAATTTTATTTATTTTTTATATAAAATGGTATACTTGGTAAATATCGATAAAGCAATCGTATAGATATTTCAGATTAAACGTTTTATACCACACAAAATAAATTCCCCACGCTTTATCTGGGCACCCGGATTCTTCTCAAAGCTCTATAAAAATGCTACCACAAATTCCTTGGGCCAAAATACAGCGATCTAATGCAATTAACCTTAGTCGAAAGGTTGATCGTTTGCGGGATACAGGGTGTCCGAGTAAAACAAAAAAAATTGATACCCTGTATGTTGCGAACCAGCAACGTTTTAACTAAAGTAAATTGCATTAGATCGTTGTATTTTGGCCCAAGGAATTTGTGGTAGCATTTTTTATAGAGCTTTGAGAAAAATCTGGGCTGCCCAGATAAAGCGTGAGAGATTTATTTTGTATTGTATAAAACGTTTAATCTGAAATATCTTATAAACGGTTGCTCGTGTCGATATTTACCAGGTATACCATTTTTAGAGAAAAATCATAGAAGAAAAGAATTTTTTCTTAAAGTCATATTATACCAAGGCACCAAAAATTATGGTATTTTAAAAAAAGCAAAGAACTTCAGGTGGCTCCTTCTACATTTTATGGAAAAAATATGGGCAGCTTTCGATTTCCAACCCTAAAAACCTTCCAATACCAAATTTGGTTAAAAAATGTTTAATGTTAAAGAAAATATTTCAAAATAACCAAAATAAAATTAAAACTCTGACACCCTGTATCTCCCAAACGGTCAACTTTTTGACTAAAGTAAATTGCGTTAGATCGTTATATTTTGGCCAAAGGAATTTGTTGAAGCTTTTTGTACAGACCTTTTAGAAACACCCTTAATATAAAAAAGTTTTATTTTTTAAAGTTTTTGGAGAAAAGCCAAATATTTTTTTATTTAAGATAAACGATAATTTAGTAGTTATTCTAAAGTGTAAATTAAGAATGATATTTAATATAAAAAATCTAAATTTAGACAAATGTTTAAATAAGTATATTATTACTTTTATTTAAAATACTATTTAACTTAATTTGGCTTTTTAAATAATGAAAAAATTATAACTAGCTCCGTGTCTAAAGCATCTTTTACGTAAGGTCAAACCAACATAGATAAAAAAAATAATTAAAAATAATGTTATGTATCTATGTTACTTATTTAAAATTAGCGTAGTTATTAAAAAGTAAAAAGTTTTTTGTTTTGGCATAAAATCTAACCTGTTTGTCTTAAAACTTCTTAAATAGTAAAATATTTAATCATTTTAAAATTAATAAATGAAAAATTTGTTCTTAAGTATAGATTATAATTAAGAAATTATTAAGAAACATTCGTAATTCCATTTACTAAAACAAAAATTTTTACTTATATTTTAACTTAATTAGCAATAAAATATTTTAAAAAACTATAAATTTACTTGAGCATTTTGGTAAATTTAAACCATTTTAATCTTTATAAATTTTATTTTACATTTAAATTTATCATTTACTATAAAAAGAATTTTAAAATTAATAGATAACAAATTTGTTCTTAAGTATAGATTATAATTAAGAAATTATTGAGCAACATTTGTAATTCCATTTACTAAAACAAAAATGTTTTACTCATGTTATAACCTAATTAACAATAAAATGTTTTAAAAAACTATAAATTTACTTTAGCATTTTGGTAAATTAAAATCATTTTTATCTTTATAAATTTTATTTGACATTTAAATTTATAATTTACTTTTAAAGAATTACTTAAAAATATTAACCCCAGCTTTAAATAAACGTTACTGTTTAAAAAAATAAATTGATATAATAATAAACAAGACATAAAATATTATTAAAGAAGCTTATATATAACTTGTCAGCAATATATTTATAAGATGCTTAAATGGAAACTTTTATCATATTTTAAATTTTTCACATATGTTTACCTATACCTATTTTCTCGGCTTTAGTTTTTACACAAGAGAATAAAATGATAAAAAGTAAAGACAGTTTATAGACCAAAAATCTTTTAGAAAATAATTTTATTCAGTCAAAAAGAATATTTATAACTAGTTTTGCTAGTAATTTCATTATTTAATTAGTCTTAAAATAGAATATGAATAAATAAAGGGCCTAATTTAAATGAGTACATGGTACAAGTTTTTATTTATATTTAGCCACACACTTACGAAGATTACTAAAAAGGATATAAAAAAGAATTTTTTAATAAAATTTTTATAAACTTTTATCAATTACCTTTTAAGCATATTAACAAAGAAAAAAACAAATGAACACTAAGGACTGAACTCTGTATAATAAATTACTATTTAAAGGGTCTTTTAAAGAGCTTTAGAAAAATACCACATTTATAATGTCTATCCTTAATAGTTTTTGAAATATGACCACTTAAATCTAAAAATTAGTAGTTCTGTTATACCTACCTAAGGCACTAAGCTAAGGCTTTTTTTTATCTTTGGACAAACCATGAAGGCTAAAAGCCTAAATACTAACGTATCTTGGGTGTCTTAAGCGAGGTAAGAGGGAGTTTGTTGACACGGGACTTCGCGGGCAGCAGGTTCCACATTCTAGAAACTCTAGGGATAAAAGAACGAACAAAGTGGGAAATTCGGGGCCTGTCCAGTTGGAACGTATAAGGAGGCATACGCGTGGCACCACGAGTTTCTCTGTTGGGAACCGTGGGTGGAAGAACTATACTGGACAATTCTTGGGTATTCGGATTTAAATGGTCAGATTTCCGAGACTAATAAAGACACATGTATAAAATGTGGTATTTTCGTGGAGTTTTTAATAAACCTTTTAAATGGTAGCATGATATACAGGGTATTTAATTTAACATATGTAAACCTTATTATATTTTATATGTTTTTAATGTTCATGTGTTTATTTATTTATAGAGATAATACATAGATAGACATTTATAAACTTTTATACAGGAAGTTTTTTTCCTTTTAAGTTATTCTTGTAAGAGGTTGGCAAAATATAAATAAAGGCCTGTACAATATTCATAAATTTTATTTAGTACAAAACCGAAAAATGTCTTAATAATTGTATTTTCTAGGGTTGAATTTAAATAAATAACTTAATATGTCATTACTACATCTATAACAGTGTGTGCCACTTCATAAAAAATACAATAAATTTAATTTATAGATTTTTTTTTTGATCTATTTAAATAATATTAAATCTTTTTTGGAGATTGTAGACTAGCCCTCCCCCAAATAATAAGTATTATGCCTGTCATCTAAATAGTATATTTTTAGATGTTTAAACTTGACTTGTCATAGTTCACAAACACTCTCTTTACTTTACTTTAAATGAAAACAGCAAAAGGATACTTTATATTTTTTAAATAAAATTATAAGAAAAATTGTTAATTAACCCAGATAAATTTTGAAAAAATACTAATGTCTTTATTAAGAAGTTAAAGCAATTGTCCACTATAAATGCCAGATTTGACCTTATTTGACTATTTTTTTATATTTCAAAACGTTGTTGTGTGGATTTGCATAAATTTAGAAGTTGACGCCATGAAAGCGACTTAAAACGCCGCAAGTATATTGTATAGCATTTTATATTGTAATATTGTGTTTAATTATACAAAGTAACTAACTCATAAAAAAACATAAACATACAGACACTAATGAAAAATAACCTTACGCTAATTACAATAAATTTTAATCAACAAAAAACCTTTTTGTTTTATATATAATATTGCTTTAAAAACCTTATAACATGGATTAAGGAAAATTTTTAAAATCTTAAAACTATATAATTTTTATCTTTTTTGTGAAGCTAATTATTTTCGCTTCTTGATTAAAAAGTACTTAGTCATAGGCCAAGACTTAAAAGATAAAAAGTATTTAAACTCCATAAAAGAGTTTTAAAGAAAAGCGGTTTAAAATCTTAAGGATAAGAGTTTTAAACCATTGTTGTATTATAAGAAGGTAAGAGAAAATAGTATATTTACCAGCGTAGCGAGGGGAAGAAGAGGGCGGTCCGCCCCAGCCTTCGGGTAAAGGGGCCCCTAAAACGCAAATTTATTTGTTGTTTTCATAAATAAACAAGTAAGAAAAGAAGGGGTGAGGATTTTTTGGTTGTCTTTTTTTCTGCAACAGAAAAAGTAAAGAAGGGGGCCCCGATGTAAGTGTATTATGTTATAGAAGAAGAATCCGATTATTAGTATTTAAGTGATCAGTCATAACCATAATCACTTAAATGGTAATTTAAATGATACATCCTAATGGTCCTTACTTAACCTACATCCTAAACCATTTAAGAGGCAAATAATACAGTAATGTATTAAAATTTAATACTATTCTTTCGTATACTAATATTTATCTGCTGACTTGATATACATATGCCAATTTTTTTTAACTTTTCGGTAAATTATTATAAACTCTACTATAAGACTTCTAAATAGTGTAGCTTTCTGATAGTGAAAGAATTTTCATGATTGGTTCAGTATTTTCGAAGATTAGCGGCTACAAATAAACAAAGTTATAATCTTTACCTCTTTATAATATTAGTATAGATTTAAATTGTTATTATTTTATATTATTTATTTGACATAATGACAAGAATATGGTTGACCTATGGTTTGTTTTTAGTAAAACAACTGCAAAAAATTAATTTTAATTTAAATTTTACTATACTTCTGTGTTAAATTTATTTTTAAATTTACATATAGTATAATCCAGTGTTAGGTGTATTTCAAAAATCACTAAAAATATGGTAAATGCGCGCTGGTGCGTTTGAGCTACTTTGATCGAAGGTTGTTTAAAAATGAAGTGTTTTGAACAGTGGCAATTTTTCGCATTTATCTTTCTTTGCATAAAAATATTTAATTTTAGGAAAAACTAAGTGGATATAACACTAACGATGACCAAAATTTTATGTTTATGCTATTTCTTTTTTTTAATACAGGGTGTTTTGATAAAAAAGTTCTTATGAACCTGAAGTTGGAATATGCTTTTTTCCGAGATACAGGCTCATTAATTTTAAAAAAATCATTATTCTATAAACATCCTAAAGATCCTTACACCGGTTTTGTTTCAATTTAGTACAATTTTTTTAAGTAATAGGGCGCTTACTAAGCCCTAAATAGATTAGGTTTATTGGGTACAGTGGCGTCTCAGTAGGTACCAATATTATAAATTAAAAGAAGTAATAATAATAATTAAATATCCAAACAATCTACTATTAAAGACCTTTTTTTGTATGTAAAAATGGCCCATTTTCTGATATAGGGCAACTATGCTATTTTAAAAGTATGTTTTTCCAAAATCCTAAAATTTAATTTTTACGGTATTAAAGTTACATGTTATTTCAAAATAATGGGTCCAATAAACCTATAATACTTATTTAAAACATTTTGTTAATATTGTGAATGAACCTAGTGCTTTGTAACCGTATTTTTTCCTGTAAATTTGTATGTAGAAAATTTATATTTTTAAATAGTACAAAAAACAATGACTTTGTTTAATATAATGTCATTTTAGCTACTTACTATAATCATATTAAAACACTGCAAGAATTCTTCCCGCTTTGTCTATGTATTTTGCTCAAGTGACATAAGTTTCCTTTACGCGAAATAAGTACAGAAAGTGGGCAAAAATTTACGTCTTCAGGCATAAGTCGCAGGTCAAACAGTAGCATCCTGTAGAATTTTAGTAGCAATATTTATTGTTATCTATGATTATACGTTAAATTTTAACAGGTATAGTTAATTAGTTTGTATATTGAAAGTTAAGTTAAGTGACATGTTATAATTTAGAAATGGAGCAACAACTGGAAATTAATGCGGTGCAGTTCCTTTTAGAGAATAACAATTTGCCCTTTGAACAGAAACTTTTAATTAAACAAAAAGGAAAACCTACTCCCGGTCTTCAAATTAATCATGCATCTACTGGTAAACAACATTTATGGAAAATATTACTGGATTTGTTCGGTTACTAATAAAGCATCTTGTTTTGTATGCTTATTATTTAATAAAAAAATAACACCGTGGACTGGACATGAGGTAAACGATTTAAAACATATAACGGAATCTAACGAAAAACATTATTCCGTGCATCTCTGATTTCGATAACAAAGTGATCGAAGTATTGATAAAAAGATAAGTAAGTATATACTTATTGGACACTACGCCGATTTTAATGATTTTTCGCAGACACTGCCGTCCTAAGGAAATACACCGTATGTTATATGGATTACTTTATGCACATACGGTGTTTTTCCGTTGGTCGGCAGTACGGGAGTGTTTTGGTACGCTGATAACAAACCTGAGAAAAAATTTTTCGCCAACGATTCTTTTTACGATATTCATCATTAGACGTGAAAAAGGCGGCCCCATGGCCACTGTGACTAAAAGTAAAGCTTTTACAATTTTATGAAAAAAAATGGATAAAATAAGTAGAAAATTGGGATTTTAAGGGGTGGTAATCAGGTGCCAATTTAGCAGAAGTCAAGAATTGCTTGCAAAAAGAAAAAGAAATATGGTAAATTTAGGTTAGTTTTTAATTCTAGTTTAATAATGGATATCTTAAACGAAACTTGTCCGACTAAAAATTCTTTTTGATTCGTAATACATGCCCCAAAAACCTCCGTATGCCAAAAATCATCTAAAAAATGTCAGGAGCGGCTACTGATTTGTACTGAGTTTTGAGAAATCCTGTATGTGGTTTGTATTTTTATAAAAACTTAAAGAAATTAATCAACGCCTTTGTATTTATGTAAAAAGAAACTTTTCACTTTGCTTTTTTATAAAGTTTATAAAATGCTTATCTCTTGAATGATTTTGCGTGTCTAAGCTTTTTTGAACAAAGGCGAGAAAATGACTGAGTAATATTACGATAATTGTAAAAAATGATGTGGCGTCAGTTTTCCATTAAATCAATTTTCAAATTTATGGAGGTTGTTGACAAGATGTCGGTTCTTTTATAATATAAAAATTTTAACTGTGGGAAGGCTTTTAAAGAGGGAAACTTTAAGTGCAGGTAGACAGGGAGCTTTTCATCACATCAGTGTTGACACATCGCTATAGATGCATAAATAGGACATATGAAATATTTATTTCCATAAACATTATTTTCGCCTTAGTCTCTTACAATTTGCATTTCCTAAACATGACTATATTAAAAGATAAGATAAGTGATACTTTAGCTTTAAGCCCATTTAAAGCCTTAAAAAATTGGTTGCGGAAAAAGAATGGAAAAAAATATGTAGTTTCAATGTACCTTTTCGATTTCAAATCATTTTAGTACATTTTTGTTTTTTTTTATTACCAGCCAAAGTTTTACTCTATGATATACAAGGTGTTTGTAAAGTATGTTGCCAAACCGCTGTGGTAAAATTCTCGCAATAAAATAAGGATACAAGTTTATACATATAAACATAAATTCGCAAATTTGTCCTTCTTATAATAAAGGGTATTAAACTAAAATTTTTGTAAATATCCTTGGTATACTTTACTTTATATTGTTATAATTTGTTTAATAATACAAGGTGAGTGTTTTTCGATGTTTAGTACAGGAATTTCAGAGACCACTGCAGCTACAGAGGGTTAATTGGAAAGATATATGTAGTTTTTAGGCCTTAGTTTAAATTGTTTTTCGTTTTGTTATAGAAATGTATACCTTTACTAGATATAAAAAAAAGTTTTTTCCAAAAATTAATTTTTCTATGTGGTGGAGTTAATATTGGTAATATAAAAAAAGAGTAAATAGAAAACTTGTAAATTATTATGCTTCAAATAGGAAGGTATTATTCAATATTTATTTTACTAGGCCGTTTTGGAGGTACAGCATAAACTTGCACTTTTTTAAGTGGAAAGCATAGTTGGCTATGACATTCTTATAAGGGGCCTTTTAAAAGGTTGTTTATGATGTATATACAAATATACTTGTTTAAAAAAATAACCTAGTTTCAGACATAACGACTTATTATTTGTGCCTTTTTTCCAGCTATTCGCAAAACAATTAAACTGGTTTGGTTAAAAATAATTTTTTTATTTTGGTTGCCCTAAAAATGTATGTTTTAACTATTGTGTGCTATGACTAAATTTAGGCAACAGATTTTAATTATAAAATTATAACGTAAAGGCATTGTACCCAAAAAGCAGCAAATTCAGTTTTAAAGAGATGTAACACTTTTTTATTAAGAATACAATTACCTACAAGTTTTTCTCTCATTTTTTCTCTATTTTTAATATAAACTGAGCTACAGGAGAAAAAAATAAAAAAAAACGGGGTTTTTAAAATATCTAGTAAGCCATGATTTTTTTAGATGAGAAGAAAACTGATTTAAAATAATCTTTAAAAACTACATTTATTTTTCTTTCCCTGTACAAAAAAAAGCCTGTATAATGTTAAATAATAATGTTTAATCACTAATTATGGCATTAGGGAGCTAGTTTAGCACAAGGCCCATTAAATTTACTAACTCCAGTGGCGTCCCCAATGGTACTTAAACAAATACTATTAACAATTTTTTGGTAACTGAAAAAATGTGTATCAATTTTTTATATTTTCTACAAATTAAGTAAATAAAAATACAGCTTTTGATGTTTTTTAGTTTTTATAGAATTTTGTTTAGTTAGCAAAAATCTAAAACCAATTTTTTTTAATTCACAAAAATAACTATAAAATATTATGCATTATGGATCTTTATGGCACTCTTGGTAAAAGTAAATAAATTATTATTTAATATTTTGCTGAGTAAAATTTAATTTATGTTTTAATATTTCATCTAATTGCAAATAAATTGGTATTATTCGTAAAATAATACTTTTTAAAAAACTGCTACCCAAAAAGAGTTGCTATTTTAAAACTAATAGCTAGACATTAAAATGTCATTTTACCAACTTTTTATTTTTATCTTTCATACTGGCCACTAAAACTCTTTATTTGTATTTTTATGACATTACCTATCATTACCATCCTTGGACTTATTTGCGTCCAATAATGACCACCTAGATGTAATATTTAAAATGCCTAAAAAAAATAGGTAGACGTAAAAAGTTTTAACAGTGACATGTTCTGATTTAAAATCGCCTTAGAAATCCAAAAATGTTAAAACATACGGAGTTTTACATTTTAAAATTTAAACTTGAGGTTTTCCTAAAGTGACCACAAAGTGAGCAATATGTGAACACTCTCCTCTTTTATACCATTAACTAATACCAAGTCTTATTTTATATTTCTAATACCGCAAGGGTTATGACTTGTCTAATAAATTGGTTGACACCATAGACATCAGAGGTGGGGATAAAGCCTAAGCCTTTTTGTCAAATCGAATTTAATGTGAAGGTGCGCCATCTAGCGTATTTTAAAATTCAAGTTAATGATACTACTACAAGGTAGGTAACTTTTGCCCTTTGCCGACCGCATACGCCAAAACACGGTAAGTAATTTTGCGATAGATTTTTAATAAATGTTAGCATCTAGCGCCTTGGGCAATTTAAATTTAAAATGTAGGTAACATTTTTAAACTAATTGGTTCTTTGCCAAGCGCATGTATCATATACACGGTAATTTTCCAAATGTACGACTTACAGGACCACCACATACCATCAGTTGCGCATGACGCGTCCGTTGTTTATACTTTCTTGAACGCATTTTTGGCCGTTTGCAATTGCCCATCCCATATGTAATATTTCTCCCCCTTAGAACCTTTTGGGTTGACACCCAGAATGTAAGTAAATACCAACTGTTTCAAATAGAAATACTGGGTTCAATTACCTAAAAAGAATATTTTAATGATAATATATCTCAACATTGAACTAAAGTCCTTGCCTTGCTATTTTACTCAGGGTATGTCCTTGGCTAACAAACTTTCCCGCAGGACTAAATCGCTCTCTCTAATCCCTTGTCATAATTCAGTATACATTAATATTAATTACGTAATAAACTTTAAGGAAAATATAATATAATTAATTTATTCAAAAGTATTTTAATTGCGAAGTTATTGTGGCTCCCAATTTAACTACTACTATTGCAGTTTAATTTAAAATTTAATTTACATGAATATTTCAATATTTACAGTTTGTTTCTGCTAAATATACGACTTTATAAAAGTCTAGAATATAATAGAATTAAGTTTTATGATAAATATTTAAATATACAATTTAATTTATATAAAGTGCTTATAATTTTCAATAAAAAGAAATAACGACCACAGATTAGTTTTAATTATATTCTGTTTTTACAAAAATATTTAACCAATACGACATGCTTTACATTATAATATTATCTTTGGATGTTTTTAATTTTTAATCACAGAGATGCCGTTTCTGGAACGTAACCACAGACTACCGGTCATTTTGACCTGCTGTTGTTTTTTTTGTTTTTACAATACGTAGACAACAAGAAGTTTTTTTATTATTAATGTGTACAGATTAGTTTTTAAATATTTTTTATTTACATTTAATAGAGTTTTATGTTTATTTAATGTTTAAAGACAGTTGATATTATTAAAATTATTTGTATTATCATATTTTTGTAATACGCACCAATAAACATTTATAGACATAAAAGAAAAACTACTGCACGCCGTTTATAATCAAAGAAAGAAAAATTAACAATTAACTTTAAACAATATACATTATAAAATTGTTAAAATTATAGTTTATAAGACTTTTTATGCTAGCATGTTGTAGTGTGAGTGTGTTATTAGGAATTAAAGAATCTTTTTGACCATTTGTAGCAACTTTTATTATTTAAGAAATTGTTATCGTAAAATATTTTTAACTTTTTATTGTCCTCTCCCTTTCTTTGTCTTATTTGTTGGTCTTTATCTGTGAGTCATTGTCATGATCCGATGGTATATACTCGACATCCTGTTCGGTATTGCAACCATCAGTATCCATTTTTTCGCCCATTTTGGCGAAGTATTCTCATGATATTAATTCCTATATTTTCCCCGTTTTATTGGCCCCAGATTACAGTCCATACGCAATTATTAGGTGTAAAAACTCCAAAAATTAATTTGTATCTTAAAATTGGTACGTAAACACAGACTACGGGTAAATTTTACCGGTGTCGTACTTTGACCATATTTGGTACTTGCATGCACATACATTTTATGACTTGGATAATAGCATAAAACTAAGTACCAGAAAGGTACATTGACGCATATAAGCGCAAATAATGGGAATGTCATAATATTGACAAATTGCCAGCCGGTCAAAATTACTAGATCTCTATAGTTAAGGGTTAAAGTTATGTAGGTAAACATTAGATCTATTTGAGATTATGTTTTAGACATTTTTATTACATTTGAACGAATTAGACTCCAAGTCAGATGTAAAACATGTATTTGTGGATTCTTAAATTCATTTAAAGAATCGATAAAATGACGAAACTTTTGCAAATGTTAGAACCAATAAGAATGAAAGAAAATAAAAAGTTATGGCTTTTAAATTTTAACACGAGTTTTTAAATATAAGGATGTACATTTTTAGGTGTAAATAAAATTTATTAAAAAAAAGTGTTGGTTCTAGCCTAATATAATATACTGTAAAAAAACGTCATCTAAACATTCTCGAGCATGACTTTTTGGTTTATTATGAAGAAAATAATTTAAGAATAACGAAAAATACATAATCTAATACGATTCGAACGATTTCTACGAGCCGAAAAAATAACAGTATTTTTTTGACATATTTAAAAATCTATAGACGCTTACATTATATCACAATTTTTTCTTCTTGTTATCCAAGTTTTGCAACCCTATGGGTTTCTATGATGCTCAAGTAAGTACATTTTCATTTAGCATTGTGGGATTCTCCATTATACATAAATATTATATAGATTTAATTTATTTTACTAAAAATCGCATATCTATTTTAATTGCTAAAATCTCAATATAAATTTTAAATACTTTTTTAACACGCTTTTATTAGCTTGGGTTGTAACTATCTATCTATCTATCTATCTATATATCTATCTATCTATCTATCTATCTATCTATCTATCTATGTAACGGAATCTTTTAGCCTAATTTTTACCAACTTCCAGCGATTCAATTTCTTTGAAACTGCGTGGTAACTATTTCCTTGACAGTACCATTTAATCATCAATACTTTTCTTCAGTAATATAATCCTTGGTTAATCTTTTCGCTCTACGATTTTTTGATAATAATAAAGCACTAAATTTTAAAATGACAGCGTTATGTCACGCTAACTGGTATTTTTATTGTTGTTCATAAATATGAAGCGATAATAATGTAACAGTTTTTAAAAATATATTAGCATCTAACTAGCAAACGGGTTAAAATCTAAAGTTTTACCATGTACGTAGATTTGCATGCTCTTCAATAAACTTCAATAAAATTTTCTCTAAAATAAATAAGGGAGCCAATAATTGACCCCATTAAAAATTACATGGGATTTCCTATGTCCCGCCTGGCGATGCATCACCCGGTATAAGATGGCTCGTTTTAATTGTAATGCACTGTATATTTTTTGGTGCTAACCAGAGGAAAGTAGTTTTTTTAAAATTTGATCTTTGTATGGGTCTTGTCGAACACTCTGTATTTTAAACTTCAAATAATTTATTATATGAAGTTCTCATTTGCATCACCTGTCAACTAATAGAGAGAAAAATTACTGCATTCAGTGAAATCGTGCACTTTCGTCACCTGCAGTTCTATGGCCTAGATCTGCTTAGCACACGTATCAAGGACAGATGACAATGCCATAATTTAAAAACAGTATCCCGTTATCCTGATTAGGACCGCCAGGATAAATAAATTCCTTACAGATCCTCTGTGTCTCTTGACAAAATGGCGAAGGGAATTTTTTAGTGAATAAACTGGAGCATTTATTTTTAAAAAACTAATTGATATATCGAACTAAAAATCAAAAATAAATAATAGTTTAAAAACTAAAAAACACGCTTTTATATGCAACCGAACTAAAAATTAGAAAATAATTTTTTCATTACAAAGAGTTTGTCACTTTAGAATAAAAGCGTGGGGTGCTTAATATATTAAATGTTATAATTATTCTATTTGCAAATATCTATGAGGGAAAAGTTATGAGAAAATAGTAAAATGCACCCCACGCTTTTTACTCTGAAGTGACAAACTCTTTGTAATGAAAAATTATTTTCTAATTCTTAGTTCGGTTGCATATAAAAGCGTGTTTTTTAGTTTTTAAACTATTATTTATTTATTTTTATTTTATATTTTTTTATTAGTTAAGTATTACTATTTATTGCCTTACGTAAATTTAGACTCGCCCTCACATAAAACAGTCATATAGACATACACACAAAAAGCAACTTTTGCTGTTTTCTTAAGAAACTAAAAACCTTTAAATGGAAAACTTTTCTATTTATGTTCCAAACCTTGGAAAACAGTACAAAAGGAAGTAAAAGCGAACAATAAAACTTTTTATGTTAAAGCAGCGCGTATTTCTATTTTATCTTTCCATGTAGGCTGAGCATATAAGTTTATTTTGTTTTTCTTGGCATTAGAAGATTACTAAAGTAGGCTTTAAAATATTGGCAGTACAATTTATTTTATTAAATAGTCAGTGAAAAATGTATTGATAATATTTTATTTTTAAAAAATGTCATATAAGGAACATATTTTTTAATAACAAATAACTTTCTTAAATTTCTATTTAAAAATACATTATTTTTATTTGGAAAAAGAAGTTACTTTAATAAATATTTTATAACAGAAATCTGTTTAACTTGTTTTACGTTGGTTAATTAAGTTAATGCAATAAATTAATTTTATATGAGTAACAAGTTTTATTTAAAAAGTTTTATAGTCACCCTAAATTAGTTTACTTTAGTCCTAAAGAATTTAATGTTTTATTGTAAATATTTTATTTGAATTCAGGAAAATCGTCCAAATTTTGTTCCACTTTGATCGCAAATACACATACAAATTTTCGGACACGACCGAAACTACATTTTATAGAACATATATATATATATATATATATATATATATATATATATATATATATATATATTATATATATATATATATATATATATATATATATATAACTAGGTATTTATTTTCTATTTCTTATTTATAATAATTGGGTACAATTTTCGACAAATTCTTTTAAACCAAAAAAACTAAAAATATCATATTATTATTAGGAATTTTAATTAAAAGCTTCTGACACATTTTTGCGGCACAAAAATATTCGGACGGTTAAACAAAAGTCAATAAAAACTGGATAAATATTAATGATGTTTTTTTTGAGAGACGTATTTTTGCAGTTTTTAATTTGGTAAATAGTCGTCAGTTCAATTGTATTTAAAAGCAAGTTTATAGTGTGCGTTTATTCAAAAAAAAAGATCTTACTTTTAAAAATAGACAGTGTTTAAGTAAAATTGCTTCTTATGACATAAAAGCAAAGTTATAAAAATGAAGAAAGAATACTTCCAAAAAAGCAAACGAGATTGTTCACATAAAGAGACCTAGTCGATTAATTTTAAAAGAAAACTATTAAAATAAAATCAGTGGCTCGAACCTTAAAACGTTTTTAGAAAACCATTATGAAAAACTAGTAAGTAAGAACAGAATTTATCCGTCGCTACATTTGGAAAAATAATGTTATAAGAACAGGGTGGCCCACCATATTCGACACGGTCTGTAGCTGGATAACCATGGGGTTTTTAAAAAAGTAAATACTGAAACATATAGAGGTCGGATAAACACACAATATAAAATTATTTTACTCTATACAGGATGTCTCAAAAAAGTGTGACGTATGAAAGTTATATTTTTTAAATGGAATACCCTATATTTTATGACGGTTTTAGATTCGTAGTAATCGTAGTTCTTATTACCCTACTATAGTATGTATAATAAGGTCTATTTACAAGCGGTTTTAAAATGTTAAATTTTGTTTTTGTGTATGCCAATTCAATGTACAGTTTTTATATTATTTCAAATGTTCTTTGGCTAGGCCTTGTTAGCCGCACCTACCTTAGTTTGTCAATTTTTTTTTTTTTTTGTATTTGAAACAATAACAAAGATACCAAGGACAAACACCTAATTCGGATGACCCTGTATAGTTAAAAGCTTTGATTTTATGCATTTTTATTGTTTTACTGTATATTAATATAAAATATATACAGGGTGTTTTCTAATTGTGGTAAGAAAATTTAAGGGCGTATTCCTAAGCTATATTTTTTAAAAAAGTTTATATAAACTAGAGTCCTCAATTTTTTTGGTCCTAAGATACAGGGTGTTTAACTCTTTAAAAAATATTAAAATTTTTAAATTACCATTTTTTGTAAAATTTTTTAGACTAGATATAAACGTTATTTAATTAAGGATTTGTTGTTGTTTTTACATAATTGCTAATAAAAGTTAAAACACTTGATTTTTAAAGAAAAAAATGCCCCTATGTTTCTTGTATAGTTTAGGATTATGCAGTTTAGCAGATTTTATTGTATTTCTTCTGGAAAACTAAACAAGCTACCTTAAAACATTAGGACCCAAAAAGTTGTATTTTTACCTCTGCAAAAAATATGCTAAAATTACTAAAGTTTGTTTATAGTACTAAGTGTCCAATTTTATTCGTTTTTGTGATATTTGATTTTTTGAAAAATGCAGGGGTGCAATTAAATTAATTTTACAATATAAAATCCTTAAACTTTAAAATTTGTTACAAGATTAGGAAAAGTCTGTCTTATCCTACGTAGGTCATATCGAGATCATAAATTATACAGGGGTGATCAAAAAATAATTTCCATTTTTTAGAAAGTCAAATTGCAATATCTCTCCTATTTTAAATGGAACACCCTGTATTTTTACACCACATGATGACAAACCAAATGCTCTTTTAAATGGTGTATAGGTTGCCTATACACCATTTGCCCTATCTTTTATACTTTTTAAGTAAATTCCGTTTTAACATATTTTCATTCCAAATGTCTATTTAAATGTAAGTAGGCTGTGATATAGCTATGCCTATTTACTAAGCCGTTATTGCAAAATGTAAATTTGTTGGAAAAAAGCACAAAATTAAAAGATTTTGTATTATCTGCCACTATTTTTAAAATTCACAGAAAAAAATTCATTAGTTGCTTATAATGCTACTTCCAATAACACTTATTTCGGCTGAATGTGGTAATGATAAAACTTGTGTTTTTAAACAATCCAATTACGCCTTTGGTCAGTTATGACGACATTCTGTGACCCATAACTCGTTTCTTCCATTATCCATAATCACTGTGTCAAATTTTTTAAAGCAACTATTAAAAGGTTATCAGATGGTTTCTCCTGGAATATTTTTCAGGATTAACTCTAGACTAAAGTAAACCATTTTTTTCACATCCTACCAGTATTATATCATCTTGTTGTAAAAGAAGGGTTTTTATTTAAAATCATTGAAATTTCTTTTAAACTGACTAAAAAACTAGTAATCAATAAATGGTCGTTGTTATTTTCTTAAGAAAAATATCAATGGCTGCTATGTCACAACCAACTTTAATTTAAATAAACATTTGGACTAATAATTTGTAAAAACAGTTTTTACTAAAAAGCACAAAAGATAGATATAGACAATCTATACACTATTTGAAAGAGTATTTTATTTGTCATCATGTGTTCCATTTAAAATAAGAGAGATATGAATATTTGATTTTCTGAAAAATTGAAAATATTTTTTTGATCACCCTGTACAATATTTGATCTTGATTTGACCTACGTATGATATGGCAGACTTTTTCTAATCTTGTTACATATTTTAAAGTTTAAAGTGTTAAAAGTAATAAAGTAAAATCAATTTAATTTTACCTCTGCATTTTTGTAACAAATTTTAAAGTTTTAGGATTTTATATTGTTAAAATAAAATTAATTTAAGTTGCACCCCTGCATTTTTCAAAAAATCAAATATCACAAATACGAATAAAATTAGACACTTAGTACTATAAAAAAACTTGAGTTATTTTTAAAGTAGAATCTAAAACCGTCATAAAATATAGGGTGTTCCATTTAAAAAATTTAACTTTGATACGTCACACTTTTTTGAGACACCCTGTATAGACTAAAATAATTTTATACTGTGGTCTTATCCGACCTGTATACGTTCCAGTATTTACTTTTTTAAAAACTCCATGGTTATCCAGCTACAGACCGTGTCGAATATGGTGGGCCACCCTGTATATAATGAGCGACTGACTAATAATTTTAGTTGAAAAAAAACACACCGCTTTTAAAGTACATTAAACAAAAAGTTAAAAGAAGTTTTTAAATAATCCTCAAATAATATTAAACAAAAATTCTAGTATTTTTGTAAAAAAGTGTCGGGCGCTTGATAAACGAAAATATGACACAAAGCGCCCACGCTTTTACAAAGAAAAGCTCTTGTATTTTTAGTTTTTGTTATTTTTAAAATTATTTTCAACTTTTAAGTTTAATGTGCTTAAAAATCGTGTTTTGTAGTTTCCTTTAAACTATATATATATATATATATATATATATATATATATATATATATATATATATATATATATATATATATATATAAGAATTTATCTGTGCCGTCGGTTATATAATCTTTTTTTGTTTGACAATTAGTAGTTCGTCGATTCGTGTATAACGAGCGATTGGATTGAGTTGCTGATCTTAACATTTTGTTTTGCATACGCTGCAGCCTAACAAGTTGGGTGTTAAGCCACGTATAGTCTTGGATACAATCGCCGAAAACATTTGTTGTCCAACTGTATTTTTAATGTTGCACATCGGTCGCCCGACTTGTTGCAAACAATCGGCTCGTTTGTACGAGCTTTCAAACTAGTGTGGACGCGCAAATGCAAATGTGTGGCCAACTTTGTTGCTGAAAAAATTTTGGAACAAGATATGGCTTTATAGACACCCGACCAGACAGGTGCAGCGTATGTTAAAACAGGTTTAATAAGCATTCTGATTTTAGTTTATTGATCTTAAGCTTCCAGTTCTTATAATAAGAAACAAGGGAATTTATGCGGTAGTAAATATGGATCCTAGCAACTGCCGCCAAAAAGAACTGGCATACACCAGTGCGTTGTCGGTGTACAGTGCTAGTTTAGTGAACAGGAATTTTGGAATATCGGCCAAGAAGAGGTTGGATAGTCCAGGACTAAGCTCGCCGCCCTGCGGGATACCTGCGTGCGCCGTCGTAGTGTTAGGGTAGGTAGCGCTCCTGCGGTGGAGTCAACGGTGGCAACATATGAAAGTCGATAAAAAAGTGACAGCAAGTAGTTTTATACCGTGAATAATTTTCAAGATAGTTTTATAATGAGGTTCTTATTAAAAATACGGCTTTAAATTTATATTATAAGCTAAAAATAATATATCTATTTCAAAGCCCAAAAAGTAATAAACCTATTTTTCCACGACCGTTAAATAATTGCTATTTTTTTAATTGTTAACATGATGTTAAATTACTTCATTCTAGTTCACTACCTAAAGTGGTAAAAAAGTAACTTTTTTACACTTCCAGTCTTTTTCCCACTTTAAATTAATGTTTTGTTTCAATGCCTACTTCAATATACCTAAATATCAATTTGCGATCTGTAGGAAACTTTAATATATAACATAGTATACAAGTTGTCATTTTTTTGTCAAATATTTGCTTATTTTTATCGTCTTTAAGAATGTGTAACCTTGAACCGAGAAAATAGATAGGTTATAATATTTCTTGTATAAAGTTTCGTAACTAGAGGTGTTAAACGTGGTTCTAATATTTTTACTGGGTGTTTTAAAAGGCTTAATATTTTTCTATTATTTTTTTAAACAGGACATTTTCATGCAATATCATTAATTAAAAAAAACTATTACAGTTAAAATTTTCAAATTATTCTTACATAAACTTTAATATTTACACTAAACTATAATCAAAAAATACAAGTCGGTACACTTAGCAATTGTGGATATATGATTTTTTAATTTGGGGCTACAACTGTCTAATTTAATCATAAATTGTCGCTCTACATAAAGGAATAAAAAAAAAAAAATTCTTAAAATTGTTTTTAATATTTTTAAAAACCTATTTACTGTTTTCTCTACAATACACGAAAATAGGTGATAAACACGTTTACAAAATATACAAATTTTGGCACAGCATGTTTATGGCGCAGACTGATAGTCTTTCCCCCATTAAAAGTCCGACTGACGATTTTTTAAATTATTTTAAAAATATCAATAGTCAACTGTATAAATTTTACGATGTATAAAATGGGTTTTTAAATATTTATTTTTTATATCTTTATATACTCGACTGAGGTATAATCCACTATATTTAATACAGCTGAGTAGTATGTTTAATTTAAAATCATCTTAGAGACTGACTCAAAAAATTTGACACGTATAAAATTACTTTTTTTTTTATAAAGTATAAGTAGAATATTAGTAAAGATAACATTATTTCGCATAATAATAAGTTATAAAATATATAAAGTTGAATTACACTATTTTTTATTAAAGCAATCTATACAGTATTTTTATATAAATAAATTAAATATAACATTTTTAAATTTCAATTTTATATATTTTATAACTTAATAGTATGCTAAATAATGTTATCTTTACCAATATTCCACTTTTACTTTATTTAAAAAAAAAATGACAAAAAGTAATTTTATACTGTGTCAAATTTTTGAGACAGTCTCTTAGCAGCGTATGCAAAACAAAATGTTAAGATCAGCAACTCAATCCGATCGCTCGTTATACACGAATCGACGATCTACTAATTGTCAAACAAAAAAGATTATATAACCGACGGCACATATAAATTCTTTAGACACAATATTGTAAACTTAGATTTAACACGAAACCTAGCACACATAAGATTAAACCATAACGTTATTTACAAACCGTTATATCGTAGAGCCCCATTATACAATGCTCATATACCTCCATAAAATTTCAAAATCCTAATTAGTCCCGTGTCAAAAAATTTCTCTTACCTCGCTTACGACAACAACGGTTCGTTATTATTTAGACTTTTAGGCTTGTGGATTGTCCAAAGATAAAAAAATAATAATAACTACTTATAAATTAACTTTTAAACCTAAAAATCCGAACACATATTGTTGTTACTGTTATACATCAAAACGTTAACATTATCTGGTAAATCAGCAACCAATTAACATTAATATTTACCGTCCAGGACTAGTAATCCATTTTATAAGCTGCATACTCTGCAAACATGCAGAACTAACACTTGAACCTGGTATAGATGGGTCCACATTTAATTCATTCTAAAAGCAATACCGCAAAGTACACAAAAAATGATGAAGTAAACAAACCTGTTTGAATGCACATAGCCTCTGACAGAGCCTGATTACATATTTTTCAGGTACATAAAAAAAAACATTATTTAAACACGTAGATATCTCGTATTTAAAAATATCCTCATATTTCGCCTCTGGCCTGCTATAAAACCGGTGGCACGTGGCGTGGAACTAGAAACTCGTCGGGTTGAATATTTATTGCTGCAATAAATCATTGTTCACAAAGGGTTTATTACCTTTATTATTTTTATGCACTTTGCGGTACTGCTTTTAGAATTAATTAAATGTGGATCCATCTATAGTCTGGGAGCCAGGGCTGTTTCGTGGCCAATTATGAAACTCCGTGGACACTGATCGGCCACGAAACAGCCCTGGCCACCAGACTAAGGCATTCACTGTGCAACATTTTTTATGTCCATTCAGTAGTACCTAAATTCTAATTAAGTTTTTCAACTTTTAACGATTTTTCCCAAAATAATTTAATTACAATCTTAAACAATATTCAGAACATTTTTAAAAATTTAAAATCTAACACCACAACTAAGCTTTAAATTAATCTTTGAAGGTTCGGAAAAAATGTTGTTGTTAGTATCAGACGCGTTCAGAAAAAAAATACAAGGGGCTAACACTAGCTCTCTAGGTGGAGGGTCCATCACGAGAACTTGGGCTCAATATTTTGGAGAGCTAGCCAAATATCATGTCATGAAAAAATTAGTACTCTTAAATGTGTGTAAATTATACTAAAATGTTAAGAAATTAGTAGTAATAAACTAGGTGTAACCTAGAGTTCTAGGTATACACGCTAATAAGACAAGCAAGCATACATACATACAAGTGAAGCTAATAAAAGCTTGTTAAAAGAAGCTTTGACTTAGCAGTAATATTATAAAAATTTTATTTAATTTTGCTAAACAATAACTTTCCATGTCTAAAAGTTATTTTGATTAACCTGATTCTTTAAGATGAGTTAAAACTAACAGTTTTCATTCAAATTCACATATGGTGTGGAGAAGAGTAAACGAGAAGCTGAATATACAAAATGTCTGTCCCAATGCTAAGACGAAGGTGGCTCTGTCATGCTGCAGATCCCTATCAATAGGTGTGAATAAATCGGTTTTAATTGACAAAATAATGGAAAGTCATAATTATTTACATCTTAGGACAAGATCTTGGAAAAGTGCAAAGTATGGTCATTTTGGCTTTATTTAAATTTTATAAATAAAATGACCCGAAACATAGTAGTTATATCTAGGTGTTGTTCGCAAATGGTAATTTTATAATTACCCAAAAAATTTGAAAATCCTTTCTTAGTTCCCGGACCACAACCTTACTGGAAACTCCTAGCATTATTTTTAAAATTAAAAGAATAATAATAAACTTGAAATATTAAATCTAGATTTATAAAAAAATAAATTTCAAAGAAAATACAATAAACCTAACCATTAATATTTAAAACAAATTGTTTTGTCAGCTTCATCCGTGCGTAGACGTTGACAGGAAGTGGTTAAAGCAAGGGGGCCATACTTAATAATGGTTATTGCAAAACGATATTCTTATATATTTTTTTATATATTTGCATATTTTTGTGACTAAACAATTTGTATTTTGCGATTTACCCTAATAACCATACTGTTATTTTTATTATTATTATTTTAAAGTTCAGTTGTTTAAGAAACATATGTAGCTATTTTTAAAATAAATTATTAATTTTTATAAAAGTCTCTATTTTTTTTTAACTAAATATATACAAGTATTGTGTCCAAATATGTTTGACAGATACTGTACATTTAGAGAATGTATCCGATTAAATAATATTTAAAAACTACTTGTTTTCTGCTTAAATTTAAAAAAGGTGTGTTTTGTAATAATTTTTTTGCCTTTATAATATTTTGCTGTGCTATCAAAAATTAGGAAACAGACAAATAAACGTTCCACATGTTATTTTACCCATATTTAAAAGAAAGTACGAATAAGCGCTGCTTACCCTACTTTGTGCAAAACAAAAACTTTCTTTTAACTTTGTTCTTGACGTAAAAAGTTGTGGCTAATTTAACAACCTTTTTGCATGATTTCCAAGAAAAACAGAAAACCTAAGTCCTTACAGATATGTTAGTATATTAAATAAATGAGAAAAATGTATTTTTAAACGTTAAGGAATTGATTTTTTATATTTAAGGAAAATATATTTATTTTAAAAATATGGTTACTTGTTTTTATTGGTATTGGAAAAGCAATTTAAAAATAAATTATTAAATTATTTATTTGTTACACAAAAATTGTAAACTTAATTAGTTTTTTTATATTCTTTTAACAATATATACCAAGATAAACTTTAAATAAGATAATAACGTCGTTTTGAATATACTTATTTTTAAATTTGTTTTTTGTGTCATTTAACATTAAATAATTAAACTGGTTTTATTAATAATTTACGAGAGTTAAAATATTTAGTGTCAAGGCGGCCAAAACACGAAAGAAATTTTAAACAATACTAGTTTAAATATTTTGCAGCCAACTAGAAAAACACACAAATTTTAAAATAAATATGCCTAAAACTACATTATTTCTTATTTAAATTTAAAAAGGCCCTGGCTAAACGACCGCCGGCGGTTTTTCTCAATTATAAAAAGAAAATTATAATTAATTTGTTATTACCGGCGGTTTTTACCTATTTTATCGATAAAGCGTCCGGCGGTTTTGCTTATACAAATTATTTAAAACCACCGAAAAATAGTTGAAGTTAATCCAACCTTAATATTTATTTATTTTGCTTGCCATAAGCGTTTGGTTTTTTTGTAGTTTAGTTAATAGCACCCTTTTGAAAGACAAATGGAAGTAGTATAGCGGGGTGGGGGCAGGAAAATATAACTACCATTGTATTTATTCTAACGTTTCGTAGCTGGATTGCCACTTTATCAAGAGCCTATATTTAAAAAAGACACATTACAAAACTATTTTGTCACATGGACCCAATGATTTACAAAACTAAAAAATACTTTAAAAAATATTTTCAGGCAAAAGGGCAAAGAAATAACCTATTAGGACGTCATCGTCAGAATTAAAGTCAGCAATTAGATATAACTATATAACTTAAAATTCTTAAAAAGTTAAAAATTATTTGTCTGAAAAGAAATAATAAACAATAAAAAATAAAAAAAGAAAAACTGTAACAAAAATTATCAAGAAAAAAATATAAAAAGAAAAAAGTTATTTATCTATTCTGGAATTGAACTCGGGATCTGTCGCTTACGGGTCAGCGCTGGTAACATTTGAGCCATAGGGGATAACTAAAACTAAAAAGTCTCGTTTATGGATCCTTTATCTTGTAACTTTTTTCTTTTTCTAAGAATTTTAAAGTTTATTACACCCTCAATACATGCATACTTTTATTGGTAATACTTTAGTTTTAGTTCTGTGAAACGATCAATTTTTTTTCTTTGCCGCATAAATACTTCTGGCTTTTCTTTATCTAAAAGATGTACATACATATTTTTTGGTCCATTTGTCCTCTTATAGACCTCATTCGAGGACAGTCTGTATATGACATACAAATTTATAAATACTTCTATCTACACTAAAAAGGTAAAATAAACATAGTTTAATACAAATTTTAAAAATTGTAAATCTTATTTTTTAGGCAACGTAGTTGTAATCCTTTTTTACATATCGTCACCTTAATTGTAAAACCACCTTAGTCCATTTTAAATAAAACATGCATCACAATCACATTTTTGATTAATTGATTAATTTGTAAAACTACCTAACTCCAGTTTTAATTAAAAAATGTAATTTTGATGCCATCTTTAGCAGTATTTTATAAGGCTAAAGATGGCAAATCATGCAGGCGCGGCGAGTTTTAAAATTTTATATGGGTGCTATGTTTTAAAAACTCTTTAAAGAACAAAATAAAGGTCCTTGCCCACATACATTTTACTTACTTTATATCTTCTTGCCTGATAGCAAAACATGTTTTGCAGTTTGAAAGACAAACCCAAAATTTCTTTTGCTCTTTCAAGAGTTTTGGACACATGGCACCCATATAAAATTTCAAAACTCGCTGCACCTGAATGCATGTTTTATTAAAAATGGAGTTGGATGGTTTTTCAAATAAAGTTGTATTACAGGGTGGTTCCTAAAAATGAGTTAAAACTCAAAAGTCAAAATAATGCGGTTTAACTAAACTTAGCTCAGTACAAAACATAATAATAATAATAATAATAATAATAATAATAATAATACTTTATTCATGTTAAATATTACACAAAGCAACTTACACACGTCATAAAAATATAGAATTAAAACTAAAACACATTTGATATATATCAATATTAAAGTCACTATACTAATATACAAATTATATAAAAATAAAATCTACAACATTTACACATTCACATATTAAAATCATAATCTAAAAACTCTTTAAAAGAGTAAAAACAGCCCCTGAGCAGGATGTCATTTATTTTTTTAAAGCTTTAAGTGGAAGATTTTTATTTCCGTGGGTAATCTATTAAAAAATTTTACACCCCAGTAACCAGGACCACTCTGACACCTTTTCAGACGCCAGCAGTTTGGCACAAGATTACCTCTATGGCGTGTTCCATAGTTATGGATTTTTGATTTCCTCGGACATACATATGTCCCACGATATTTTATTTTAAAAGATAACTTAAATTAAAAAATAATATTTTTATTTTTATTTTCTTAAATAACAACTTTTTAAAAGAAAATAATTTTGGTAGCCTCTACAGTACATAAAAAGAAAGTACTTCCATTTATACAATTACTTCATTTTCCAAAACATAAAAATCAATTACAAAATGTCCACTAAAACGAACTTGCCTCATTTCTTTAATACACGAAAAGCTTTTTAATGACTAAAGTTTCCTATTTAAGTAACTCCCGAAAATCGTGCAAAAGGAAGTTGTAAAAATAGCCACAACTTTTTACGTCAAGAACTGAAATGAAAGAAAGTTTTTGTTTTGCGAGAAGTAGAGCAAGCAGCGCTTATCCGTATTTACTTTTTGATTTAGGTTGAACATGTGAGGCGATTTACGTTTTGTTTTTATTTTTAGTTAATACAAAAGGACCCTAATACTTTTAAGGATAATAAAGTATATTCAATGAAATATACAGGGTGTATGTTAATTGATGGCCAAAAATACAGGGTATGATTTCTTAGCCTATTTTAAGAAGAAAATTTTATATGAACATATGTCCTAAACATCTTAACTTTTGAGATACAGGGTGTTAAAATTTTTAAAAAACCAAAAATTTCGAAAACACCTAATTTAGTAAAAATAGTTATAATGGATATAAAACTTATTAAATTAGGTAATTTCATATTTTTGTTACATAAAAATGCAGATTAAAAATTATAAAATCCAATTTTTTAAAGGAAAAGATCTTACAATGCTCCTTACTAAACAAGATACGAAAAAAAATAAGAGATTAAAAAGCAGTATTTTTATTTGCTTGATATAAAAAAAGCATAAAAATGTTACACACATTTACACAGTCAGTGGCGTACCATTTCTTTGTTGGAAATATTTCTTCAGTTGCCTCTCGAGAAGCCACTGGACCTATTAAATGTTATTAAGTTAGTTTTAAATTATCCCCTAATGTCATCATTATTATTGCCAAATTAAAACAAAATTGGATAAAGAATAGTTGGGATATTTAAAAAAAAAAAAAAAAATTTTTAACACCTTATTTTAAAAGTTAAGAGGTTTAGGACACATATAGGCTTTAAAGATTTTTTCAAAGCTCTTAATACATATTAAAAAAATGTATCGTTAAAAAAGAGAAGCCATGAGTATTTTAGCGGAAAGAAAAAAAACCTATTGTTTAATAAAACCAAAACTAAAGTATTACCAATAAAAGTATTTATGTATTTAGGGTGGAAGAAACGTTAGGTCTGCAGAAGAAAGAAAAATTTTACAAGGTAAAAGATATTTTTGATAAAAGTCTAAATACAAGAAAATGCTTTATATTTTATTAGGCCATGCGTCGGACAAAACAAAAACAAGATATTAAATTTGTTTCAAAGAAAATGGATATTTCTTTAAAAATATTTAGTTTAAGTCCCTCCCACACGCCACCAAAAGAAACAAACATAATTTATAATCAAAAGTGCCTCTAAATACGTAGTGGCTGTATACCAGATTTATTTAAAATATTTAGAGTGCTATAACATATATAATAAAAAAGAAATATATTTTTTAAAAGTTTACTACCAATATGGATTATGCTTTTCCCAGAAGAATACAAGTGGAAGGTATGATTTTTGAAACACCCTGTATAGTATTTCTTTCTTCTAAAAATACTAGAATGTAAAAAAATAATTTTAAGTGTGTTCTGCCCCAAAAGAACTCGAATTAAAATGCAATCATACCCTGGTAAGTAAAGTAAAATACTCAGAAAAAATTATATCAACGCCTCTGATAACTTTATTTAAAAAGTTAAACACCATTTCGAGAATAATGTTTATGTTGTATAAAAATTGTGTCTATAAAAAAATCTATAAGCATTTGAAATTATCTATAAAAAATTAACCGCTGAGATAAACTGTTAAATACAGAAACGGAAATATAAACAAAAATAAAAATGACAAAAAATATAGCCTTAAATATTAGAGGAAATATCAAAACATCGTCTATAAACATTGTCTACTAAATAACACTAAATAATTAAAAACCAAAAAATGTTTTTTTGTACAATGTGATCTCAGGACAAAGTTTTAAAAAAAATAGGACTATTTCGATACATCCTATAAAATAAAAATAAGAAACACTTTACACAAAAACCGTATTTTGTGAATGCATTTTATTTAAGGGCAATAACAATTTCAAATTTACCAAAAAATGTCCAGATTTAAGTGTAATTTAACAGCGGTCTATTTAGAATAAGGTATTTCTTATTAGTCTCTTCCATTAAAACTTTTTTACATTTGTGTCGGGACGGGGATATTCTTAAAGTAATTTTGACACAGTCTCCTAGAAATAAAAATGTACCTGTGTTTGTTTTTTTAAGTATATATAAATAACAAGGCAACGTTTTACTATTATATGGCACTGTATAATTTTATAATTTCCATTACATAGTTATCATTCACATTTAAAAAACTTAATATGTACACCTACAATGTGGCCTGATTTTTCAAGAAAGTAAAAAAAACAAATTTGTTATTATTAATACTTAGCTAGATATTTTAAAACAGATAAGAACAACAGAAATAAGTCCTCAAAAGAAAATTCACTAGATGTCATACAGGGTCTTTCTTACAGCGTGGCCAATCTCTCAACCATTAAGATTCTAGATCTTAAGGTTCTCAAATCTTAGTTTCTACAGCGATTTTTATACCAAAAATGTAAGGTTTTAAAGATATTAAAGATTTTTTAATAATTTATGACAAAAAAAGTGATTATTTGATAAAAAGGTTATTTTCAATAAAGTACCCAGTATATTTGTCAAATTTCTTAAAATTTTATCTTTTTCCATTAAATAAATGTAATATAAGGAATGGTTATTTTCAAAAATAACAGATTTATCGACCTTTAAAAATTGTCCTATACCTTTGTTGCCGCATTTTTGTAACGTTAAAATGTAGTAAATTTTTATTGTTAAAAGATATTTTCAATTCTCATGCAGTGAATTGTTTAGAGGTCAATAAATGCTTTAGTTCTTAATTTAGCCATAGCCTATATAATATTTTTTAAAGGAAAATAATGCAATTTTAAGAATATTGACAAATATACTGTGTGTTCCATTTCAAATTAAAAGTCCTTTCTTTAAAAAAATACTTGTCATGAATTTTTTAAAAACCTTAAATATCTTAAAAACTTTAAATTTTTGGTATAAAATTGCTGTGTAAACGTATGTTACTTTTATTCCTAAATCTAATTACAGGGTGTTCCATTTAAAAAAGTGAGATATTGGCCATGCTATAAGAAGGACCTTGTATGAGATGTAGTAAATTTTTGTACGGAAAATTATTCTGTGATTCTTAGTGGTTTAAAACACCTAGCTAAGTATTATTTATATCTAATTTGTTTCCACATTTACCTAATTTTTGGGTATCTTGTTTTTACTAAAGTTTTAGTAAATTATGGATAGCGTGGCAACATCGCCACGGGTACTAAAATAAAATAACGTACTTTATGCAAAATTTATGCTAAATCCGATTCTGTAAACAAAAATAGAGGTTACAATTTAAAAAACCGCACTTCTTAGTAAAAACTTTTTTTTGGCAACACCTACATCATGAGAATTTTAGGACATGCACGTTTAAAAACCCTACAACTTTTTTATAAAACTTTGTGTCATATCTTGTTAAACAAAATAAATTTTGGAGTTTTCCGGACAATTGGGCCACCCTGTATATGTGTTTAAATAACTACCAAATAAAACACATGTTTTTGATTTAATTACAAACCACAAATAACATAAAGAGCCACATCACCACAAATAAATAATAATAATTAATATTCAGTATGAAAAAATACCTTTATTTAAACAAAGCCACCAACATAGTTTTAAAGACTTGTGGGTATACATACATTTTTTAGTATTAGATAAACCATGCCACTCTCTATTTAGCCAATCATTTTGAATATTTTAAATATGTTTTTAAAATATTAAACAACATTATCACATTGCTTAAAATTAAACTAACCCACCAACACAATTTTGAAGATTTTTTGTTTTAGTTTTAAGGTATATTATTTTTAACTTTTAAAAACATGCTACCCTTTATTATCAAAATATTAAAATTATTTTAAATGGTCTTTTAAATAAGATGGTAAAACACAAACTAAATTTCATTTAATTTTATCCAAACCAAGCCCCCAACACAGTTTAGAGACTTTTTATTATAATTTGTAGGTATACTATTTTTATCTATCAGATAACAGGCAACTCTCTATCAAGCCAATTATTTTCAATAAAAAATGTCTTTTAAAAATTAATAAATAGCACAAAATATTAAATCAAATTCAAAATAAGCTCTTTTGATTTAAAAAGCAAGTTCTTTTTACGAAGCCACAAGGAAAATAAACACAAAGTTAGGAGAAAATTATTCAATCAACTAAACCAACCTAAAAAATTTCAATATTAAACAATGAAGCCGTTATAGCCCACCAATATATTTACCACAACAAAATTAAAATTGCACACAAGCAAGTATCACAGCCTAACTTTAAAAAAATTAACATAATACCTACCTAGCCTAAAATGTATAAAATAAAAAATCAAATATATAAAATAATGATACAGATAACAAAAATCCTAATTTAAATATTATACCCAGACAGTAGCAAAAGCATAAATAAAATATTCTAAAATTCGTCATTATAAAATTCCCTTAAACGATAAATGGCTTGACTGCAAAAACAATTTAAAACTTTTGTTATTTTTAATATTCCTATACACTCTGGCCAAGTGGTTATAAATTTTAGGGCTCTCGTAAATCAGCGAGTTTTTAGTCATTGTACTTCTTGGTATTGGCAACTTCAGCTTGTCATTGTTCTGAGTATGGTATCTACTTCCATTTGATTTCCTACTTTTTGTGGATGAGTGACACCGTTTTCAAAACAAAAATACAGGTAAGCGTCAGTATTTTCTCAAGAATAAAAAACGATTTACAATGGTCTCTCGGTTTTAATTTTCAGAGATATTTTAAAGCTCGCTTTTGAAGAACAAAAGTATCAGCTGTTGAGAACTAAAACCCCAAAAAGCTTACCGTATCTTAGGTTAGAATATACTACAGCAAAGTAAGCAGCTTTTGCCATAGATTGCCCCAGATTACTCCTGACAACTCTAACAGCGTAACAAGCTAATTCCAGATTTTTATATTTTCCATAATACAAGTATGAATTTTAAATTTTCTTTACAACATTAAAATGATAAAATGTTTTTGCAAATACTAAACGATAAACAGATTGCATCAGACAACTGCTTTATCAATACCAAGTTAGTTAACGCTAGCTGAGACATCACTAGCGCTCCAATTCATGCTACAATGTTGTGGTGTGGTTCGCAAATAAAGTAGAATGACCACTGATATCAATACTAGCTAAATCATTTACATACAAGGAAAATAGAAGTGATCCCAATACTGTCTCCTGGCATCTAACAATCTGCTTCCTATCAGACTAATAAGATGTTAGTCATTTTAGAGCAGGTATTCTAAATCCATAGCGCTTCTCTATAGCAGTATCTCACGATTAACACAGTCAAACGCCTTCGAAAAGTCACAAAATGCTGTAGCAGCAACATTCCCATAATTTAAAGCCAAGAAAAGCTTTTCCATAAAACTAAATATAACGTCGCCTGTACCTGAAATGTAAATTGAGTACACATTCAGCAACTTATGGTTATCAATAAAGGACATCATTCTACTCTTTACCAGATTCTCTACGATCTTAGACTAGGTAGGCAGAAGTGTTATAGGCGGTTGACTTACTGGGTCTTTCCAGTCACCGCCTTTATAAATAGGTCGAACTAATCCAACCTTTCAGCAAGACGAAAATACACCAGAATCAAAAGAGATATAGCCGTAGCGAATCGCATTATCTGGCAGATTTTTCAGTATTTTCAGGAAAATATTATCTATCTCAGCAGAGTTTTTTTATATCTTTAAAATATTACGTATTTGCCTAACATCTGTAAAAAAGTAGGTACTTTTTTAAGTTTCAGATAACATGCTACTTTTTATTAAGCCAAATATTTTAATGATTTTAAATGTCTTTTTGAAATAATAAAATAGTAAAATGTAATTTTATCAACAATTTATTAAGCTTTAAAACAAATTTTAAAATTTTAGTTTTAGTTTAATGGTATATTACCTTTAATTTAAGTTATAGATTAAACGCTAGTCTTCATTAAAGTTTTTAATAAGTTTTTCCAGTTTCTATTACTTTTTAAAATAACCACTTCTTCTTATGCAAAGTGAAGTTAAAAAGAATGAAATTCTTATGCTACACTCCTATCTATTAAATGTAAGTAAATTAAAAAACATATTATTGTTTTACCTAAATCTTGATAATATACAGCGTGTCTACTTAAGTTCGCACCATATTAAAAGTTTAATATGGTGCAATTTATTTATTATAAAAGTTCTGCATGGTCTAAAACCTAAAATACAATCATCAGGTGGTGATTTTTTGCAGTTGTATACAAGGTATAACAAAAAATATGATATTTTGCTTTAGAAAAAATTACCTTAATTTATTATAATATTTAAAAATTTTATTTAAAAAAGATGGTTTAGATTAAAAACCATTTTAATAGGCAACCAAGTAAATTATTTATTAAAAAAAACAAATTAGTGCTTTACTTTTCATTTTTTATAATATTGAACTTTTTATTAGAAAAGATGTTAAGGATCAAAAACCATTTAAATGGGCAAACTGGTTTTTTTTAAATTTTTGTATCTGTTAACGGTCAAATTTTAATTTTGTTCAATTAGTGCATACTTATTTTAAACTGAATTATGTAAAGAAAGCTTAAAAACTGTCAAAATCGCAAAAATAAATTATTTGAAAAATGAACAAGTTTGCATATTTGCTTTATATAAATCTTGATATGAAAAATAAAGCTACTTTTCTCTTAAGCAAAAATCATATTTTTAGACATACCATGTATACCACTGCAAAAAGAAGTATCTGATGATTGAATTTTAGGTTTTGGGTCATGCAGAACGTTTTATAAAGAATAACTTTTTTCGTTAAATTAATAATTAAAAAGTTTTCCATATTGTGCCAACTTAAGTAGACACGCTCTATATTATTTTTTTGTTTGCAGAATATTATTATTAGTATTTACTCTTAACTTCTACTTTTTACTGCTGCATTAAAATGTATATTTTTCGTTTAAAATCAGCGGAATTTTTATTGTTTTTATGAACCTTATAATAATAATAATACCGTTTATTTATAACAAAAATTAAATTAATAAGTACATAAATATTTTGGTTTAGAATAACAATTGCAACATTGAAAATAAATAAACAAATACCAACTAAAGAATAATTATGATTGGGGTACAACAGTCCTAAAATTAGAGTTAAATTAATTGGCAATTACTATCTTACCTATTTTATTATATAATTTGTTTTATTTATTAATAATTTTTTCCACCACAGCTAATAAGGCAAGTGTTTTATTTTAGTACATTAGGTGTTAAAAAAATACCGCTTTTAGCGGTTCGATGCTTTCACACTTTAATTTGGTGATTTGTTTTAAGGTCTACTACAATTTATTTAAAATTAAATTAATGCAATTTTTTAAAATATGCCTGAATACATAAGTTTATAATTATAAAGAGACGAGAGGATAATTGAGTTTAAAAAAGAAGCCCAACTTGTTCGTTAAAAGACAGGGTGTAATTTAATTGATGGCTTAAAATACAAAGTATTATCCTTTAGATTTTAGAAACAAAAGTTTATATAAACCTATGTCCTTAACCTCTTAACTTTTAGGCTACTGGGTGTTAAAATTTAAGGAGAAAAATGGTTTTCTTATCACACCTTTAAAATTGTTGTGAATTTTTTTATAAAATTTGGCAAAAAGTATTAACAGATTTCATAGAGCATTTTTAAATATTTTAAACAGTAGCGTTTATACAGGATTATCACTAAAAATTAAAAAAAAGTACGTCATTGCTTTTTCAAAAATAAAAACCATTTTTTTAATCCTATTTTATTTTACAACATATTTGAGCTCTTGGCCTTTTTTTTCATACTATTCACCAGCCTACTTGTTTAAAATAATTTTGCTTTACCAAAAATGCATCAAAAACGGATTTTATTTTTACGCAAAAACGGTCCATTTGACAAGAAAATATTAGTTCAATATGTTGTAAAATAAATATGTCTTTTAAAAATATTTTTAGTTTTTAATAAAAGCAATGGCATATCATATTTTTGTGTAAAATTTTAAGTGTGCATCCCATACGGACGCCAATCGTAAAAATAATTTTAAAACTTAAAATATAAAAAGCCTATTGATGCTTAGTAGGTTTATATTGCATTTTATGAAAATATTTTAACCAGTTTTAAAGTTACGATAAGAAAATAATACATTTTGACACCCTGTAGCTTAAATGTTAAGACGTTTAGGACATATTTTCATATAAAAACATTTCTTTCTAAAATAGGCTAAGGAATCATACCCTCTATTTTTAGCCATCAATTAAATTATATCCTGTATAATGGTTGTGCCCCAAAAAGTAAAATTGTTTATTAGGTGGATATAAATAAATATAATATACAGGGTATTTTTAACTACAGCAAGAAACTTTAGAAATCATTTCTTATGCCTTTTTATGAAAAGAAGTTGCCGTAAACACATGTCCGGACTTGCTTTGTTTCTAACATACACGGCTTTAAAATTTTTAAAAATGTCGATATTTTTTAAATATCCTAAAAACCCCTTAGTCGATTTGGATAAAATTTCGTACACTTATTTGCTGTTTATGAATACTTTTAAGTATCACTAGAAGTGTCTTTAATTTTTTTCTTGTAAACAAAGCAAGATACAAAAAAGACTAAAAAGTTAAATTTTGAATTGTTTAATCGAAAAAAAATATTATAACTTTATAAAAAGTCATTGGCGTACTCTTTTTCTCAATAATATTGTTTTTGATGCCCATTGAGACGCGTCCGGAACCAATAATATTAATCGTGGTAAAGCTTTACAAGCGCCTTATTACATTTAATAGTTAAACAAAATTTTAAACGAATCGATTAAAGCGTTTTTAAGATATTTAAAAACACCGACTCTTTTTATATATTGTATCTCAGGAATAAAACAAGCCCGAAGATATGTCCACAAGAACTTTTTTATAAAAAACCAAAGAAATCTATGCCTCGTACCTGCTAGTAATATGATACCCGTGTAGGTATAATAATTTGGAAAAATTTTCTACGGTCGAAGAAAAAATATGATATGTAACACGTGCATAAAGGGTCTTTTTTTCTCATGGCGGTTCTTTTCTTTACTTTTCATACTTTATAAAAAGTTATCACTTTACGCACTAGTAACAATTCATTTCTATTTATTATTACCCAAACATCTTTTTAGAAAAATATCTTTTCGCATTATGTCACAAACAGTTACTAATCTTAATACACTAAATACAGAAAGTTTAATAATTAAGTCTTTAACCTATGAAAAGATATCTCAGCTAAGTTAACGCAACCTCATGTTTGGCATATTTTATCGAAGAGCTAAGGTAATTTGCTTTGATATTGCTACTTAATCAACACGTTATTCCTATTATATTTTAAACAATGTTTATTCAATTATAACATATTTTAACTAGATTAGATTAGATTACTTGAAGGTGGATTGTAATCCTCTAACACTGCAACCTGCTCAGTTCTTTTGTGTATCCTCCATCCCTATGTTAGAGCACACTATCCAAGCCGGTCTTTTAATCAGACTCTACAAGCTTGAAACTGGCTCCTTGGTAAATGTTGCTGCTTTAGGTTTTTCCTCACCCAGCCTTGTAAACCGCAGACGACAAAGGGCTTCGCAATAGCACCATATGTGTTCTGCGGTTTTTCTTCTTCCTGGCAGAACCTGCATAGGTTTTCTTCTGTCAGGCCTATTGTTTCCAGGTATTTATTTAGTCTGCAATGACCTGTTAGTTTACCCATTATAATTCTTACTCCCTTCCGGTTGTAATTCAGAAGGTCTTTCGTAAATTCCGGCGAGTATGCCTTTATGAATTTTCATGCCTGACGCTGTCCTGGTGTTCTTATCCACCAGTGTTAGGATTCCCTTGTAATCCATGATCTAATAGATTACCCTACTTGGGATGACGGAATACCCCACAGTAGGCTCGGGACCTACTATTGCCCTGCCAGCACCCTCCTTTACCAGTTTATCAGTTTCCTCATTGCCCTGGTGGCTCTCATGGCCTGGAACCAGGCAATAGTTAGCTTGTTGGACGTACCCACCTCTTCCAGTGCGGTTACGCAGTCCCACACCAGCTTAGAGCAGATCTTGCATGAACTGACCACCCTGATGGCTGCCTGGCTTTCCGAATAAATTACTATGGTTTTACCCATGTAACTTAGGCGCGCTTGTGGCGGCTTCGGTTGTATCGGCAAACGTCGATCACTGGAGTTAAGCAGTGAAATGCGCGCCCATAATTTAGATGGGTGTCCGACGGCAGCGGTGTTTCGGGCGGCGGCACACGGTATTGTCTGCTCGGGGATGCGGACCGAGCAACAACCATCTAAGTTATGGAATGAATGGTGTGTGAATGAGAAGGAGTAGGGGTCAAGGTACAATAAGCCTTCAGGCTGCAGTGCACCACCTAGGGGGCGGTCGTCGGACCTGGGTGGGATGACCCCGAAAGGGTGAAAAAAACCCATGTAACTTTTTTCTGGTAATTTCCCTAGCACATTGTTCTATTGCTACAATTTCCGCCTGGAACACTGTAGGGTGTTGTCCGAGACCGATGTTTATTTTCATCCTTGGTTTGTCTCCATATAATATTTTAACTAACTTTTTCGTATGATCTAAATATTAAGTAAGTTTGTAAAAAAATGTATCCTCTTTTTAACCGACCTTAAAAGAAGGAGGTTATTAACTTGTCCCGTATGTTTTTTTGTGTATGTTACACTAATGACTCCGTCACTAGACCTATTGTTTTCTCTCTGCCGTACGTTGAAAGTGCGACAAAGCTGTACTAGCGCCATCTACTAGTGTGAGGTTTACAAATTGCTATTACAGCCTTTAGCAAAATTCACTTTTTTCACCAAACAGAAAGAAATACTACAGTAAAAAGCACAGGGACGTGTAATTTAATTGATTGACAATGACCTAATGGGGTCAAACTGACTCCGAATTTGGATTCAGCAAAACATAAAGATACCATGTTTGTGGTCTATTTTTGATTAATTTTGATGATTTGACCTTGACGTAACCTTGAGCATGACCTGATGGGATCAAACTGACACCAGATCGGATTTAGCGACCCCAAAAACATAAAGATATTATGGTCTAGTCTTTCGGACCACCAACTTTTCAGCAGATGTTTATTTTTTGCAGTGGTATACGAGGTATGTCAAAAAATATAAATTTTGCTTAAGACGAAAGTATCTCTATTTTTTATAATATTAAAAAACTTTATAAGAAAAAGATGTTTAGGATTAAAAATTAAATTTAAATATGTATTCTTGTTCATTTTTAAGAAAAACTTTTTTCTTGCGATAAGAAGCGTTTCGGTGCTTTTTTACCAAAAATAAACAAATTTACAATTTAAATGTTATTTTTAGTTCTTAACAATTGCTCTTTATAAAAAAAAATATTTAATGGGAAATAAAGTAACTTTTTTCTTGCGCAAAATTAATTTTTTTTACATACCACTGCCCAAAATATATATATGATGAATGCATTTTAGGTTTTAGACCATCCAGAACTTTTTATAAAAAAGATAACCTTTTTTCACAAAATTATTAATAAAAAAGTTTACCATATGGTGCGAACTTAAGTAGGCATGCTGTATTTGATATGAATCTAGTATTCAAGTTTTTAGATATAAACATTTTAAAATGATATCTAAGCCCGTGGTAGCTAATATTTGGTTTTTGTAAAATTTATCTTCCTTTTTTGTAGAATTTCCCTTCACTACCTAAGAAGATTGTAACTGATCTTACGGATAAACGCTAAACTGCTTTAAATTAGGTCAAAGTGCGTTTAAGGGCTTAGTTAAGACAGGCTTTTTTGTTACAAAGTTTTTTATTGCGGCATTTTATACAGGATTTAATTATATTGCCTTTAAAGTTTCCCTTTTTCAACAGGGTCGTAAAACTTTGAGCGATAATTAGAAGTATAATTTATGTGTTTCTTTTCCAATTTAATTTTTAAAAAGTTTTGTTTAAATGTATAGAAACACCGTTAATAAAGTTAATTAGCTTCGCCAGTGCTAGTAATAGCCAATGAATGCAGCAGTGTGCCATCATGATACAAGGAATACAAGGTAGGATCAACAGCGAATTCAATTTTTTTCGCTTTGCGCATGACGCACAGTGCGCACAGTCTGTGGACAAAAAGGTATTTTTGTTTTTTTAGCATGGGTTCAATTTAAAAAAAAAAGATAACTAAAATGACCAAATAATCCTATTGTGAAATCATAGATTTATAGTATGTCCATGCATCTCTGAAATTTATCGCATTAAAGTATAGGCAAATTGCAACATTGTTATATCAGTTGCGCTTTTGCCTAAATGTTTTTAAAGCTCTGATTTTGGCAATAGGGCAAAAAAAAGTTGTAATAGAGCTAATTTTAAATGCTTTTAGCATCCAAGATCCTAATGATCTAAAGGTAATAAGAACATTTTGATTATATTTTTTTTCTATTTTTGTATGAATTAAAAATAATTACTACTGGAAGTCTAGGTATAAATTTACAGCCTTATTATTTTTATAGTTTAAAACATTTACGAAAATATCAGTTTTTTAGTTAATTCTGTAGTTTTCAAATCATTTTTTTTAATTATATCTTAAGATATACAGGGTAGGACAAAAGCTATGATATTTCTAATTGCAACACATCTGTTCATTATCCCCATTATGAAGACCATCCTAAGAGCTTTCAAAAAATACCACATTTGTTAGGTCTATCTTTAGTAGTTTTAAATATATTAATTTTGTCCATCAGTCCCATAAGCTGTCTGCATTGTGTGACCTATGTGAGTTTTTTTTCCGCAATATTTATATTGAACCCTTAAGAAAACTATTCATGTTTGTAAATTTCGTTTTTTTTAAATATCAGGAAATTAAAAAATAAAGTTACCTAATATAAGAATATAGTATTTAATGTTAAGTTGTTTAAAATGTTATTATTACCATAAATGGAATTTAGGTAATAAAGCACTATTTAAAGCACTTAAAAATAAATCATATTATTGTAGGCTTTTTATTTGTGTCTAGGGTTTCTTCTAAATGATAGCGGGAATCGTTTCTTTAAACAGGTTTATTTAGAATGCAAAAATCGGGTATTCACAAAAGGTTCTGGTATAATGTGCAATTCTAGGATTATACGAAAACTTAACAAATTTGCGGAATCGTCTTAATCACAACGTCGTTCTTTCTTTATCTTTTGCCCAACTTGGCCGTCTTTCGTCTTCCGTCGTTTTTTTGGGTAAGATTATCGTCGTTAGCACCCAAAATTGTAATCGGTGGTTTTTCGTCTTACGTCAGCTTTCAAAATTCAACAACCACTGATCTCGCGATCCGTCTTTTCTCCGCTCTCCCTCAAACGCCCTCTCGCGATAACCCTAAGGCATTACACATAGCCGTAGTTAGCGGGGAATGAATAAATATAATAAAATAAAATAGATTTATCGTTTTTTTTTAATAATTAACATAACTAAATATTTTTGCACTTCCTACATTATTCTTTAACTAGTTTTAGAGTCTTAAAACTGCCAAAAACAAAGTACTAGATACTGTTAAAAACACGCATACAAGCGTATGGGTTCAAATTTTATAACAAATGTTCTTACATTACTACGTCAGAGGCAGTTATCATGTGATAAACCTCATAAGCAATATAATACCTTCTATTCGTCGTATTATGGTATGCCATTGTGTGTGGTTCGTAATCCTTGTTAAACTGAAGTTCCCGTCTGAATGACATTACTTAAGACGAGACATGTTTAAAAATTTGATCTTGGGTTAACCTGATTCATAAAAACCCGTTTAAGAAAGGATTGGTTAATCTCTACCCGTGTTTATAAATTGATCGAATTTTTAACTTGGGTTGGATCCTGCTTCTCCTGTTAAAAGCCGGGGTTAGTCAGGTTAAACAGAAATGTCAAAATCGCCTGTTTCGTTTTATAGGTTTTAATATGTCGTGTTTATGACAAAAGCATAAATTATAAATAGCAATAATTTAATATTTATTGATTATCTACAGCCTATATATTGTGAAAATCTTTTTAAATACCTGCACGACCCAGAACAAAGCAGAAAAAATATATATGTTTTTTTCTAACACGAAGCCAATGAATGAAGGCCAAATGGAACATACGTATTCAGAAAATAACGAAAATCCCAGTAAATCTTAAAATCAGCTGATTGGATATACCTCAACTCATCGGATTAATATTTGAAAATGCCTTTAAATGTTATTGAAAATAGTGTTAAGGTAGTAATTATTTTTATAATCGTTTGTGGTGGCACTACGGCGTTGTCTAAAAAGTGTGGCAAAATTGCAATATCTGAATTTACCTAACCAGAACTAGAAAATAAAATAAAATTAACATCAAATACCCGACACCCATAAAGGTCTTGCCACACATATCCGCACCAAAGCAACACCGAGCCCGGATTTACAATGATAAAGAAAAGTGGTGCAGATTAATTAGAAAAAATCAAAAGCACTTTTTAAAAATTTAAAAAGCATATTTGCCTACCTAAGTCTATTGTTTTATGTATGTATCTTTTTTTTAATTCTCTTATCTCTGGTGTAATTTAAAGCGTAGTATACCAGACTCATTACTGCAATTGTATTAAATATAATTAGAAGGTACATAAAAAAATATAAATTTAGCCAAATTTCTAAACTTTATTAAATTAAATTTGTTTAAAAGTAAGAAAATTGTAACTGCTTAAAAAAATATCAAATAGAAATTTTAAAAATTTTTAAAAACATTTTTAAAATCTGAATGGAAGGCTATTACTTGGCATTTGGGCATAATTTTTAATTTTGAATAACTTTAAATTTATAATTTTGTTTAATTTTAAAAAATAAGGGTACTTCACTCTTTAGCAGTTTCTGTTTTTTTGCTTACTTTGTATATCTTTTAACTTTTTATTAAACTAACTACTTTAAATTAGGTTTAGGACTGTGCATCATTTTTTATAAAGAATTAAATTGTTTGACAAATTACAAATTAAAAAGATAGCTATTTGTTACACACCTAATGGACAACAATGTATATTATATTATATTAATAAGAATTAAAATTAATATGACGTCCACCTTATTTATAAATATAGTACTAGAACACATATTATAAATAAAGTACCTATTAAAGAGGTTATTCTTAACAAAAAGTTATATTACTTAAGTAAAACTTGTTTTAACACCTTTCTTTTAAACAACTTAAAAATGTGTTTAAAATAAATTTTGTATTAAATTTTCTTCTCAATTTATCACTAACTTTCAGACGATAAATGCGAAACTAAATAGCTTATTCATGAGCAAACTTTAACTAGACATTAAGGGCTTTTAGTAATTAGCATTTTAAAGGGTCTTAACTAAATAATATTCGTACCATCGATCGACCAAGAGACCAAAACTGCTGATTTTCATTGAAGTTAAATTTACATAAAACTGTCTTTTTTATACTATTGGGTTGTAAAGTTTTTAATAAAACCTGCCCAAAAATTTTTATCGATAATTTTTTTTATATTTACATAACAGGTGTCAACAAATTTATTAGAAAGGCCATAACTCCTTAAATGGTAGAGATATCAAAATAAGCCTTGGTATGGGTAAATGCTATAAGCAATGGAGAGTTTACACATATTCTTCACTTTCCAGTCACTTTCATTTTAACAGGTAAATGCTCCAATTTTAAATATTTATTGGGTTGTATTTTTGGATTCTTGGGAGAATTCTAAGTAAAAATATTTAATTTTAAAAAGATTTTAAGGATACTTGATTTTTCAGTCATTTTTATTATTGCATCTAGGTGGAATAAAGGATCATAGCCACCTAGAAGCAATACTACAAACGGCTTTAAAAAAAATCAAGTACACTATGTAACTTTTAAAAATAATGGTAAATTACTATTTAGAATTATCTAATTTCCAGTTAAATGATAGGTACAATTTAATGAGAATTTTTTTGTCAATTTCTATTTCCATTACATATTATATCATGCATATTTATTGTTATTAGAACTTAAAGGAAATGGACTATTTTAAAGAATTAAAAGCATTTTTATGTCAGTGATGTGAGTTTCTGGATACAAGTTTAAATCATTATTTTGTTACCGCTGTGTAATGTGTGGTATTCAAAGTGATTCAAACATTTGTGTTCATTTTTTGGATATTTTTATTGGTTAACTTGTAATGTCCTTTTATCATTTACAATTACGGGGTGTACGACTACATTTTGATCCATTTTGATCGCGAATAACAAGAAACACTTGCTACATATTTAGTTGTGATATTTAGTTGACACAAAACCAACTTGGCCGATTTTCCGTTATATGTTTTTTGGACATACCACGAAGGCTAAAAGCCTAAATACTAACGTACCGTGGGTGTCTTAAGCGAGGTAAAAGGGAGTTTGTTGACACGGGACTTAAATACTTGAAGATTTGGGGGAAGGAAAGACCTCCGCGGGCAGCAGGTTCCACAATCTAGAAACTCTAGGGATAAAATAACGTACAAAATGGGTTCGGGACCTGTCCAGTTGGACCGTATAGGGATGCATACGCGCGGAACCACGAGTTTCTCTGTTTCTTGTCTTCTTCAGAGCAGAAGCCGTGAAAGTACCTATATAAAAGCGATAAATCTCCCACAGCCCGACGATGGGCAAGAGAGAAATGCCTTTCTGTAAGTGAAGGATCATTAATGAGACGAACAGCTCTTCTCTGAATAGAATAAAGAATGCTTAGGGTTGTGGGGGACGCCATGCCCCGGATATGAGAACAATATTCCAAGGGAGGTCGGATTTGGGACACATATAAAGTGTATAAATTAGAAGCTGAAAAATACCTTTTGGCTCGAAAGAGAAATCCAAGCTTTTTAAAGCTGCCGTGGCTATCGATACAATGTGTTTATGCCAGTTAAGGTTACTTTCAAATGTGATGCCCACAAGATTGAAGGTGTCTTTGCTCTGTAAAACTTGGCCGCTCATAAGTAGAGGATGAGTATTTGATGGCTCTTCGCGACAAGGAACATGATTGTGTTTTGGATGCATTAAAATGTACGAGATTTTTGGCGCCCCAATCCAATATTAAATTAAGATCCTGCGAAAGAGATATCTGCATTGCTCTGCGTTTGTTTTCCAAGTTGGGTTTAGTGATGAGTTTAGGAACCTGTAAACTGGACTAAAGGGTACTATCGTCGGCGAAACTATGAATGGAATTAGTGCCAGAACTGAGCCCTGAGGGACTCCAGGGAGGACTCCTTCACTTGGTAAAAGCTTGAAGAATGGCCGCCCACAATTACTGATATACGTCGATCAGATAAATAACTAGAGAGCCAAGTACAGAGTTTAGTTGAAAAAACATAGGAGGAAAGTTTATTAAGAAGTGCGGCATGCCAGACTTGGTCAAAAGCTTTGGATATATCAAGAGCACCGATCTGGGACTAACCCAGAAACTCAAGAGACTTATTTCAACAGTGTAATACAGAAGAAAGAAGATCTGCTGTAGATCTTTTGTGGCGAAATCCATACTGCCTGTCATGCAAAATTTTGTGTTTTTCTAAGTAGTTAAGAATTCGTGAATTAATTAATTTTTGCATTACTTTACAAAAAACTGAGAGAATTAAAATTGGTCTATAGTTAGATGGAAGAGATTTAGATCCTTTCTTGGAAATCGGTTGAACACATGCAGCTTTCCAGCTCTCCGGAAAGATACCTGTGTCGTAAGAAATTCGAAAGACCCGAGTTAAGATTGGTGCAAGTTCTGGAGCACATTTTTTTAAAACGATTGCTGGTATGCCATCCAGCCCAGACGATTTCTTGGTGTTAAGGGAAGAAAGGATACGCTTAATGAGTTTTACCTTAAAAATAATATCGGGCATTTTATGAGGAACTGGGATAACCGCTGGAATTGGATGATTTACGGGAAGGTCAAAGGTTGAATTGGCAGCAAATTGTTTAGCAAATAGTTCTGCCTTTCCTTTAGCGCTAGAAATAATTTCATCTTCCAAAGTTAATGGTGGAAAAGAACTGGTACAAAAATTCCTACTTATGTTTTTCACAAAGGACCAGAAAGATTTGCTGCCATTTGAGTAAGAAAGAACTTTGTTTTTAATACGATTGTCGAAGAAGTCTTTGGCTTCAGAAATTGTTTGATTGTAGTAGTTTCTTGATTCAATGCTGGCCTGTCCGTTTTCTAGACTAGGATCCTGTAGAATCTTCTTGTGAGCCTGAACTTTTAAAATTCTAGCTTTATAACAAGATTTGGAAAACCAGGGTTTGTTATTGGATTGTTTGGGGTTCTTGATGGTGTGTGAAATATAGGTTTCGAGGCCCAATTGAATTGATTCAGTTAGTTGGTGGCAAATTTCCTATTTTAAATGAAACACCAAGTATTTTTTTATCAATCGCAAAACTTAATCCTTTCCTTTAAAAAAAGTATACCATTAGCCATAGTTCTTTCAAAAATAGAGAATTTATTAATCTTAAAAAAATTAACTGCCTGACATGTAAAAGTGTTATTTAAAAATGAAAATTTGCTTTATATAACATTGGAAAACAATATTCGGCATTAAAGCTATACGATATTTACAAAATAATAGTTGCAGTAAAGCTAGATTACTTTTTTTAAAACTTTTGTTATTATTGTGAATAATCCAAAGCTTTGTTGCGTATTTTTTCTGTAAACTTGTATGTAGCAAATTTTTATTGTCAAATACCTAATACGTTTTATTTTTTGAAGTAAATTTTTAGGGATAAATAATTTTATTATTTTTTAAAATAACTATAGCTTATGATATTTTTTTGAAAAAGAGATACTTCATTTATTGACATAAATATACGTGGTATTTCATTTAAAACAACAAAGTTGCCTTATATCGAAAAATCCACCAATTTATTTCTCTGTTACTAAATATCACAACCAAATAGCATAGCAGGTATGATATCTAGGGCGTTCTGCAAAAACCGCATCTTAATAACTTTACTTATTCTAAAGTTAATCGCGATGAAAATATTTAAAAAAATGTTTTTTAAAAGCAATTTAGCCTTACTGCAACTATAACTTTGTAAATATCGTATGGTTTTGTTTTTTTTTTAATTTTTTTGTAACCTTGTATGCCATGCAGTCATATTTGTTGAGAACAATAAATTTATTATTTTTGAAAGTAACTATAGCTAATGTTACATTTTTGAAAGGGAAATTTAATTTTAATATTGTAAAAAAATATACATGGTATTAAAAAATAACAAAGTTGCTCTACATTGGAAAATTGACCTTTTTTTTCGTGTTAACAAAATATCACAACCAAATGCAGAGGATATAATGAAGAAATGTTATTTGCTATCAAAATAAGTCCAAATATAGTCGGACACCCTATCCATATCTTTACACATTATTTTTATAGGAAAGTAATTTCTTGTTGGCTTATATTTACATTTGTCACTTCTGACACGTGTTTTAAATTATTGGATATACAATTTTTCTACTAGCGTGTGGAAAGCAGCACTTTTCCGTACGCACTTTATTTTAAAAGGTGTCAGTTTTCTGCACTAGTGCGAAAAGCTATTCCATATTAAAAAGTGTCATTAAGATCAAAAAGAACATGGATTTAAGCAAATATTTTAAAGTTACATGCATCATTTTTGAAGAAGCAAAATGTGCAATTTAGACCCAAGAAGGCCAAAATTTTCTTAAAAATGAAATAGCAAAATTTATTAATGATACTCCAAATGAGCGTTAAAGGTAGCTACAATTTTCGGACGAGCTGGTGCGTGTCATCGGGAAGAATTAATGAAAATTAGCATTTTGACTTGACTGCTTGTCCGAACTCCGCTACGCGTCGTGTAAGAAAAATGTATTTATTACTTTTTAAAAATTTGTATCGAACGAGTTGTTGACAGGGTGTTGTGTTTAACAACAATATAATATTCTGTTATTTACATCAATATTTTTATATTTACTTTTCTTTGTCCAAACATTTTGATATATTTTTAACAAATCCTGAAAAAAAAGCAGTTGAGGTCCCAAAAGCTAATGCCATATATTATTCGAGACAGGTCAGCTAAACTATAGTTTCAGCCATTTGACCACAATATGTATAGAGTATAACGAAGTGAAGTATCTTAGCAAAGCTACATGAATTTATTAATTCTCTAGTTTTTATGAAAAGGTTTTACTTAACTTGACCTGGTTAATATTTATTTTTTTGTTTGGGTCAAATCTAGTAGTTGGAATTTGACCCCCTTTCTCCGATCTTAAATTTGGTACACACTAATAATCTAAAAAACAATACGTAATAATATATTATTTATGATTGTTAATCCAAGATGGCCGCCGATACAAAATGGCGGATTATGTATTACTTCACTAAAATCTTTATATGGTTATCAAATGAAAGAGCTTGATTGGTTGAATAAAGCTCACTATAAAAAAAATAAAATGGGCCGCCGCACAGAAGATTATTTTACGAAATTACGCGGCAGAAAGTCAAAAAATCAAACATTTTTTTTTACAAAACTGAAATCAGTTTTATTGTTTTGACATATTAGGCTACCAGATGACGTAAGTAATAATTTAAAATGTTATCAATTTTTCGGAGTAGGCTGTGGTTAAAAACAGCTAAATTCGGACTAGCTAGTTTTGACAGGTTATTGCATTAAATTGGAGTGACAAAATCTCTTCATTGTGCAGTTATTTGTTCTTGTGGTTAAAAATATTTTAAAATGCAAGGTAAGTGAAATATAATATGTGACATTTTACGTTTATGCGATTTCACTTAGTGCATGAAATTATACATTTTTTGAATTATGATGCTTTTCAAATTCCTTCAGAAACATATAGTCATAAAGTATCAATTTTTAATAATTTTTACTTTTAAATATTTTTTTATTAAAAGTTTACACTTTCGTGTTTGTGGGTGTGAATATTTTAGTTGCGGGAAACTGCGGGAAATTACCGATTTTTTTTAATATACATATTGTGCAGTACCAAGTTGTCCATAAAAGATATAACGTTTTATACCATACATTTTCTGAAGGTGTTGAACAATTTTAGTATATTTAGTGATGATAGATAGTTTGTTTATTAGCTATTAAGATATAAATGGTCTAAAACTTGACATTTTCAACATTTTAAAGTCCCGTAACGTCAAAACGGTTCAAGTAAAAGCAAAACGGCTTTTAAATTTTCGCTGTAAAATACTAAGATCTATCCTATGGCATTATGTCTAAATCTTAACTAGAATTAAGCCAACTGTCAACTAAGTTAACCTTCAGTTAAGATTTGTGAAATATATATCGGATAGGTCTTGATATTCTAGGAATTGTTTTAATTTGAACCATTTTGACGTTACGGGACTTCAAAATGTTGCAAATATCAATTTTCAGATTCAATTTTCTCGAAAACTCAAGGATCTTAAAAAATAAAATGCCTAAATGTAGACTTTAAAAAGATCTTTAAAATGATGAAGTGTATATGTTTGTCACTTTGTTTTAATTGTTATGCACAATATTATTTACAAGACATTTTAGCATTATTTACATTTTTGTAAGTTATATTTAACATATGGATATTATATATATGATGGTGTTTGTTTTGTTACAGATAATTAAGGAACTATGTTCACATATCGTGAAATATTTGACATCTGGCGTACCAAATTTAAATTAAATGATAAAAATAAAGCTGTTGAAAATTACATAACAGAGAAACTTCACAGCCAAAAACCTGATAAAAATTGCTGCAATTTTCGGCAAAAAGTGGCAAGTATCATAGGTTCTTTACAAAACAAATGGAAAAATGCTTACCGAAGTACCAAAACGTTCGAAAATCAAAATAAAAAATGGTTAAGGTCATCAATTACTTTTGTTTGTCGATCAGGACTACGAAATGTTGCCAAACTAGTAAATCAGATTTGTAACGGATCACCTGAAAGGTCAACAAAAATTTTGAATGCGTACGAATCTCCTCTATTAAAAATAGTTAAACATTCTCCAGAGGAAGCTCTTGCATTATACGTAAGTGGTCGCTTCACCAAATATTCATATATCTTGATGCAAAGTGGGACCAAAGAGCGAAATGCAAATATTTATTCACCATATCATCATTTACAAGAGGCAAAAAAGCGTGCTACCCTGAAAGTGAATTTATTTCAATAAGTGATTGTTCTGCAGAAATCCAGATACAAGCTCTAGTCTCACATACAGGAAATAGGCTTATTAAGTTACAGTATGAAGTTTTCAAGCAATTTGATTGGCAAGTCCCAATTGATGCTACTATTGTCTACAAGTGGGGAATGGACGGCAACTCCGGATATTCGCAGTGTAAGCAGAATTTTACTACCCAAAACGTTACTAACGAATATTTATTTTCAACATATTTGTTACCATTACAATTATATATTATTAATAATAATAATTCAAAAAATACGTGGAATAATCCCTGTTCTTCCTCAACGAAATTTTGCCGTCCTCTTAAGTTGATTATTCAGAAAGGAACTACTGAACTAACAAAAAAGAATTCAAAAATCCAGCTTATACATCAAATATAATCGGAATAGACGAAACACTCCTAAGCAGGTTTTCCACTATTTTAAAAACTATATCATGTGGTTATGAAGTCAATGCGGATCAATTTAAGTTTTTTGCCAAGAACACTGCTAAAATGTTTGTTAACTTATACCTCTGGTTTCCCCTTCCAAGCAGTGTCTATAAGATCCTAATTCATGGTGGTGACATAATTCGAGCCACAGACTTACCAATTGGTATGTTTTCAGAAGAGGCACTGGAAGCCAGAAACAAAGATTTCCGTAGAATAAGAGAATTTAATACTAGAAAATTTAATCGTGTCAAACCTATGACTGATCTGTTGCATACTCTTCTGTATACTTCTGACCCGATTATTTCTTCTTTAACAAAAAGTCTGCTCCTCCTCTTTACAAAAATAGTGTTATCGACAAAGATGTTTTAAAACTGCTCCTCACGCCTCCTGATATTTCAACCCTTGTTGACAATAGTAGCGATTCGGAGTAAAAATCAAAAATAGTGAAAAGTTTTTTTTACTTATTTCTTAATACTGGGCACTTTTGCAACACATTACATTTTTTATTGTCGTTTCTCTTGTTAATATTTTTCATTACTTTTTGAAAGTTGCTTAAAATATTTAACTTGTATATTTGAGTGCTGACTGCAAATTTTGTTATTTTGAGATTACATGCAAAAATAGAACAACACTTGCAAAATTTTAGAATAAAATAGACCTTATTATGTCATTTTTATAAGAAAATAATCTTTAGTTATCCTTGTATTTTTTAAAGTGTTTTTGTCTTTCATTTACATGGGCTAGGTTAGAATATTGTATAAAATTTATAGAGATATTGCAAATATATGTAGGTACGGTTTTAATTATCCTTGTCTATATTATATTAAGTATATAATTATATCGTTGGTATTTCAAATTTAAAACTGCCATTATAAAGTTATAAAATTTTAATATTAGGTTCAGTTTCTATTTTGATTCTCTCTGTATACAATGTTGAAATTGACGTTTTGTAATTTTCGCATAATTATGTTTTTTAAAAGAGGGTAATTAAAAAAATTGGATAATAGGTGCCTTTTATTTTTTCCTGAATGAGTTTAGAATACAAATTTAACTTAAATAGAATATATTACCCTGTATCTAAAACATATTATTTTAAAAGATTCAGATTATTGCTTCCTAAAAACTTGGTTAAAAATATTAAATAACACGATTTTTTAAAGTTGTTTAGGACGTTTAAACAAAATGCATTATTTTAAATTAATTAAACTTGAACACCCTGTGTGAAAATGACTAATTGCCGGCCAATGCAATTTTTTAAATAAAAAAGATGGAAAAGCAACGAACTTGATTACTTATAGTAGGGGTTGTTGTAAAATATATGATTCGCCATTTTGTGGCGGCGCACAGTGGGCGATTTGTTGATATTACGCGGCAGAAATTATTTTGTGCAAAAAGAGGTGAAACTTAATTGAATATTTACAAACACAGTCGAATTTTGTTTTCTAACATTGCAAGTAAATTAGTCATTTTCACACAGGGTATTCCAAGTTTAATTAATTTAAAATAATGCATTTTTGTTTAAGCATCTTAAACAACTTAAATCGTGTTAATATTTGGCAATAATCTAGTCTTTAAAAAATAATATGTTTTAGATACGAGGTAATATAAGTTAAATTTGTATTCATCTCGGGAAAAAGCACCTATTGTGCCCTCTTTTAAAGAGCATAATTATCTTGAAGTACAAACGTTTCAACGTGTATACGAGAGTGGAAGCCCAGAGCTGGTTTACAATGGTACATAACTTTATATTGGCGATTTTAAATTTGAAATACCCAACGATATAATTATATGCTTAATATAATATGAACGAGATAAACAAACATATATATATACCACCCAATAATCTCTATCAAATTTTATGCAATATTCTAACCTAACCCATAACAGAAGACAAAACTTTTTAAAAAATACGAGGATAATAAGATTATTTTCTTATAAAAATAGACATGTAAGGTGTATTTTATACAAGAGCTGCGGAAGTCTCTGTTCTATTTTTGCATGTAATCTCAAGAATATTAAATTTGCACCACGTCGCTTACTCAAATATGCAAGTTAAAAAAACATTTAAACGGCTTTCAAAAGCGAAAAATGTAACAAGGAAGAACATTTCAATAAAAAATGTAATGTGTTAAAGATACCCATTCAGAAATAGAGTAAAGGCTTTTCACTTATTTTTGATTTTTACTCGAATCATAATCAATGTTTGTCAATAACACTATTTTTAACGAGAGGAGGAGCAGACTTTGTTGAAAAATAATCGGGTCAGAAAGCTATACTGAAGGTATGCAACAGATCAGTCATGGAGTTTGTTTCTGGTATTAAATTTATGTATTCTGAAATCTTTGTTTCTGACTCGTGCCTCTTTCTGAAACATACCAGTGTGAAGTCTATTATTTCGAATTATGTGCCGCCGTAATTGGATCTTATGAACACGCTGGAGCCAGAAGGTATAAAGTTATTCAGTATTTACAACGTGTTCTTGGCAAAAAGCAAATTGTTGCGTGACATAACCACATGTTCAGTTTTTAAGGCGTGTAACTTAGAAGTGGGCTCGTCTATTCCTGATGTATAGCTGGATTTTAATTCTTTTTGTTAGTTCAGTAATTGGCAGGAACGACAAGAAAATTTCGTTGAAGAACGAGGATTATTCACGTGTTATTTTGAATTATTATTATTAATATTGGTATGTGTGGCAAATATGTTAATAAATAATGTAACGTTTTGGGTGGTAAACTAACGCGCGAATATCGGAGTTATCATTCCCCGCTGTATACAATATTGGCATCCTCATGCTGCCTTGGCAAGCCTATTTCCTGTGGCGTTCTGCGGAACTGTCGCTTATTGAAATAAAATTCGCTTTCAGGGTAACAGCGCCTGCATGACGGTGAATGAAACAGACACAAAACAACGGTATCGCTGCGTCAGAGATGTGAGACTGATGAAGCGACGCACGTAATGCAAGAGCGAATGTTTAACTACTATTTTAACAGAGGAAGACTAAATGCTGCGTACGTTGACCTCGACGATCCCGTTACAAATACTGGTACGACAGCTGGTCTGATCGACAGAGCAAAGCGGTGACGCCAACATTTTTGTACGATTTTCGAGCACATTTTATTTTCGACAAGCATTTTTCCATTTGTTGTAAAAAAAACCCGTGATACTATACTGCCAGCACAGCAATTTTTATCAGGTTTTTAACTGTGAAGTTCTCTGTTATGTAATTTTCAACAGCCATTTAATTTAGAATTTGGTACGCCAGATGTCAAGTATTTCTCGATAATGTGAGGCATAGTTCCTTGAGTATCTTGTAAACAAGCACCCGCCATACGTCCCAATATCCATATGTTAAATATAACTACAAAAATGAAATGTAAAATCCCTAAAAATGTCTTGTAAAATAATATTGTGCATTAGCAATTAAAACAAAGTGACAGTCACTCATACACTTTCATCATTTAAAGATCTTTTAAGAAGTCTACATTTAGGCACATGTTTACGAATCGTCCTTGGTTTCCGAGAAGAATTGCAGTCTGAAAAAATTGATATACTGCAACATTTTGAAGTCCCGTAACGTCAAAGGTAGTTCGAATTAACAATTCCTAGAATATCAAGACCTATCCGTCATATATTCTCGGAAATCTTAACTGAAGGTGCCAACAGTTGATTGGCTAAATTATGTATAAGTTTAGACATAATGCTACGCCATAGTTAGATCTTACGGCGAGAACAGAAAGCCGTTTTGTTTTCACTTGAACCGTTTTGATGTTGCAGGACTTTAAAATGTTGAAAATGTCAGGAGTTTTGGACCATTTATACCTTAATGGCTAGTAAAAACAAACTTATCTATCATCACTAAACATGCCAAAATTGTTCAGCACCTTCAGAAAATGTATGGTAGAAAACGTTATATCTTTTTATGGACAACGGTACTGCACTGTATGTATATTAAAAGATGGTATTCCAGTTCCACCTAAATATTCACGCCTACAAGCATGTAAACTTTGATAAAATATTTAAAAGTAAAAATTGTAAGTGATACTTCATGTTTATGTTTCTGAAAGGAACGAAAAGCATCATAATTCAAAGAGTATAATTTCATGCGCTAGACGAAATCACGCCAAACAAAAATGTCACATATTATATTTCCTTACCTTGCATTTTTAAAAACACAGGGCAAACTCTTCCGCAGTAATTTTGTCCTCCAATTGGCTCGTAACCTGATAAAAACAGCAGTCGGGGCTAGCGGTACCCAGCCACATCTCTCCCGGGTGATGGCATTTAATTATTACTTACGTCGTCTGTAATATGATGAGGTAATATTTCAGTTTACTGTAAAAAAATGTTTGAT